>JAMWET010003001.1:600000-707500 GCA_024036415.1 Prochilodus magdalenae
ATTGTCCAACCCCTGTACAGCCACGTTTTGTGTTGGGCTGAAAGAATTTTTCAATTACATTTCGTGAGAAAAACCCAAAGTATATAGTGTATAGTGGTTAAATGACGATTCCGCTATGCCACTATGTCACTATAGTTTAAAGCTCATCTGCAATGTCTGTTTGGTCTTCTCCCACTAGAAATATAATAAGTCCTAATCCTTTTTAACCTGTTATCTACCTCCTGCTGTTTGTTCTTCAAGCTCAAGAAATTGCAGTTGCAGCAGATAACGGTCAACTCTTAATTTATCTGGCTTCTGCTTTCTGGAATGGCCTCTAGTCTAGATTCAGTGATCAGATCCACTATGGCCACTCTTTCTATGCATACTAATTCTACACAGTTCGACCAATACACAGTATTAGACAGCCCTCCTAGTTACTGAGTTCTGGTGTTTCAGGCACACCTATTGCTAACAAGTGTGTAAATTCAGGCACAGCCTCCACAAACAAACATGAGCAGTAGAATGGGTTTTCTTGATAGGCTTGGTGACTTTAAATGCGGCACTATGATGGAATGCCACAAGTTTCTGCCCAAGTAATTCAATTGTAAGTGCTATTATAGTGAAATGGAGGCATGTAGGAGAAACAACAGCTCTAAATCATGAACCTGTAGGCCTCACAGCGGAACACAGTGGAAGCACAGCATGAAAGATAACTGTCCAGTTTTGCTTTGCTCATTGCAGAGTTACAAACTGCTACTGGAAGCAACATCAGCACAAGGACTCTTTATAGAGTCTTTATAAAATGGGTTTCTATTGAGAAGCAACTGTACACAAGCCTGAGATCACTATGGTGAATGGCAAGCTTTGGCTGGAGTGGTATAAAGCATACTACTAATGGACTATGGAGCTGTGGATATGTGTTCTGGAGTGATGAATCATGCTTCACGATCTAGGAGTTTGATGGGCAAGGCCTGGCAGGAGAATGCAGGGTGCCAACAGTTAAGTTTGGTGAATAGTGATCTGGTTTGTTTTTCAGGGATTGTGCGCATTCTCGTCCACTTCCACAGAAAGGTAAAGCTGATACATACGTTGCTGCAGCAAAGACATTTTAGACAATTAGATGCTTCTAGTAGCTAACGTTCCTAGAAACATGCCAGGAAAGGCCCTGTTCATACAGTGAGGGCCATAAAGATATGGACTGCTGAGCTTGGTGTAGACGAAATTGGAATATCAGTTGGGAACCAGTCCTTCTCATCCAACATAAGTATCTGTCCTTATCAATGCTCTTTTATCTAAATGGGCAAAAATACACTACACAGTCTGGTGGAAAGAACTCCCAATACAATGCTGGATGTTGTAGCCTCAAGGCTTAATGGGAGAAATATCATATGAATGGCAATTGGTTTTGGAACTGGATGGCCAAGAAATTCATATAGCTGTGAGAGTAAGCCCAACGAACCAAAATAGTGTCTGTTCATGTTTAAGGTGGTGGTAACTTTTGGCTCCTGGAAATGGTGTTGCACAAGGATGATCAGGCTACTATTACCTGCAGGGTATGAGTGGTAGTAGCATGAAGTTGAAATAGTAGAGTAGTTGCAGGTCATACGGGTCTACAAGCAAAATCCCAGTCTACAGGAAGACTTGTTCCAAGGAAGGCATCTACCAAAGCTGGCCCAACCAAATTTGTTGATGCAAGAGTCTGAACATTGATGTGGCCTACATCTAGAAACTTGTCCAGCCCAAGTCAAATTGAATTGCACTTGTTATTCGTGCTTGTTGGGGTATTACATGCTGTTTTTTGTCCGGTGAGATTAAGTTGTCCAGATACTTCGGGCCATAAAGTGTACATCATGTTCAATTGCTAATGTGTTCAATTCCACAAGTATTGATTAAAATAGAGCTTGGGAACATTTGCTGTAAGGAGGCCGAAAGAAAGACAGGTGGGCGGTAATTGCTGCAGCAGGCTAGACATACCTGCTGTAATAGGCCTTAGTGGCAGTGCCCAGTGCAGAGAGGATTTATACTTTTAGGAAATGAGGCCATCACTCAGACGAGCGCTAGCGCTGGGCACTTTGCTGGAGGCCAGTTGGGGAAGACCTCATCAATCCAGCATGGCAGGCCCACAACATTCCCACGCCACAGTGAGCATCAGTGAGTAATTATAAAAGCGGCCACTTCAGTCACTGAGCGCAAGCCATGCTGGAAAATGATGGAAACTGTTTACATTTTCAGACAAAGCGGTGATAAAAGAGGCTCATCCCATCTTCAGGCTGCACTGCCAACACAGTGCAGTTCAGTTTGGGACTTAGCTATGAGTATTACTATCGCCGGCATTTGTCACACTCATCAGTAATTACCCAGAGTTCAAAAGGCATACTTTATGACCCACACGTGTGGGCCTGGATGTGGGCAGCAGGAGTTGGGGTTTGTGTTCTCACAGGTCAAGCTGATTTTGTTCTTCCTTGACGTCACCATGTTTTATTAATGCCAGCGAGTGCTCCCCCATTTCATTTTTTTTTTGGACGCCGGAGGGGTCAGGACTTCAGGGCTCCTTGATTGAATCCTCTTCGAGACCGTTTCCTAACCTCACCTTGTGCGCAATCCGTCTCTTCTGTACTTTTTTTGGTCTTGTCTCTTAGCAACCAGTGCAAGATGTGCCTCGGAATCATCAGTGAAATAATTTCGCGCCAATTATGACTTTAACTCTTGACCCAAGAACGTTTCGGAAAAATCTGACTGAAAGCGGAGATAATGGAAGCTGTTGAAATGGGGAAAGGATAGCATATGAAAGATGCGGTGTTTTTCTTTGTTGTTTGTTTATTTTTTGTTTGCTTAGTTAATGCTGCGTGTGCTCCCATCTGTTGTCAACACGGGAGGTTGTTCGAACAAACAACCGTTGACAAAACACAGCAATAGCTGCATCGTTTTTGGCTTTATTAGGTACAGAACATAGCTGGGGTGACCTATCTAACCTGTTCAGCCTATCCAGTCTTTCCAATCTATTCAGACCATCCAACCCATCCAACCTATTCAGCCTATCCAATCTATCCAGTATATCGAGTCCACCTCACCTATTCAGCCTATCCAACCTATCCGGTCTATTCAAACTATTCAGACTATTCAACCCATCCAACCTATCCAGTCTATACAGTCTGTCCAGCCTATCCAGCCCATCCAAGCTATCCAGTTTGTCCAAGTTATCCAGATTATCCCACCTATCCAGCCTACCTAACCTAATCAGTCTATCCAACAAATCCAGCCTATCCAGCCAGTTTAACCTATCCAGCCTATCCAACATATCTAACCTACCCAGCCTATTCAACATATTCGGCCTATCCAACATATCCAGCCTATCTAACCTACCCAGCCTATTCAACATATTCGGCCTATCCAACATACCCAGCCTATCCAACCTATCCAGCCTATCCAACCGACCAAACCTATCCAACATATCAAGCCTATCCAACATATCCAGCCTACCCAGCCTATCCAACCTACCCAGCCTATCCAACATATCAAGCCTATCCAACTTACACAACATATCCAGCCTATCCAACATATCCAGCCTACACAGCCTATCCAACATATCAAGCCTATCCAACTTACTCAACGTATCCAGCCTATCCAACATATCCAGCCTACCCAGCCTATCCAACCTACACAGCCTATCCAACATATCAAGCCTATCCAACTTACCCAACATATCCAGACTACATGAAAAAAATAAAACTTTACATCTACTTTTCTAACCTCTTTTTATCCAGTATGACAGCCTGGTTGTGTTGCTTTGCCTTTAAGACTGATCTAGTCAGATGCAAAAGTTTGGTACCTCCAGTCATAATGCATGGTTTAAGAATTTTTAATGGGAAATTGGCTACAGATAAGGGTCGGAAGCTTTGCTCGCATCAGCATCAGAAAAGGGAAATTATATGATCTCGATTATTGACTGCAGACTGATTCTTGTTGGCAGACAGGGCTGGTTTAGGTAGTTAAGCGCAGCAGTCTGTAGACCTTGTGCAATAAGGAGATCTAGCAAGTGGCAGTTCTGTGGCCAGACTGGCCAAGGCTGTGGAAACTCAGATAACAACTCTTCGAATGTTCAGCCTTGAGACAGATGGGCTACAACAGCAGAGGACCATGCTGGGTTCCACAGCCAAGAACAGATAGCTGCAGTGGGCACACACTCAAAATTGGACACATGAACACTAAAAAAACATTGACTGTTGTAATTTTAGATGGTAGAATCAGTAATTAGTGTTAACACCATTAGTCCGTGGACTTGGACCTGCCTTATGTCAGCAGTCCAGGCTGGTGGAGGTGGTGTAATGGTTTTCTTGGCTTGAATAACAACAAAGTTTTCTGGCTGACCATGTGCTTTCCTACAATTTATGTCAACATGGACCATAATCTCAAAGGAATGTTTCCTACATCTTGGGGAATCCTTGCCATGAAGAATTGAGGCTGTTTGGAGAATGAAGGGAGGCCCTATCCTTTATTAGTATAGCGTTCCTAATAAAGTGCTGAGTGAGAGTCTTTTGTGATGTCACTAAGACAAATTCAAAATTGGTAGTTTTGCATCTAGTAGAACTTTATATAGACCAGGGAGTCAATGGGACACCATGAAACTAAAACTACGGTCAACTATTGTGTTTCAAAAGTAAGCAAAAAAAAGATATTTTTTTCTTTCAATGATATGGGCCCTTTAAGGCAACTAAATGGAAAGGATGGAGTGCTATAAGGGGGCACCAGGGGGCTGGAGCTCAACTTTGAATCAGTTTAATTTCCTCCTCTTGCTTCCCTAGCCAGGAGCGCCCCTCCGAATCCCTCTGCAGACATGCCGATGAGGCAGAGAATATAAATTGCGAGGCTGAATGCTCGCGGGACTGCAAAAGGGGGTATATTTGTCTGCCTGTTAGGCAGGGACCATGTTTGTCTTAGATTGGGGCCGCAAACGGGAAAGAAAAACTATCTAATGCATTTCCCCCTCCCTCAGGAAACTGTGCCATAGACCCGAAATCTAATAATTTCCTTTTCGGAATAGAGGGATAATCCTACAGTATATGGCTTTCATTTCGATCCCTCCCGTCTCTAAAGAAAACAGAAATAAAAGAAAAATGGGGTCGCAAGCAGATGCTAAATCGTCCAGGACCTCTTGCCGCTGATCCCAAATGAGTTTTGAAAAGTGAGGTAGATTCTGGCACGTTCCATCCCCTCCGGAGAGAGTTAAACCTCAGACTAGTGGTGAAGCTACTGACAGTGCAGATAGGGCAAACTCTCTCTGGTCCATAGCACAACAGGGCTGTGGCATTATCGCTCCTCTTCCTGTTGACATTAATGACTCAGGGGTGGCTATGATAACTAGGCCAATTAAAAAAAGCTACATTGACTGTAAACAAGGAAGTTATGAAGAGCTTAAAACGTTTTGGAATGAAAAGACTTTTTTTAATTTTTTTTTTTTTTTTTTACTTTTTCTACTGGCTTGTTAGGAATTTAGATATCATGTATTATATTCATAGTTACAAATATGGCTGAGCTAGTAGTTATGTTGACTTTATTTGTTTCCAATAAAGTGGCCAGTCAATGGAAGCGCAAGGTAGGTGTTTCTAATAAAGTGTGCAATAAGTGGAAGCATAAGGTAGATGTTTCTAATAAAATGGCCAGTTAATGGAAGAACAAAGCAGGCATTACTAGAAATGTGGCCAGTTTATGGAAGCACAAGGTAAGCACTCTAACAATAAAGATAATATAATATATAATTGTGCACAGTTTTTACTTCCTGGAAGAATACAGAAAGAATCTAAACTCACCTTGCCTGCTCTAGGCGATGGTAAGTTCAGGCTCCTGCAGATGCAGGTATAGATACTCGCAGGGTGTGAGTGATGGCATTCATAGATTGAGAGGAGGTGGTACAGTGCAGGGAATGTCTCGTTCCATGTGTGTTCCATCTGCATTTTGGTGCGCTGAAGACCATAGTGTGGAGGAAGCAGCTGAATCTGCAGGTGTATGGAAGTGTAGGGTCATATGGGTCTACCATCAGTTGCTAAAATCCCAGTTTACAGGAAATTCCCTTTGGAATTGTGCCATGGAAGTCATCCACCAAATCATCTAGTGGCCTACATCCAGAAACTTGTCCAGTCCATGCCAAATCCAATCAGAGCTGTTATTGGCGCTTGTGGAGGTATTACATGCTATTATGTACGTTTCGGTTACAGGGGACTCATCTCTTATATACAGGAAATAATGTTTGTATGTATTAGCCTCTACATCAATGGCTCACCTAGCAGTTGTGCTGTCTTTCTCACAGGAAAGGAGGATATCAGTGGTTATATAACACCTTTGCATAATGCATGCAGCATGTTGTTGTGGTAGAGCACTGATACACTAAAACACAAAATGGATACAAAACCATGATGAAGCTGAGCACTACAGTGCTGCGCTACAGGACAATGCATATGAAATGATATCCATAAGCCACAATTCAAAATCTACAGTATCTATATTATTAGGCTACATTGCAGCTCCAGCTTTGCTAAGAAATAGCAATGACTTTTTTTCTGTTTTATCTTTTTTTGTTACCTAAAAGATCTTAGTTATGTCGCTGCCTTGGACAGCTCAACTGCCAGGTAAGGTGAAGCTCCACTCTCCACAAATCCATTCTGACAGCTACAATACCACTAGCAATCACGAAACCTAAAGTGTTCAAACAGATGATCAAAAACTCAAGACTCAAAGCCTTTTAAGTTTTAAAGATTCTCGACTGCTTCATATCCGGCCCTAATTGAAACGGACATTGCACTGACAGAGAGATCCGTAGTCTCTGACAGAGTGCATCAAACGAAACAAGCCCTCTCTGAGAAAAAACAAGGGAGAGAAATGAAGAGATATGGCTTGTCATCCAGCGCTCTTCACTGAGACACCATAGAGGACTGATGGGAAGACATTCTTTTTTCCTCTAGTTCTAAGAAGTCATGTTTGCCTCCGTTCATTTGCGTGCTGTCTATTGCACGGATGTCTTCAAAGGTCTCATGCATGAAATTAACACACATTATTTGATTATTGTGGCTTTCTTTCAAATCTTTGGGGAAAATAAGCCTTCCTCCTTTCTCTTTCCATCTTAAAGAGACATGGCATTAAACCTGATTGCACAGATTTGACTGACTGCTTGAGCAGAAAGAGAAATGTTAGGTTTTAAATGTTCAGAGATAAAGTTTATAGCAACTGTCTCTTGTCACTCCTATTTTGATGCTTGACCTTATGGAAGTTCAGTTAGAGACTGTAACTAATCTGCTGCTGCATAATCTGGGTTAGTTATCCTCTAGCCCTTGATTAGTAATCAGTTTCTGAGACACATTTCATTGGACGTATGGAAAGTGGCCAGTAAGTGGAAGGTGGAAATTGAATTGAGGTAGTTGGAAATAAAGTGCATAGTGGGTGGAAGTGCAAGGTAAGTGTTTCTAATAAACTGGCCAATGAGGGGAAGCGCAAAGGCAGTTAGTGGAAAAGCAAAGTAGGAGTTTCTAATAAAGTGCCTAGTGGGTGGACGTGCAAGGTAGGTGTTTCTAATAAAGTGGCCAATGAGTGGAAGCGCAAAGGAACAATACCAGCAGTAACAGATTATCAGAAACTCCTAAGTGAAATGGACATCACACTGGCCGAAGGATCCGTAGCCTCTGACAGAGTGCATCAAATGAAACAAGCCCTCTCTGAGAAAAAACAAGGGAAAGAAATTGTGAGATATGGCTTGTCATACATCATTCTTCACTGATATACCACACCAAGTATATAATAGGTGTTTCTAATAAACTGGCCACTGAGTGGAAGGTGTAAGTGGAAGGTAGGTAGGTGTTTGTGATGAAATGGTCAGTAAGTAGAAGTACAAGGTAAGTGTTTCAAATAATGTTGCTAGTGTGAAAGGTGGACATAGAATGCAGGTAGTTGTTGGGAATTAATTTGACAGTGGGTGGTAAAACAAGGTAGGTGTTTCCAATAAAGTGGCCAGTGTTTGGAAGCACAGGGCACTGCTAATCCGATGGCCAGTATGTAGAAAAATGCATTAGGCATTATTAATGAGGTGGAGGGTAGGTGGTATATAAGTAGGTGTTTCTAATAAAGTGGCCAGAAAGTGGAAGCACAGGTGTTGCTATTCAATAGGTCAGTATTCAGAAATAGGCAGTAGCCTTTACTAATAAAGTGGGCCAGAAATTCATATAAAGGTTATAAATGTTATTAATAAAGTGACCAGTGGGTGGTATATAAGGTAGGTGTTTCTAATAAAGTGGCCAGTGAGTGGCAGCACAGAGTATTGCTAATAAAGTGGCCAGCATGTAGAAATCGGCAGTAAGCGTAGCTAATAAAGTTGCCAAGGAAATGAAAGTACAAGATAGCTGTTTCTAATAAAGTAGCCAGTGGATGGAATATAAGGTAGGAGTTTCTAATAAAGTGGCCATTGGGTGAAAGGTAAAAGTAGAATGCAGGTAGTTGTGGGTAATAAAGTGGCCAGTGGGTGGTATATAAGGTTTATATGTGTTTCTAATAAAGTGGCCAGTGAGTGGCAGCACAGAGCATTGCTAATAAAGTGGTCAGTATGTAGAAACGGGCAGTAGGCATTACTAATAAAGTGGCCAGTGGATGAAATACAAGGTAGGTGTTTCTAATAAAGTGGCCATTGGATGAAATACAAGGTAATTGTTTCTAATAAAGTGGCCAGTGGGTGGTATATAAGGTAGGTGTTTCTAATAAAGTGGCCAGTGGATGGACTATAAGGTAGGAGTTTCTAATAAAGTGGCCAGTGGGTAGTATATAAGGTAGGTGTTTTTTCAAAAATGTGAGCATGGGGTGAAAGGTAGACGTAGAATGCAGGTAGTTGTGGGTAATTAAGTGGCCAGTGTGGTGGAATATAAGGTAGGAGTTTCTAATAAATTGGCCAGTAGGTGGTATACAGTATAAGGTAGGTGTTTCTAATAAAATGTCCAGTGGATGATTTATAAGGTAAGTGTTTTCAAAAAGTGGCCATGGTGTGAAAGCTAGACATAGAATGCAGTAGTTGTGGGTAATAAAGTGGCCAGTGTGGTGGTATATATGACAGGTGTTTCTATAAAGGGGCCAGTGAGTGGCAACACAGAGCATTGCTAATAAAGTGGTCAGTATGTAGAAATGGGCAGTAGGTATTACTAATAAAGTGGCCAGGGAATGAAAGTACAAGGTAGCTGTTTCTAATAAAGTAGCCAGTGGATGGAATATAAGGTAGGAGTTTCTAATAAAGTGGCCAGTGGATGGAATATAAGGTAGGAGATTCTAATAAAGTGGCCAGTAGGTGGTATATAAGGTAGGTGTTTCTAATAAAATGTCCAGTGGATGATTTATAAGGTAAGTGTTTCCAAAAAGTGGCCATGGGGTGAAAGGTAGACGTAGAATGCAGGTAGTTGTGGGTAATAAAGTGGCCAGTGTGGTGGTATATACGACAGGTGTTTCTATAAAGGGGCCAGTGAGTGGCAACACAGAGCATTGCTAATAAAGTGGTCAGTATGTAGAAATGGGCAGTAGGCATTACTAATAAAGTGGCCAGGGAATGAAAGTACAAGGTAGCTGTTTCTAATAAATTGGCCACTGAGATGGAGGGGGACGCAATAAAGCTAAATGAATTTGAATTGAGTTTTGGTGTCCATCACAATCTGTTATGACTTAAAACAGAAAAAAATTCAGTCAGTGAAATTGTCTGTTCACGGTAATGGCATTACGCTTCCATACTGTAGTCCCAATAATGCGGCAGACACAACAACACATGATAGACGCAACAGAGAACCAAACATTCCTCTTCAGACTCAGCACTTTGTGGTGAGTTATGCCATGTTTACGTGTTGTGGTCTCCAATCCCGACCTCAAATTAGTGGTTTTCTGGGCCGCCTCCTTCTGGCTGACCAGCATTGTTTCTGCGGTCTGACCGTTGTGGCCAGATCCAAGTCTCTCCCGCTGTAGACTCTGTTTCGTCTTTGTGATCTGGCCTCCAAATGACCTCATTGGATAATCTCTTTGCTTTTCTTCACACATCTGTATGTGAGGGAGCGCTGCGGCGTTCGCGCTGAACGGCCCGCTTGGGCCGTTGTTTTCGTTATGCCGGCCCCTTCTTGGGGGAGCTCTGGAGTGTTTGTATGAGGTTGTAAAGTAAAGGCAGACTGTGAGAGTGAAATCTTGTTCCCCTCTGAGACTCGCACACGCACACACAGACAGATTACGAATTCAGACATTACCTCACCAGCGAGCATAGCAAGAGGTGGACAAGAGAACAAGACAGAAAGAGAGAGAGGGGATAACAAATTCACCCACAGACCTCTGAAGGTCAGCAATGTCATAAGGCCACCTTTAGATCGAAGCCTGAACAGCTTAACAACAAAATCTTGCCAGTCTATTACAAGATAAGCCCATTTTTAGGTTTCTTTTTTTTCCCCCCAGAGATCCTAGTCTCTACTCTACAAGGCTCTGTTCCTCTCAGCTCTAATCTTTCTGATTTGATGAAATAGTATATATATATATATATAGTGTGTGTGTGTATATATATATATATATATATATATATATATATATATATATATATATATATATATATATATATATCGTCGCTGTCCAAAGAAAAACATGTATCTCCATTTTTGTTGATTTTTACTTTTATGCCTCATTTGATCACATAAGCTACTATTTACACTGTGTTGAAATTTTATAAAGAATGGGCCAACAAAAATGGCCAAAAACAGCTTGGAAAGACGTCTGGTTCCATAGACTTCCATTCAAATTAAATTAGGTTTTTGGTCTCTCCTGTAAAATTGCCAATTTGGAGATAACTGTTTTTCTTTGGACAGCAAAAATATATATATATATATATATATATATATATATATATATATATATATATATATATATATATATATATATATATATATATATATATATATATATATGAAGATGTCTTCCCTGGCACAATTTTTGACCCTGCTGATTTCCTGTAGATTGTAGATTGTGGTTTTTGCCACTGCTGGTAGACCTGAATGACCTGAACTTCCATACACCTGGTAATTCTGCTACCTTATTCGTACTGTAGACTGAATATACAGCTCCAGACAAATTTAAGACATCGGCTCAAAATGATCAGTCATCTTGAGGTCATCTTACGGTGGTTAAAGGCCATTTAAAAGAGGTGGTGCTCATCACGGTCAGTAGAGAGTGGTTTTGGTCCTCTGCCAGTCTGTAGCTGTGTTGTCCTGTGTGTTAGAGCATGGCCTAGTTCTAATGAACCACCTTAAGAAGCAACTGGAGTGGTCTTTTATTTATTTCCAGAGCTGGAGAATCTATAAATCCCATTACACACCCCAGAGATACGTGTAGCTTGATTTTCCTAATGCAGCCATGCTTGTCCAATCACATAATGAAATTTCATAAAAAATTCTCAAATGGAGCCAGTCTTGTGATAGATGTGCTATGGTTCCTTCATGTCTAATGAAGTGGCCAGTGGGTGGTATTATAAGGTAGGTGTTTCCAATGAAGTAGCCAGTAAGTGGAAGCACAGGGTATTGATAATCAATTGGTCAGTATTTAGAAATAGGTCGTAGGAGTTTCTAATGAAGTGGCCAGTGGGTGGTAATATAAGGTAGGTGTTTCCAATGAAGTAGCCAGTAAGTGGAAGCACAGGGTATTGATAATCAATTGGTCAGTATTTAGAATTAGGTCGTAGGAGTTTCTAATGAAGTGGCCAGTAGGTGGTAATATAAGGTAGGTGTTTACAGTGAAGTAGCCAGTAAGTGGAAGCACAGGGTATTGCTAATCAATTGGTCAGTATTTAGAAATAGGTCGTAGGAGTTTCTAATGAAGTGGCCAGTGGGTGGTAATTTTAGGTAAGCAAGTAAAACAACTCAAGGGTAATAATAACCTTTGTAATGTTACTCAAAGTCTGTGATGAAATCACATTTCTGAACCCTCAAGCCTGTAATGTGGAGCCTCACATGTGTGGAACACCATATTTGTCCTTTGTATTTGTCAGTATGACAAGAAAATAGTAGCATTGCAAATACTTTGCAGGGCACCGTTCAGATCTTACTGGGCTAAGGCCTTGCTCCAGTGGTGATTTCAGCCTTGGATTATACATAATCTTTGCAAACCACCACATTTACACTGTCGAGAAATTGAGGAAAATCTAGGCCAGCAGACTTGGTTATAACATAATACGATACTGCAGTTTAATAATAATGGATGCTAAAGGCCTGTACATTAAAACAGTCCCTTCAAATCCAAGATGGAGTTTTACAGCGCAGGCCTGATGTGCGTGTGTGTAGATACGTGTGAGTGTGTGTGTGTAGTGTGTGAAGAGTTTGGCAATGCGTGTGGGAGGCCTAACTGCCTGTGGAGGGGAGGTGTACCGCAGGCCCCGGCGTGCAGCCGTCTGATAAAAAGCCAGACAGTAAATCAGAGAGCTAGCGGAACGGCCGGAGCATGCGGTGGCAGCGCAGTCACTCCAGCTGTACAGCTCACACATAGCCAGCTGCCACTGAGGCTAACGGCCACCATGCACACACTCCCCCTCAAAACTCCCACAGCCGTCAGGCTAACTGCCTCTATGGTGGCTTCTGAAGTAGTATGCCTACTTTGACAAGCTGACTCACTCGTCTTTAGCAAGGCTATCCCAGAGTAATGGTGTAGTCCAGAGTAAGCCCGAAACAATGTAAGTAAGATACTTAGGTGGCCACATACACCACCTCCTTCAGGGATGTAGCTCAAAGTGATGAGCATGATAAGCTGACCAAATGGGGGGTTAGGAAAACTAGCCTAGCTAGTACACGAGGATAAAACTAATACACTTAGCTAGCAATATAACACCTAGAACACATTGGTGGTGTAGATTTGATTGCACAATCCTGGATTTGTTTCTTGCTATTTATCATTCCGTATTTTGGCATGATTTACTTCTAATATTTAATATTCAGTCTACTCAGGAAGTGGTGAGGAAGAAAGTTCCCAAAACTTATCAGTCTGGAAACTATTACAATGCCATTTCGAAGAGTCTAGGGCTCCAGCAAACCACAGTGAGGTTAAGGCCAAGGTTTGACACAGTTTTGAATTCCTCAATTCCAGCAGCACTCTTGTAGTTGCTTTACAGCATCACTCAAATGGCCGGTTTAGACAACCTCATAGCGTTACATAAGCGGCAAGCCCAAGATGCCTCTCAGCCAGGAGGAAAGGTTGTTCTCAGCCATTATCTTGGTCAAAACAATGGCAAACTCCTCAGCCAATAGGGAAACCTGAAACCATAATCCCTAACGGTACTAAACTAATGTTGTAAAGTGACATCCATATTGTACCAGCATACCTACACCATAATACACTTAGATATGCCATTTGGTTGCAGTTGTTGATGTGTCTACAACTGAAATGTACCTAACAGTGTGTAACGCCTCCACAAGCACAGTAACAGCTGTAATTGGATTTGGCATGGATGAACAAGTTTCTGGATTTAGGCCACATCAGTGTTCAGATACACTTGCATCAAAGAATTGTGCAGTTGGGCCAGATTTGGTGGATGCCTTCCCTGGCACACTTCTGAGGGGAATTCCCTGTAGACTGGGATTTTACCTACTGCTGGTAGACCCGTATGACCATACGCTTCTATACACCTGCAGATTCAGCTACTTCCTCACTATGGTCATTGGCCACGCCCAAATGCAGTCACACCTTTAAGCCAATCATTAACATCTGCTTTGGAGCCATTTTCCACACATGGAGACATTCCCTGCACTGTAGCACCTCTTCTCAAACTATGTATCCCTTAACCCACACCCCACAGGTATTTCTTGCCCCATCAGCCTTGTGCAGCGCCATCTACAGGACCCGGAAGCCACTACCACCTTAAACATGGAAGGAGACTCATTGTTTTTCTTGAGTACTGTTATATACTGTTTTACTGGCATTGTCACATGCAGTTGTTTAGACTGCAACCATGAATTCATTGCTCAATGTAAGCAAGTATGTAAGTATATGTAAATAGACCTTAATGTTTCCACAATTCATGGATCAAAACTTCTGATGACATCATCATTAAAAACATAATCCCCACCCAACTAATGAGTTGATTATTCAACAATGTCACCGCATCTTCCTATAGTCTAAGCCCACAGTGTGCTCACCAACATGAGATCAGTAAATATTTGGCTGAGTAGATTTAGTTTCATTGTTTAATGTTCGGCTTTGAGCCACCTGTCACTGTCTATCATCGAGATGCAGACAGCAAGAATGGATCCCTGCAAGCTTTCCGTAAACTGGCCAACTGCTGTGTGAAGTCTTCCGGAATTCCCGGCCAAATGTTCTTGTGAATCCCCTTGTCTTTAGAGTCTTGAAATTGTTTGTTTCAGAATTGTATTTTTTCCGCCTTCTGACTTGATCAAAACGATATCCATGCTGTCTTTTGTTCCATGTATCATAAACAACAGATATTGCATGAAGATAACAGCTAGGTCCGTAGCCTGTAGATGTTGGGATGTTTGCTTTCATTTTCTGTTATGGGCTTTATGTCAAATGCACCTTTAGTGAGGTTCGACCTCCCTGCGAAACCTTTGATATAAATGAGACTCTTTTATATATTTATATTTATATTTATATATACAGGGGTTGGACAATGAAACTGAAACACCTGGTTTTAGACCACAATCATTTATTAGTATGGTGTAGGGCCTCCTTTTGCAGCCAATACAGCGTCAGTTGGTCTTGGGAATGACATATACTGCATCCTGCACAGTGGTCAGAGGGATTTTAAGCCATTCTTCTTGCAGGATAGTGGCCAGGTCACTATGTGATGCTGGTGGAGGTTCGTCTTTCTTGGTGGTATGCTGACATTACCCTGGATACCGTGGCTCTTGATACATCACAAAGACTTGCTGTCTTGGTCACAGATGCGCCAGCAAGACGTGCACCAACAGTTTGTCCTCTTTTGAACTTTGGTATGTCACCCATAATGTTGTGTGCATTGCAGTATTTTGAGCAGAACTGTGCTCTTAGCTGCTAACTGAACCTTCACACTCTGCTCTTACTGGTGCAATGTGCAATTAATGAAGATTGGCCACCAGGTTGGTCCAATTTAGCCATGAAACCTCCCACACTAAAATGACAGGTGTTTCAGTTTCATTGTCCAACCCCTGTATATATTTAATTGTTGCTGCAATAACATCATATTTGAAACATGTTTCAGTTCAAAGCTGTTTTGATATCGCCTCTTGTCTGAATGTAGCACTACTTTGGGAATAGTGCCAAACCCCACACATATTATCCTCTTGTTGTAATGTCAACACTCATCAGCACCCAATCTGCAATACCAAACAAGTTTCAGTAAGGGCTTTTAACAAAAATTTGGCAAATGAGAACTCTCAAGTCATTATTTAGGCAAAACGTACAGTAATCCTCCTTCTGTCAAGGACCCTTTGATAAACATGAAACTGTGTGGTGCAAAATCTGCCCAAAATATTTACCAATGGCTGTTTAATATTGGCTACTGTTTTATTGAATAACTGTCCAAATAAAAAAAAATGATACCATCAAGCCAATGTATTATTGGCAAAATTTGGACAGGCATTGGTTTCCACACCAAGGGCACGTGTACGGCAGGTATGTAGACATAAGGTACAGATGTGTTTAGCACTAGATCTACACTAAGAACCCCCCCACCTCTCAACCAATCTTCATTTCCTCTCTCCATTGTTCAATGCACCACCGACTCAACATCCAAGTTTTCTTGCTTCCCATAGCCTTGCCAAGACATCTTATCAGGATCTGACAGCAGGCAAACAGGATGGGAGGGTGGCCACACTTTGTAAAAATAAGGCTTCTTTGGAGTAATGCCATACAGGAACCTTTTGACTGAAGGTTCTTTAAAGAACCTTGCACGAGGATGGAAGTTCAAAGAACCTACTCGTCATAAAAAGGTTCCATACTGACAAACCCTAGAAGCCAAACACCATTCTGGAAGCTTTATTTTGAAACAACTGGGAGGTCAGCATCCCTGCAGGGCTACTGCTTGGTGGTCTGGCCTCTGGTCACAGTTGGGTCGAGGGCTGCTCGTGTGTCCAGCTCTGTGTGGGATGACGAGAGATCGTGGCCTGGCCCCTCTCCAGATGTACAGCAGCAGGGATTGTTTGCTTGTCTTGTTCTCAATGTGTCAGAGCTTAAGTAGCCAGCAAAACTGCTGATTGGGAAAGAGAGACAGTTGTAGTTAAGAGGTCGTGTCAAAATAAAGCTTGTTTATGACATTTGCTTAAGTGCTGTATTTAAGTGTATCAGTCACAGCGATGATGCTGGCGCCGATGCCAATGTTAAAGGTCTGATAACTGACCAGAGCCCACAGGGGCACAACAGAACACTGGACTTTGGAAGTTTGGTGGCAGATTAGTTCTTATTGGAAGACTAGACCTGAGGAAACCTGGTAATGTTTGGGACCAGGGGAAAATATATCTGGCAGGTAACTGACTTCCAAGTTTCCCATGCCCATGAGCATATACAAAATTTAAGAAGACATCATGTTCTTGCATCCTCATTCTTCCCCCACAGCCTATCATGCCATAGACACCATCAAGGGTGCTGCATGTGTACACTGGAGCCCAGACTCTTGGCCTCAGGTCAACCATGCTGCTGGCCCAGACTGATGGACCCTGGAGGGCTGTGGTCAACACTGCATGGCTGCCATCCTGCTCCACCAGCTGGTCCTGCCCCGACGTTCTCTCCAGCTTATTTTTGTATCCCTTAGCCGGGTAAGCCTCGTCACACTCGTTGCTCCATAATCGCAGTCCTTTGCCAGACTCGGCCCTCTCCGCTATGTCATTCCTCTTCAGTCCACTCTGTGTGCCAGTCAATCATATCAAAAAAATATAATTGCTTGTTTTTTGAAACAGCAGCGGGAGAGAACCACTCCCAGTGCTACTGATAGCGGATTGACCACAAGAACACTGGTTCTTGAACTGGTTCCAGTCAGGCTTTGTAAAACCTTGGTGCTGTTCAGGGAACTAATCTGCGTTTGCACCAGTTTTATTGGAACCAAGGAACGTCAAGGATACATCATTAATGTCAACAAAGGACGTAGTAAACAGTATAAACAGGAAGGCGGAGTGCATAGATTAACTGTCACCATTTGTGCTGTTATTCCAGATGTTTTTTGTTTTTTTAATCCATAAAGCCAGCACGGATCAACTATTGATGATATGACGTTGTAGAAGAGTTTCTTCAGTAGACCGCTTGGTACTGCCATTGTTGCCACCTTCAACAAATGACATCCCCACAGATGTGGTCCCTTCAGTTTGTGCTGAAGAACCTACATCTTCTTAGGTTCCAGCTGGGAACAAACTTTTTGGGTTTGTTCGCATTCCACATTGGTGGGAAAGGCCTATCAATGGTTGGGGTAGCAGGCCGGTCACTTCTACCCACACATCTCTACTTAATGTTACAGGGTAATTGTACTCACTCCAACTATCCAGCAGCTCAGTACACATTGCTAATGCAACACAGGTATGCATCTTTAGCTAATAGCAACTACTGGCACTCCCGTTAGGCTATGTGCATACCTGTTCTGCTTGCCCACATCTCCTGTGCACCTGTGGGTCAAGAGGCAGTAGCTCTATGCTACAGTATGTAGAGTTTAGTTCTATTTCTGTCTATGAATTCAGGAGCCTCAAGACACATGTCGAGGAGTGAAGAAGAACTTAATTGACTGTGTATTAATAGGTGAGGTGTAAGTGGAGCTACAAGGTATGTGTTTCTATTAAAGTGGCCAGTCTGTTGTTTCCAAATGGAATTCCAAGTTATATGCTACCACATATTTCAGTTGGTCAAAGCTTGATTATAGGTTATCTAGACGTTGATGAAGTGAATAAGGATGTTGGTACTGTGACCATATATGGGCAACAGAGCTGTGATCAACATGCATGTGACCTCTCAGTGCTGTTCTTGTTTTGGTACCGTGAAGTTCTTTGATGGTTGGCCATGAATGGTAGAAGAATCCAACATTTTTGAGCAGGATGGAGGCTGGGAGAAGAAGCTTGGCGTAAGCGAAATAAAGACCGTAGCAATTCATAGATCTTTACACTCCTGGGCTTTTGTAAAAGCCAGATGACAGATGCAGTCTGTCTGCTACTGGAGAAGCCTGTGTTCCTTTGTGATTTGCTAAATTTTTAAACCACTGATAGAGTGCGGCATGAACGCGCCTTGACAGAGTCAGAAATATCCCACTACTAGAAGAGAAAGTTGATTTTTTATTTATTTATTTTTTTTTTTGCAATTGATACGTTCTCGCTGCAGGAAATATTAATAATTACTGAGAAGGATGCCGTGGAAAGCATCTCTTATCTCTAAGGAGCTAATATTAGAACACACATCAACGGGACGTCCTGGAAACGGGGATATGCTGGCGATATTCCACTGAGTTCTAAATTAATTCGCTTGGAATAAATGATTGATGAAGGAGAATTTTCAGAAAAATGAAATGTTCTTCACTGACAGGCTACCTAATATGCCTTTTGGCGTTGGCTATAACTGTAACCCATTTTTGTGGAGGCGGAAAAGTAGCTAAAGTTGGAGTTCCATCATCTGAAGTCTTGAAAAGATGTGCACTGGGTGAAAACTAATAGGGGTATAGCTCAGTAGTATGAACACATGATTCCTGAGTTATCATTTAAAACACCATGGCCATGTTCCGACTATGGCATGCATTCTTTTATACACTCATCACCAAAAGAGTAGATGCACTAATAGTTGCCCCCAGAAGGACTCAACTGACAGGGATAAAACTTGGTGGGTAGGTTTGAGATAATGGGACATGCGTGTGATTCAAGTTTCAGTCTCAGCTGTGCATGTGACGTTGGTAAGGACAGGCTTTTTTGATGTACCTGACTGACCCAGGAGCTAGGTAATGCCCTCCATGAGTCTACCTGTTAGGCTAGCCTGAACCAGGACAACATAAGAACATTACTACTACTGCCCTTAACATCAAATATCATTTATATTGTTAGTAACTTAGTTATTACAGTGTAATTACACTGTAACAACTAGAACATGGCAGAAGTTGAGCTTTTGGATAGGTCATATATTCCCTTTGTTCATCCAACATCTTTATTAGTGAATTTGAAATGAATTTGAAATACCTATTGTTATTCAATTCTTCCTCTTCCTCTTTTTCTTCTTCTTCTTCCTCTTCTTTTTCTTCTTCTTCTCCTTCTTCTTCTTCTTCCTGTAGTTTGAGAGATATTTTGTCCACTAATAATTTTTCAAAATGTCAGCACCATTCCAACTCCTGAATGTTCAGTCTAATCGGGAACGGTGTGTGTGTATATAGCCCTTTGATCTAACATATGTTTTTTTGGAGAAACGTAACTCCAACTGTTTTTTAGAATACTACACATACATCTACTGCACTTCTGCTTGACTGACAGGCACCGTTATACATGCACTTTTCTCAGAACTTTTCTCCCAAGCAAAATTCCAATGGTTTTTCAAGCTGTACTCATCTGTCTGTCTTTTTTCTCTATCCCTATGGCCAGCCCCTTTCATTTTTGGCTCTACTGAAACCCTATTGTTCCTGTTAGCCAGTACTCACTGAGGACAGCCCCCCAAACTGTAACCCTCAGACGTACTGACCTGTATTCCTCTATTTGTTGTTTGTTTATCCCTTGCTCCTCTTATACAACCTTATTCATTAATAGCGCACCTTACCAGCCAGGTAGCAGCTAGAGTTTAAGCTGTCGATCACTTTACCCATTCTTCAGGATGTGCACTTTTCTAGTTTAGTTTTCACTGAATAACACAATTTAAGTTGCTTGGTGCTACGTGAAGTCATTCTTGTCTAGCTTGAACTGAAAAACCCTTTATTGCAAGCTAATAACTGTGTTATTATACATTTATATATGTATTTTCTGTAATTTAAACTGACTTCATAGCAGAATGATAATAATAGCTCTAGACTTATAAGGCTGAATCATCTACAGACACATAGACTGCAGAGAAAGTGCCGTTGTGTGGCTTAATATACGTGAAAAAATAACATTCTGAATATATCTTTCAGCCTCCTTAACTTCGCTTTCATTTGAATTCCAACTGCGACAACATGGCTAATGAGCATCGCATCATAGAATATTACAGGACATTGGGTTCTGGAGACGGAGCAACTGTGATCACAAATGCAGCAGCATGAGAAGAACATTGGCTGTTGATTCTAAAAATAAGCAATCAGTGGGGGCGGTAGAACAGACAGATTGTCTGCTTTACATCTGTATGAGACAGATAGCGAACCTGCCATAGGTCTTCTGTTATACTTAAGAAGAGGGGTTACCGTTAGGACAATTAAATAAGCCAATGAAATTATTAATTGATCACAAATTAATGTAAATTAAAATACTCTTTATTTAAAAAAAAAAACATTTAAGCAAAGGCCTAAAAATACGGGGTTCATGTTGACTAACTAACATGACGTTATGCAATAGTTAACATGAAGTAATACAGGGGTTGGACAATAAAACCGAAACACCTGGTTTTAGACCACAATCATTTATTATTATGGTGTAGGGCCTCCTTTTGCGGCCAATACAGCGTCAGTTGGTCTTGGGAATGACATATACTGCGTCCTGCACAGTGGTCAGAGGGATTTTAAGCCATTCTTCTTGCAGGATAGTGGCCAGGTCACTACGTGATGCTGGTGGAGGTTCGTCCTTCTTGGTGGTATGCTGACATTACCCTGGATACCGTGGCTCTTGATACATCACAAAGACTTGCTGTCTTGGTCACAGATGCGGCAGCAAGACGTGCACCAACAGTTTGTCCTCTTTTGAACTCTGGTATGTCACCCATAATGTTGTGTGCATTGCAGTATTTTGAGCAGAACTGTGCTCTTACCTGCTAACTGAACCTTCACACTCTGCTCTTACTGGTGCAATGTGCAATTAATGAAGATTGGCCACCAGGCTGGTCCAATTTAGCCATGAGACCTCCCACACTAAAATGACAGGTGTTTCAGTTTCATTGTCCAACCCCTGTATATTAACAATGGTTGTTAAGGCTTAATTAATATTAAGTAAACTTTTTAGTTTGGGTCTGTATTTATGACCATAACAAAAACCAAAAGAATATATTGCAAATTTAATTCCAATGTCCAGCATATTGGACAGTGATTTCAATCAAAATCATAAAAAAACATTATTATACCCAAATTCATAGAACACTGTGTACTATGACTCATAAATATACATTACATACACAAAATAAATTCAAATTTTCACTGATTGTGTTAGGAATATAGGAAATCTATACTAATCAAAGGATCATTTGCTCTGTATATCCATATTTTACCCATTACTGGACAATAAACTTTATTTAAAAATGTGTGTATGTTGAAAAAAAGAACAAAATCATATATATACATACTCATTTTATTGCTTATTACAAAAACATTTGCTTATTACATTCTATTAAGTCATTCACCATGACATCTACAACATAACATCAACAGAACAGTGAATGTGGTCACATGACAGCTTCTACAGAGCCGGGTAAAAGCATCCTGGCCAGTATTGGGTTTTGGAAATGAGGAGACTAAACAGAAAACGTCTTTTAGAATTTGTCCACCCTTCTTGAGTTTTATTGAAACTGAAATTGTATGTTTAAGCAATTACATTTACAAGCAACAATATTTCACTGCTTACATTTCCATCCAGAGTAGATTTACCCAAACTTTGTCTTGGCAGGCTGAAGTGCAGGGATTGTCCTATTGCTGCAAACATGGCTAAGCCTCTAAAACTCAAATCCCTGTAATCTGTGGTCGTTTAATGCCTTGGGTACAATCGGTAACACAAGCGAAACAACCTAACTCATTCAATGCGATCATAGAGATGTTGTTGTTGTTGTTGTTGTTGTTTGTGCTCAGGTGATAGTTGTTTGAGGTACCACACACTCATATCCCTATAGTAAACTGGAGGGGTTTTGAAGACTTTTTCATCAATGGGCTAAAAGTGTCTCAGTACATTAAGTTCCGCCTTCCGGACCACCCTTTCGGCAGCAATGATTTAGACCTCAAAAGCCTTGAGATTCCTACTATATCCTTTCTAAATAACAGGACGCTGACCACAGGACGCTGCTCACAGGACGCTGATGTCTGGATAGTTTAGGTTGGTGGTCTATGCCCAGTCCAGCAGTGACACTGGGTTGACCAACACACCACCACCACGTCAGTGTCACTGAAGTGGTGAGAACTCGAATTTTAGATCTCCACTTTTAAACCATCAATGCAGTGAAACACCCACCCACCCACACACACACACCTGCTAACAGACACTAAGGGGCTGTGAGCAGCCCTAGCCACGATGACCGGGGAGCAGTTGGGGGTTTGGTGCCTTGCTTAAGAGCACTTAAGTCATAACTTGTTAGCTCAGGGAATCGAACTGGTGCCTAAGGAAGCAAGCTTGAGTAAGCCCCAGTAGTGGCCATTCTAACAAAGATGACTCCAAGACTAAGGCATCTGTTGGCTCTGTTGACCTTCCCAACACTGGCTAATGCCAGCAGATAAGAAAGTCATGCCAACTCCATGACTGGTTTGCTTATAACATTATTTGCCATCATTTGACGGAGCTTTGAATTCTGGATTGCATAAAGACATTCTACTGAGATCATTAGATGGACACAGGCCTTCCATTCATGAACCAAACCTCAACAGAAGGTACTACAGAAAGACAACCCAACACTAAATACTCCATTTAGTCTACAAAGACTGGTTAAAGCAGACAAAATTGCACTGGCATCCAAGTCCAGACCTTAATCCAATAGAAATGTTGAGGCAGAACTTGTGTGCTGTTCATGCAAGAAAGCCCACCAACATAACAGAGCTGACGCGGTTCTGCGAGGAGAACGGGCCAAGATTCCTCCGAGTCAATATACAGGAACTGTTTGATTGAAGGGCTTCCTAAAAGTTCCTGAAAACAGAGGTTCACATGCGTTCGCCAACAAAAACATTTGTGTAGAGATTTACAAAATGCCAAAAGGTTTACAATGTTTGGAATCATGTAGCAATAAAACTTCATATCTCAGAAATGATGACTTAACAGGATAAGATATATTCTTATTGTATCCAGAAGGAATCAACCAACCAGAATAAAACTTGGTGGGTAGGTTTGACATTATGAGAAAGTGAGCAGTCAAGTTTCACACTTGGCCACACACGTTTACATGACGTAACAAGGACGGGCCTTATCGCTGCACCTGACTGACCCAACAGCCACGACTGCATATATTCACCAAGTAGTGATGCGCTTGAGTGTCCTGTTGATGCCAGCACCATTGGAAGACGGCTACACAACGGCTGTAGGACTACATGCCTGCAGACCAGTATGCAAGGCATGTAGTAGATACACAAGCGAAACAACCTAACTCATTCAATGCGATCATAGAGATGTTGTTGTTGTCGTTGTTGTTGTTTGTGCTCAGGTGATAGTTGTTTGAGGTACCACACACTCATATCCCTATAGTAAACTGGAGGGGTTTTGAAGACATTTTCATCAATGGGCTAAAAGTGTCTCAGTACATTAAGTTCGGCCTTCCGGACCACCCTTTCGGTAGCAATGATTTAGACCTCAAAAGCCTTGAGATTCCTACTATATCCTTTCTAAATAACAGGACGCTGACCACAGGACGCTGCCCACAGGACGCTGCTCACAGGACGCTGATGTCTGGATAGTTTAGGTTGGTGGTCTATGCCCAGTCCAGCAGTGACACTGGGTTGACCAACACCATACACTCCAACACACCACCACCACGTCAGTGTCACTGAAGTGGTGAGAACTCGAATTTTAGATCTCCACTTTTAAACCATCAATGCAGTGAAACACCCACCCACCCACACGCACACTTGCTAACAGACACTAAGGGGCTGTGAGCAGCCCTAGCCACGGTGAGCGGGGAGCAGTTGGGGGTTTGGTGCCTTGCTTAAGAGCACTTAAGTCATAACTTGTTAGCTCAGGGAATCGAACTGGTGCCTAAGGAAGCAAGCTTGAGTAAGCCCCAGTAGTGGCCATTCTAACAAAGATGACTCCAAGACTAAGGCATCTGTTGGCTCTGTTGACCTTCCCAACACTGGCTAATGCCAGCAGATAAAAAAGTCATGCCAACTCCATGACTGGTTTGCTTATAACATTATTTGCCATCATTTGACGGAGCTTTGAATTCTGGATTGCATAAAGACATTCTACTGAGATCATTAGATGGACACAGGCCTTCCATTCATGAACCAAACCTCAACAGAAGGTACTACAGAAAGACAACCCAACACTAAATACTCCATTTAGTCTACAAAGACTGGTTAAAGCAGACAAAATTGCACTGGCATGGAAGTCCAGACCTTAATCCAATAGAAATGTTGAGGCAGAACTTGTGTGCTGTTCATGCAAGAAAGCCCACCAACATAACAGAGCTGACGCGGTTCTGCGAGGAGAATGGGCCAAGATTCCTCCGAGTCAATATACAGGAACTGTTTGATTGAAGGGCTTCCTAAAAGTTCCTGAAAACAGAGGTTCTCATGCAGTTGCCAACAAAAACATTTGTGTAGAGATTTACAAAATGCCAAAAGGTTTACAACTTTCGGAATCATGTAGCAATAAAACTTCCTATCTCAGAAATGATGACTTAACAGGATAAGATATATTCTTATTGTATCCAGAAGGAATCAACCAACCAGAATAAAACTTGGTGGGTAGGTTTGACATTATGAGAAAGTGAGCAGTCAAGTTTCACACTTGGCCACACACGTTTACATGACGTAAGCAAGAACGGGCCTTATCGCTGCACCTGACTGACCCAACAGCCATGACTGCAGATATTGACCAAGCAGTGATGCGCTTGAGTGTCCTGTTGGTGCCAGCACCATTGGAAGACGGCTACACAACGGCTGTAGGACTACATGCCTGCAGACCAGTATGACGACCGTCCCTTAACACCAGGCCAACCTTGCATTGGTGTCATGCCAGACTGCCATGGAGTGTCAGAATGACAGCAGGTCGTCTTCAGTGACCAGTCCCACTTTTGTCATGGTGAAGATGATTAATAAATCTGTGTGTGGAGGCACTATGGTGGTCCAGAAGGCCTGCTGTCACTGCACCTCCACTCCTACCGCACAATCTGCAGGAACTGTGTGAGAATATTCAAGCTGCATGAGATGGATTATCACAGGACACCATTAGGAACCTCTACAACTCCATGCTGAGATGTATGGTGGCCCGACGCCATACTGAGAGAATTCTGTATGTGTAGCTCAATAAATATTGCCCATATAAGTCTTAATGTATCATCATTTATTGTTCCTGGTAACCTTTATTGTCCTTCCCAATAGCACTGCAATCCCATACTTCCTCTGGGTGTAGCTATTCTTTTGAATGTATATATATGCATACAGGAACATATATGAGCCTATATCGCATCATCGTGTAAAAACAAAGTGTGTATGTTAAGACTAACCCTCACAGCCAGCAAGCTCCACCTCATCAACAGGGTCAGCGCAAAAGCTTGTATTTCAACCTGCGCTCTGCTGCCATTCCACAATTCCCCAGGAAATTGCCTAATTTAACAATAAAGAATACTGGGGAGCTGGAGGGGCGGGGGGATGGGGGGCAAATTAAGTCCATATTGTTCTCGTTCTCCCTGTTCCAAAGCTGCTCTGCAGCACTGGAGGACCAGGAGAGTCTTCCAGCGCTAGAATCTGGGACACTTGGAACCAATTAAAAGCAGTGAGGCCTGCCAGCTTCTTTGCCTGAATATTTTTTTTTCTCCCTCCCTCCCCTTTACTTTCTTTCCCTCTTCATCTGCTTTTCTCTCTCCACTTGGCTACGTGTGCAGGCAAGCTTCCTTCCACTTGCTATTTCTGGACAGAGGAGGAGTGGGTAGGGATCAGTGTGGGAGTGCGGATGCAAAGCCTTGTCTTTTCCCCAGTGGAGGGATTAAAGGCTAAGTTCACCTGTGCAGGGGTCAAGGCTTTGCTTTCTGCTGAAACGTCGTATGCACTATATGTACTTCCAGTTACTGGCCACTATATTAGAAACACCTGCCTTGTGCTTCCACTCACTGGCCATTTTATTAGAAACCCCTACCATGTACTTCCAGTCACTGGCCACTATATTAGAAACACCTGCCTTGTGCTTCCACTCACTGGCCATTTTATTAGAAACCCCTACCATGTACTTCCAGTCACTGGCCACTATATTAGAAACACCTGCCTTGTGCTTCCGCTCACTGGCCATTTTATTAGAAACCCCTACCATGTACTTCCAGTCACTGGCCACTTTATTAGAAACATCATCTGCACCTTATGTGTAGATAGTCCTATGGATTTTGCTGTAGCTTTTCTGAATATTTTTGGCAATGTTTGTAGTTTTGTTGAAATTTATTGCAGACACAGTATAAAAATATTTGTGATGATTTTAGCTTGATATATACCTTTTACTTATTTATTTAAAAAATGTATTGCTTGATAAGTAATGGAGAAGAATATTTGAAAGCATCCTTAGTGTACCTCTAAGAAACAAGAACATACATTTTAAATACATATATTGCTAAATTCCCTTGGGTATCTATCTATCTATCTATCTATCTATCTATCTATCTATCTATGTATCTATCTATCTATCTATCCCAAAAAGCAAGCAAACAAAGACTCATTTCAATAGAGCACCCAGCATCCAGTATATCTCTGATCTAGGCCAGTAATTTGTACACATTTCTAGCGTTCCTTACTTTGGAATTTTGGTATTTGTGGTGAAAAAATGACAAATGTGGTCCACAGTTTTACATGGCGCTCTAAGCTATTTCTGTCTTGCTTTGTCCTGCCTTTAGCTGAAATACTTGCCATCACATGTGATCATCTCTGTATTATCTGTGGTTTCACAGCGAGTAACACAAAGCAGCAATAGTAAAAGCCCATTTTGGATGTACACACAATGCAGAAATTAAGCAACTAATTATTAAGCAGCTTATATTTTACCTGCTTTCAATCTTTCCAAATACTGCAGTATTGATTTTTTGGTCCTAAATACCTGGAGGACCTGTACTGTAGAACCTAGGTCATCCACTGTTCCACACCTGGGCCAATTTTAACTATAAGCAATATTTGCAGTTGCTTGGGGACCCCAAGCCACCAGGGGGCTCCAGTGAGCATCTACTTTTAACTTAGTTTACTTATTACTCATGACTTTTAAATATACAGTTTAAGAGAGAATATGGCTAGGTGGAGTCTCATGTAGAATGTTACTTAGGGCCCCTAAATGTTCAGAAATGACCCTGGCATACAAGCGTAGGTCCCCTTTTAACCTATTTATCACTGTTTGTTAAGAAGTCCTCAGACAGTATTGCTAGGGCTCCTACACGTCACTATTACTACTAGGAGGTCACTGGGTCCACAACCCAAAAATATTCAGGCATGAATAGCTCTGTGGTCAGAGACTGACCAATGATAAAGTGCAAGAGGGTGACTATAACACAACCTGCGCATCAACAGATCCCTAAATGTACACAATGCTGATTTACTGGTCATCCCAGAGCCTAGACCTGCAATGGAAACAAATTCTGAGACGGAGCTTTGGAGGTGTGGAAAAAAAATCCCTGCCGATTCTTTCTTTTGGAAAACTGGATGAAAGTCCAGGCAGAAAAGAATGGAAGCTGTAATAAAGAAAAAGCTTAAGCATATGAAATACTCAAAGATATGATATTATATTTAGTTATTGAGGCTTCTGGGTGTTTTTTATGAAATATAAGTTTCCAGCTCTTATCCTGATGTCTTAAAATAAAAGACCTGTAATCATCCTCATTGGAAACTAAGTCATCGAAGGGTGGTCTCTGTATGTTTATCTTCGTTGATGTCCAAATAGTTTAAAATCATTTCCATGCTCTATAGCTACTGATAGGAAGTTGACCATTTCACAAGCTCTGGCTTTCATGGATCATATGCATCATGTGAAGACTTGCATTTGTAGATAATGAACAGCAGAGGGCAGTAAAAGCCCTCTAAAAGTGCAGGCCCTCGTTCAAACACACATTGGCAAGTAGACGTTTTGTGTAAATATTTATTAAAACCGAAAAAAACTATCAGGACCCGCATTACAAATGTGTCAGGATCAATAGGAAGACAAATGTTTAGGATATGGGATTATGTTTTTGCCCTTTATTTATGACTCAGATCTACACGTCCACTGAAAAGCTTTCCAAATGCGCTGGAGAATGACTCTTCCAGATGGTGCTCTGCTGCAACAGCCAAGCAATATCTGCAGTGTCAGAGAGGAATCGGAGTGAATCACTTTTCTCCCTGACCGTGCATTCCTGCGCTGCATGGGCCAATCAAGTCCATGCACAGTAGCAACTCTTAAGCAAGTGGGTCAGAACTTGGGGTCACCCAGGCCTGGCTTCCCCACAATGTTGATGATTAGGAACCATAGGACCTGAAAACTCCTTCCGAGAGCTACATTGCCGTGCTCAGTTGGGGTTTTAAATCAGAAAGAAGAGACTGGTGGTCCGCAAGGACGTTCAGATGGGCATCCGGTCAAAAATATACAGTCTTATGGAAAAAGTTCAGTCAAATAACACTGCGGTTGACTGCAGTTATCACACATCCTCTGTAGAAAACAAACTAATGCACTTTTCAGTACACAATTGCTCTTTATTTTGTGTCTAGAAAATAAAAAAAATATAAAATGTGTCCCATGCAGATGCGATATGTGGAAAATGGTTCCAAAGCAGATGTTAATGTTTGGCTAAAAGGAGTGCCAAAGACCATAGTGTGAAGGAAGTAGCTGAATCTGCAGGTGTATGGAAGCATATGGTCAAACAGGTCTACCAGTGGTGGCTAAAATCCCAGTCTACAAGAAACTCTACTCAGAACTGGACCTTCCAGGCATCCACCAAATCTGTCCCAACTCTTTGATGAAAGAGTGGATTAACACATGGCCAATAGAGAAATAGATGAACCAAGAACCTATTGAATCTTGTCTCTTGTGCCAGCATTTCCAGACATCACTAGCAGACAGATTAAACTAAATTTCAAAATGTTGAATCAACTTAACACTCCAAATAGGTGAGTAATAATTTAAGGACAGACTTTATTTAGTTGGGTATTCATTTTGTGATATTAGGTGGTCTTTAAAAATCACCATTATTTCTATTGACCTGGTGATCTTTAGTTCATCTTTAAAATGGCTCTATATGATAATATCAACTTTCTTTTCTTCAGATGTACAAGAACCAACTCTACAGTTGGCTAATCCCTCATTACGACTACAGGGAGAAACGCACAGTTGGAGTAATCCAACATTGGAATCAACCAAACACACAATTGGCAAATGCATAGTTTTGATTTGGTCATAGGTAACTTTTTATGAATTTACAAACATGGACAAATGCCAGTTTGTCCCATTAACAGAGCAAATAAAGTCATTTATGTTAAAAAAAATATCAACCATCTGTTAATTAGAACCATTTCCATAATTAGAATCAGATGTGAATTTTTCTGATTGGTGCATGGCTACTTAATTACATTTGCCTTGACATGCTAATACAAAGCTGTACGTATGCTGTCAATAAGAACCTACAGGCTAGAGCTTAATCGTCAACAGCAAAACCTGTTCATAGTTAACTTATGTATAAGCCACTGAGCCCCACTGTTATATACAGTCATATACAAAAATCAGATTTTTTATGATTTTAATATTCAACGGATATTAAAACCTCTACACAATCTCACCCTAATGGAACACCACATACTTTTGGATTGTGTACAAGAACAAGAGTCCGGTCCAATGTATCGAATTCTCATAAATCCATGGCAGTTTTTAGCACATTGTAAGGTTTCTCACATACTAACGTGACTTTGGATCTACATGAGCATTGAGACAGCGAGGCTGTTGCTATGCTGGTGCTTTGTGCTTTCTGCACACAAAAGGCCAGGCACTCTCTTCTGTTTTGGTAGGTTTTATAGCCAGCATTGTACAGACATTCATGCTCCTTCTCCAAAGTCCCCTAAATTCTCAGTTTAGTAGCCATGTTTCTGCCATACACAATTCCAAGTTAAATTCAGCCCTGCAGAATCACTGTCTACCCAACACTACAGGACACAATACTAAACAAGTTTACAATACACAACTGACTGGAACTGGATAACAGACTAGACTGGGAGTAGATTAGAGGGGTGAGGATTGGATTATAAACCCACCGCACCAGAGGATCATCTTGGAAGACCTTTTGGAATTGTCAGGAGCAGCAAATCGGCCTCAGAATCATCCTGATTATTCTGTAGTGTAGGTCATACCATTGAAAATAAGTAATCTACAGCACAATTACTACCTACCTACTGAATTTAATATGTTTGGGGGAAAAAATTAATGTGCCTGGGCAAATTATATATATAGTTTTGCCCAGACACATTATTTTTTTTCCCCAAACATATTAAATTCAGTAGGTAGGTAGTAATTGTGCTGTAGATTACTTATTTTCTATGGTATGACCTATATATAATATATATATATATATATATATATATATATATATATATATATATATATATATTATTATTATTTTTTTTTTTTTTTTCAACATCTACAATCTACAAAATACAAAATACAAATTGTGTGCTAATTTGAAGAAAAATACCATATTTTATCAATATCTTACCAAGGTGGTTTTGCATATAGTGGTAACTGGTCAATTAAATGGACTCTACAAGATGTAAAATGTAATAAATAAAATGTAGGGAAAAATACAGTGATTATGTCTGATACTGTACGAAAAAATGCCAAGATAAATCATTAATATCATTTCACATGTGACTGTAACTGTAATTTATTGTAGCTGACTACAGTCTATATTACTGATAGGAAGCCTACTGCCCACTAGGCATTGAGGTCGGGCCCCCTGTACAAATACACTGAAACTATGGAACGGTTAAGACGTTGAATTCAAGTCCCATTGAGGTTTTGCTTTACCATCGGAATAATTTAATTCATACATTGTTTTATTATAAGTGTGAATGGGAATTTAATAAAACCAGTATTAAACTGTTCTTAAGTCAATTTGTAGGTTTAACTGATGAACAGCTTCTGTTATTTTACAGTGTGGACCACTGGAGCACTGATCAAAGGTGTGCAGCTGAGACCGAAAACCACACGTTCATGTACTCCAAGGGTCAGTGGAGGGGTCATCATTCATCTGCTGGTTGTTATTGAACTGCAAGCTACCAGTGGCAGTTGGCTACATCTGTATCTGCACTGATGAAGCCTCTGGCAGCGCTTCAATCAGGGGTCAACGGACACCTACTCCATCTCTCTCTCTCTCTCTTTCTCTCTCTCTCTCTGTTTCGTTCTCTCTGTCTCAGGCCCAGGCATCGTGCAAACCAAGCCAAACACAGTGCTGTTGTTTAGGGCAGGGTGTGTTCTCCAGAGCCCCTCCCTGGGCCTAATTGCTCCAAACTTCTTTTCCAAATTACAATTAAAGATAAACAGAGGCCTCGATGGGGACCGCCGATAAAGCAGCCCTATCTGGCATCGGCCTAATTGTCACAAACAGTCTCTGTACAGCGAGCTATTTTTCCTCACCAAGCCCACCACCCCCACCAACCCAAACCTCCTCTCTCAGCTCAGCATGTGTGGTTCATACTTTAAGGAGGGGGGGTGATCTGTTTACGAGCTAGCTCATTTAGGCCACTTTGATGTCGCGGCCAACATTTTTTAAACAGTTATTCTAACAGTCTGCATTCAGAGATATTATTTAAACAGCCCCATTATTTCAGAGGATGCATGATGAAGGGATCATTGGGAATAGTTTGCTGATATGTCATCTTTGGAATCTGGGAAAAGCAGTTTTCTAAACAGGAGAGACACATGTGACGTCACTTTCGCCTCCTCTCAGGGACAGGGATGTCAGGTAGAGAGAATCCAGGCAGGTTTTAAGCCGCAAGACATATGTGTCGATCCAACCACGTAGGGTCAGTCGTATAGTTCATATTACACAATATGTGGAAATGCTCAGCAGATTAATCATTTGTTGTCCAAAATTGACTCACACCAGTTGGCTTTATTTAGAATTAGGCCATGATTGAAACAGCATGTGTGCTTTTCCATGTAGCTGTTGTGCACATGGCTGCAAGTCCCAGACAACTTTCATGTCTCCCCAGTTCCCCAGAGTGAGAAAAAAAGACAGAGAGAGAAAGAGAGAGCGAGAGAGAGAGAGAAAGAATGGGTGGGATTCTTTTTTTTCTTCTCTCTGTTCTCCAGCCACGCTCAAGCTTTCGCTAAAACGGACAGAATCCCCTGCGTTAAGAGAGCAGGAAATGAGTCAACGCAAACAGGAAGTGCTGCGAGGTGACCAGTAGCAGGGTGAATGGGGAATGCAAGACAGGCCCGGGACCCCAGCCGCTACCAGTGCAGGAAACAGCTGGACTGAAAAAAGAGAGAGTGAGTGTGTGAGAGAGAGCGAGAAAGAGAGAGAGAGAGAGAGAGAGAGAGAGAGAAAGAGTAAAAAAAACAGAGAGTCTGACGCCTTACAAGTTTCCTCAGAAAGCATGCTATCAGCTAAGCTAACAATAATAACAGAGCAGAACAGCACATCTCTCAGTCCAGTCAACCATTTTACTGACTTAAGTCTGTGACATATCACTGCGGTTAGTTTACAGACAATTAACAGCTCAAATTTTCCTGTGAAGAAGGTTTTAGGCACTGTGAGACAGTGATATGACTCACAGTAGTCTATGTGCGGTGGCTAACTTTAGGAAGAACAAGCTTGAAACTAAAGTTTGACCTTCAGTCTGGTTTGCTGTGTAGACATGGTTTACGACAGGCTATCACCTAACACTAACACTAGCTGGAAAAGTTAGCTAATTAGCTATGAGCACAGAATGCTAGCATTAGCATTGCGCTTCTTTGCTACCAAACACAGGAAATACTATCTTGGACAGTTCATTTCTAAATGTAGGTGACAATGTGGGGTGAAAAGGCTAGCATGGAGAAGCTGACCACACAATCATTTTAACAGTGATTGTGCCATTGATTAAACATTGAGCCATTGATTAAACATAGTTTGCATTAGCATGGCCCTTCACAAGAACACTATGAACAATGTGCCACTGTATCTTTCTAATCCTTTTCAAATAAAAAAGTGAGGTTACGGTTAGTGATGTTTTAGGGTTTGGTTTGTATGGTAAAGCTACACCTTTGAATGAGTTTACCCTGATAGAATAGCTTCTCAATCATTTTGATGGTCCACTGATTTATAATAGAGATTGGTGTTTGGGTCCTGCTATAGCACTATGTAAATTTGGAGGGGCAGGTGCATGTTACAACAACTATAGGTTTTCAGGTAGCTCAGACGAAGCTAGCTCAGTATTACTAGCAAGTTGCAGCATGGGCATCATGGCAAAGAGATGGAAGAAGACATTGTCAGGGTATGGGAAGTAACGGGAGTGAGGAAGTGGGTATCCGAGTGACAAACCAGTGTACATCTCATATAGAAGTATATCTCAGGTACATAAGTTTGGTCAGTCTTGGTCAACTCCATGTCAAGTAAGCCTTGAAAGTTCTCTTGTAAACAAACCCTGTTATATGGCTCTACCTACCTAGTTGGTTCTTTCATTTCTGATGTCTGATGATTCTGTAGCCTTCAGTTCATCAACAGAGGAGGGTTCAAAGTCCAATTTGTGTTTAGGACATCTGACCATCAGAATCACTAGGATTAAAATCACTGGGGAGGCCAAGCCTGAGTTTAATAGTGCTCTGTAGATTCAGACTAAAACTTGGGTCTTAAGCCTGAAATTACCTTTACCTCTCGGAATATCTACGATCCATGTGTGTGGGTGTATGAGTGTGTATGGTGTAGTGTAGTTTTGTGTTGTTTTGTGTATTTTCAGAACTTACAGTAAACCTTCGACCTATGATCAAACACATATAAGAATTACTTCTAAAAATGGCCTAGCGTGAATGGTTTATGTTTCAGAGACCATATCACTCTCTATCTACAGAGATGTAACTGCTTGCTACTAGTATATAGCTTGATAAACTGATTTTCTGAGAGACGTGGTGATTTTAGTCAGCAGTTTACACCAGATATTCTGTGCACTTCTGTAGGCTGTGCCTGAGGCTAAAACCTGCTGAAATTACTGCTTCGGTTTTTGCACTTTGTGTTTATGGAATTTTGTAATGAGTGGTTCAATAGAAATGGGCCTAAATTACTGTTCCAATGTACATTCCATTACATTAACCTGTATTACAAGTCCCACAAATATATAGTATATATAGTCTTTCGGTTCAAACTGCTTTCTGGGGCAGCCAATCGGAAGTATATATATACATATATACATATATATATATATATATATATATATATATATATATATATATATATATATATATTTATATATATAACGGTGTTAAAGGCACAGGTACAAATATAGCCTGGTTAATTGTAAGGGTTAAAAAAAGATTGGACCATGGTCAATCAAAATTAATTATGACCAAGCGTGGTACTTAAACCCACATAAACACAATAAGTGGTCCTTATAAATGAAACAATTTCCACATTTTTGTAAACAACATATTTTAAAAATGGTAACTTTACAGGAGAAGGTAAATTATGTCTTAATTTTGAATATAAAATTGTCAGGATTAACAAACTCCTCGCTGAGCTTAAAGCAGTGCAGGGTTACTAAACAGGTTAGCAGTCAAGCTCAACAAAATGATCCAGACAAACATAACAGAGGGGTAAGGCCGATGAACCAAGAAGACGGGCAGGAGTTGAAAACCAAACAATCCAAACAACCAGCAACTAAAACAAATAGGAAAACCAAAAGAGAAAACCAGAATACAAACAGAGTCAGGATGGCAAATAGGAAGAACAATGAAGAGAGTGCCCAGTATGCTACAGGAGGGCAATACTACGAATGAGTGTGTGAAAACCAGGGGTGTATTAGTAGATAGACGGATTACAAACAGGTGTGTGTAATTAGTACTTGTGAGATGAGAAGGGGAAGCTGGATGTGATTGGGACAAAGTGGACATGTGACTCTGGCGTCATTGGGTGGTGGGTTCTGGGAGATGAAGTTTGGGAGATCGGGGGTGAAGGGGAAACCCGGGAGTGTGATAAAATTATAGTAACCAGATCATTTGGTCTGATCATCATGACAATTTATAAGTCCAACAAACAAGCAGTGCTTATCTGGCAGGAGACAGGGACTACCCCGGACTCGTGACCAGTCCATTGCAGTGCAGACACATATATTCACACCTAGCTTCCAACATCTAGCTTCCAACATCTCCAACACACCTGACACCACAACTTTGGACTGTTGGAGGAAACCAATACAGACATAAGGAGAACGGAGAAAGGAGAAAGGACCCTGGAGAGAAACCCAGACCCTTTCCTTCCCTCTCCAAAACTGGTCCAATACATTCTGGGCTTTTAAATCTAGCTAGACTAATGTTTGTTGACTTTGAGTGATCCTGCACCTTAATTATATTTATTTTATTACAGCAAATGATTCATATTCCAGTTTGTCACCTATGAACCAATTATAACACTATCAAAACTTTACCAATCAATACTATCAATACTGATGGAGACATAAGAAAATATGTATAGTGATGAATCTTAATGTTACACTTTTACTTTAAACCAATGGGATCTAACTGCTCACCATGTGGCCAGAAGGGATCAGGCTGAAGACTCACTTCCTGCACTAAAAGTCAGGGGTGTGGTTTAAGTATTCCTCCACCTGTGGTCCATTATTGACTCCCAGTATAGCATCGTTTTCGGATGGAGTTGTAGAGGTGATAATCCATCCCATGCAGCTTGAATATTCTTACACAGTTACTGAAGATTGTGTGGTAGGGGTGGAGGTGGAATGACACCAGGGCCTCTGGACCTGATAAACTGTTCATCTTGGCGCTGACCAAGCTGCCTCCACACACAGATTTGTTGGTCGTCTCCACCAAGACAAAAGCAAGACTCACTAAAGATGACCCGCTGCCATCAGCTCAGAGTCAGAGATCAGAGATCAGAGTCACTCCATGACAATCTGGCATGACACCATTGCAGTGTTAGACAATGTTGCTGGGGTGTGAAGGATAGTCGTCGTAACAGTTTGCGTGCATGTAGTCCTGTGTGGTGCAGGTGCCTGCCGATGGTGCTGGCACTTACCAGGATGACTCATGGAGGGCATCAATGTCCTGTTGGGTCAGTCAGGTACAGTGATAAGGCCCATCCTCGCTTACATCACATGCACAGTCGTGTCACAATGTCAAACCTACCTACCTAACCTAAGTTTCGTTCCTGGCGATTGATTTCTTTCGGGCTGCAATTGTTTTCATTCATTTGATGATGAGTGCATATCGTATTGCTATCACAGTTAGCAAACTGGGCTAAACAGATTATAATCATAGTCAGTAGCTAGCTCTGGAATGCTTCCTATTTAAAGACTTTATATTTTTCCAATTTGGGAATAACTTCTCAGTGGGAATGATCCATATCGTACACATGGGACATCCATATGACCCCCCAAAAACCGACTGATTGAATTAAAACAAGTATGTGCATACAAGCATATGTGCATACGTGTGTGTGCGCGCCACTCACCGAAATCATTTTCCAGAGCGCGTTCCCAACTGAAGTCTCCCCGCGGAGCTTTTTAGCCACTGCAGTGAAATTCCTCCTAATCCACTGCACGTCAAATACATTCAAATCACACATATGTTACTGCCACCCCCTCTCAGTCTCACATTGTGCCCCTAATGACTGGGCTGTCCCCGCAAAGCTTATTAATCACCGGCTCCTTGATAAGAGAGGCCTAATCTGTGGCACCGCTTAATAATGGGCCTGATATTAATAAAAACCATCTGGTTCTGGTATTTATAGAATGATATAAAATTTCATTGTATCTGTCACCCAGCTGCTGAAAGCTGCTCTGGCTGCTGTCCCACACAGACTTGGAAGCAGCCAGTCTTCCTCTCTCCCAGCGTTCCGTGCTGTGCTTTCTCTCTAATGCAACTGAAATAGCTATCTCTCTCTCTCTTTCTCGCTCTTTCTCTCTTTCTCTCTCTCTCCCTATTTTTTTCTTTTTTGAATGAATGCACAATGGCAAAGTTCCACGGCTTGGCCCAAGGTGAAACAGCCTGGGAATAATCTATGTAGAACAATTGTTGCTCAAGACCCCCCCCCCGCCCCCCCAATGTTTTTAAAGTCTTTGTAGCTGAAAAGTAAGAAGAGTGAATGAAAAGCTATGGGCAGGAAATGCTTAGCGAGATGCTATGCGCATTAGGCCTTCTGGTTTAAGGCTTGCATTTAACAGTTATCCGTCATGGTATGTAGTACTCTGTAGCACGGCATCGTATTACCCAGCCTCATTGGCTTTATGGAATTGATGGTTTTATATCGTTTTCATGTTTTTATTCACCAGTATTATTTTACTTACCAGAAGTCATGGGATAGCAGCATGGAAATTATTTCAGAGGTGGTGTTACCTCAGGGGAACGATTGGGAATACCCACACCTGTAATGGTTTGGAGGTGTTAGCTTGTGAGTGTGGTTGAACACTGGCCAGTGTCCTCATAGCAAGGCGATGTGAATTATCTGAAGTGTTGGAACCAGGCATGAGAGTGGAAAGCCTTGATGGGCTCGTATTGTGAACATGTAGGCCAAACCATATTGTGGAACTCTCCAGAATGCTCCTTGAACTAAGTCTGGACAGCTTAGGCCCAATGGCACCGTGAATTATCCTGCTTGAATATCCCAGACACCACTAGCCACAATCTTTAAACACTCATGGGAAGAGACTGCACCGTCCACTATAGGTGGTAATGCCTCCTATGATGTAATCCTGGTGCACATGTGACATTATGGGTCGAGGAATGCCCACACACCCCACTAAATGGAATGTCCCAGCTGTCTGGCACCGCAGTCATGCCTCGTTTCAATAATTCACCAGTGTTCACTAACGCCGCACAACTTTTACAGGTGTGGATGCTTCCAAGTCATCCTCTGAGATGACTCACCTGATAAGGCATACTCACATTTATAGTCAATAACCACAAAACCTAGCATGACATGACTCTGACTGCTAGCCTACCCTACAATCTATAGGTTAATAAATATGACAAGGTTGGCATTAATCCAACTTGAGCCATCAAGCATCATAATAAAGAAACAGCGATCTTTGACCTTTGATCAACGAGTGGATCACATTGGAGGCCAGAGATACAACTTTTGTTCTTCTTTAGTCAAAGAAAAGAAGCCAAAATGAAGTAAAGTGCCAAACACCAAGGTAGCTACCTTGATAACTGTAGCTTCTGGTTTGTTGCCCTTCTAATTTAATGAGTCATCTCTATTATTACCACCAATAACTTGAATAAATAATGCTGCAGGTGGATCATTATGGTTTCCTAGTAGTAACATTTGTTTTCTAACTTCCTTCTGTATTTAATAAAATAAAATAAAATAAAATTAAATTAAATTAAATTAAATTAAATTAAATTAAATTAAATTAAATTAAATTAAATTAAATTAAATTAAATGAACAACATCAGCCAAAAAATTAAGAAATTACTGCAATACTAGCTAGCATTAGTCTTATAGCACCGCAATGACTGTTTTTGTTTGTTTAAATAGCTATAGAATATTACAGCTAAAGAATTTGCCATCTAGCAAAAAAGAAAAACAGATCAGCTCAAACCACATGTAGGTCTGCCTCTCTTTCGATATACATATTCAGAATGGGTTCTCCTATTCTTGAACTAGAAAATCACACTATAGAGATAACGATGACACCAATATATGCAATGTATGCAAAGTATGCATGTTTACAACAGATGTAGCAGTGATTACAGTCATTGTGTGCTGTGCAACCCATCTGGAGGCAGATTTCAGTATGTTTAAGGAAACAATGAGTCTATGAATGGTAGCGCCAAATATGCTGATAATTTATATTGTGGTTGCAGCATACATGCTGACTCAACTCAGCTCAATTAAGAGCAATCTCAGCCTAGAAGCTTGACCTACAAGCAATAAACAATTGTTGCATGAACTTTTAACTATGCAGTATACAATGCTTGCATTAATGAAGGATCCTTTTTTCCATAAAGGTTTAAATGCACTCTATATGGCTAAAAGTTTGTGAACACCTCACCATAAACACTTCACATATGATTGTAGAGACTGAATCCCATTCCAAATCCATGTACATTCGTATGAAGTTGCACCCTTTCTGGCTATTACAGCCTCTGTGCTTCTGGGAAGACGTCCCACAAGGTTTTAGTGCGGGGAATTCATGCCCATTTAGTCAAAAAGGAATTTCTGAGGTTAGGCACTAATGGTGGACCAGAAGGCCAATGTTATGGTTCATCCCAAAAGGTGCTCAGTGGCACTGAGGTCAACGCTCTGCACAGGCCACAAGAGTTCCTTCACACCAAACCAATCAAGCCATGTCATAATGGACCTTGCTTTTGTACACATTGGCACATCGAGTCATCCTGGGACAGGGAAAAGCCATACCCAAAGCTGTTACAACAGCCTCATGCCATTAACTCCATTAGACTTACTGTAGGCACTGAGGATCTCAGCAACCCAGACTCATCCACTATTCACAGGACTATTCATCACTCAAGAGAGGCTAGTGGTTTCACACCACTCCAGCCCATGCATGGATGATATGCACATAGTGATTTTAGGCTTATGCACAGCTGTTCAGCCAATGAAACCCAGTTCACGAAGCTCCTGATGCACAGTTCTTGTGCTGATGTTGCTTCCAGATGCAGTTTGGAACCATGCAGTAGAGATTTCCTGGTTGTGTGCATGCTGTTCTACACCTGTATTGAGTGACTGTGGCTGGAACAGTTTAACATCAATGATTAGTTATTAATTCAGGATTTTTATATGTCATATATGTAGCCTAATGGCTCAGCCATACAGAACTGGAACCATGTGCCTTTATAATAACTCTGTATAGTCAAGAGCTAAAGAAGAGGCTGCAGAGTAAACCTCACATTAGTTCCCTTATCTGGCCGAAAGCTGAATTCGAGCGACTCCACTGAAAGGTCTGCATAATGATTGATGACCTTTTGCCATGTTACTATTCTGTCTCTTCACATTTGGAGAGGATTACTTTAAAGGGGTGTATTTGTACATGGTTGTGGGACTTCTTGACGTTCTACAATCATCAAAATAGCTTTCTTCCCTCGGCAGACTTTAAATTTGGGGTTTTGCCCTGGCAAAAACACACACACACACACACACACACACACACACACGCACACACACAGAGTTTTCTAATAGACTGTATATTATTGTAGCTAAATTCTGCTATGAGTCTAGCTCAACCTCAGTTACCAAAAGTAAATCTTTAATGTCCCTTAAATATCAGACTCTTTATTTTTCCTATCATTGTGGGTTACTTGGTCCTTCGAATTGGAATAAAACTGAGCACCACTCCCCCTCCCAACCCACACGTTTTCATACAATATCTATTACACTGAGCTCACAGCATTTCTATGGGATTTGCCATGTTATGTAATTGTGGTATATATTTATTTTCCCACACTGCTATCACAAGTAGTCACACCTAGAAGGAATCAACTGACAGGAATGATACAATGCCTGTAAAATGGTTCAGGTTTCATACTTGGCCATACACAATGATGGAAGCAAGGATGCACCATATCACTGTATCTGACTGATGCAATAGCTATGATTGCGGACATTCAATGAGCAGTGGTGCCCTCCATGAGTCGTCCTGTTAGTACCAGCACCACTGGCAAAGAACTGCACAATGCATGCATGCAGACCCTTAACACCACTTCAACGTCACCAAAGACTAAAATGGTGTCATGCCAGACTGTCATGGAGTGACTCAGAAGGGCAGCAGGTCAACTTCAGTAACAAGTCATACATTACAAGTCACTTGGTGGGTGTGTGGAGGCATCGCAGTCGGTGCCAAGATGAACAGCGACTTACAAGGGTAATCATATTACAGGTAGGTCAATGTGGTGTTAGGAGTCTTGCCCAAGGACTCTTATTGGTGTAGCACAGCATAGTCACCTAGACCGGGAATCGAACCCTAGTCTCCCACATGTGGTGGTGGTGGTTCCCTGGAGGGTAGTGGTGTTATCCGCTGAGCTACACCAACCACATGCTACCACCATGCTATGGTGGAGACTACCAACAAATCTGTGTGTGGAGGCACTGTGGTCAACATGATTAGACAATGTCCCCTGCCTAATCTTACCTGTGCATGTGAAGTAGATATAGACTTTCCTAAGCTCTTCAGAAGTCATGCCCCCTGATAAGTGCCTCCTACACACTCCCCCAGCCGTCTGCCCTCAGACACTAATCAGGTAAGGGAGGTGGGGGATTTCAGTGCTGCAATTTATTTTCATTTGGAACTGAGCCATTACCAAACACAAGCCACCCATATAAGCCCACGTATATGAGGTGCAGAGTTCAAGGCTTTGGTTTTGAATTCACTATAAATGCACAATTCTACTAAGAAACTGAAAGTTATGGTACACAATTCTACTTCAGCTATTGTTTCAGAGTTTTGAATATTTCTAACAAATTTCTCAGCAGCTTAATCTTTTTCATAATAACTCTCAGACAGTAATGCCCACGCTTGCCTTTTTGGGTGTAGTGTAACTATAGCGATAAGTGTAGAATAACCATGACAGGTATGTAGGTATGTATGTACACCCAAACAGGGTGTATCCCGCTAACCAGCCCACGGCATCATTGATGTAGTCAATTCTATTTTTTATCTTCGAAATGACAAAAGCTAGGCAGCAGGAATAGGCCAGCACTATATTAGCAAGTTCCTTGGCAACATCTAATGTAAACAGTTTGCAATTTCCCAGCAGCTTCTTACGAACTACTCAACTAGAAACTAAAGGTGTGTTTTGGTTTCAGGAGTGTGTCTGCGGTTGGGGTGGAGAGGGGGAGAGCCCACTCACAGAACAAATATATGCATGTATATATATATATATATATATATATATATATATATATATATATATGTATATATATATATATATATATATATATATATATATATATATATATATATATATATTTGCAGATATAACAGATATATCGACACATCATTGTGCCTCAATTATTTTGTATATGTCAAACAAATTAGTTGCCATCATAACACGACTGAATGCTAAAAAACACATTAATGCAAATTGGCATAATACAACAAGTTTCCCAAAAAGACAATACAAAGTGTAAATCAATACAGAATGGCAAAATGTAATGGTATCCAAGACAACAAGACTATGTATATGCCCATTTTGAATTGGATATTAGCAACGTTGTTTCAAAAAAGCTGGGACAGTTTCATGTTTAACACTCATGTGTTCATCACCTCTGCTTAGCAATTTGTAACAGCACTGTAAGAATTTGAGTGAAATGTTTTCAATTTTTTAAATGAAATATTAGCTGCTCAGAAGGGCATCCTTAACCTATTTCCATTACCTAATGTGGTAAATGATCCCTCCCCTATGTACCCCAAAGGACCCATGATTTGATTGACCCCCACAGAGCACTTTTCCAATTCAACTTAAATGAGCTTGGGCCCAGAGAATGCGGTGGCGCCTCTAGAGCCTGTTTATATAAAGCTGGGTTTCATAGAGTTGAATTGGGTTTTAACTTGTGGATCTGTGGATGCAGTGACAAACCGGGTTCAGTGATGATGTTGGGAAGTGTTCCTGAGCCCATATGGTAATTTCCACTACCAAATTGTGTCTTTTTTTTCCTAAATCAGATCATTTACAGTTTAAACATCATCACATTACGAGTTTAAAGGCCAAACTTTGGTTACAATGCCATAGAACAAGCAGATACTGAACTTTCTGGATCTGTGGATGGGTTCACAGATGATGATTTTGGGAAGTGTTCCTGAGCCCATATGGTGATTTCCATTACTACATTGTGTCCTTGTTTAGTACTGTAGATGTTGCTGGTGATCTTGAAGACTCCACAGGCTTGTACTTAATAGTTCCAACTGATGAGAGTCTGAAACAATGCATTTCCTGATATGCCACATATACCCTTGATGGATCACAGTATTATATGTCTGCCATATCGCCTATAATATACCATACCTCTAATATCCATATCTCCTATCTCTTTCTCTTTTTCTGCATAATGTAAAAGCTCTAGTTCCACTTTCAGTTAACTGAATATTCATGATGGACAGACCAATAGAATTGCTCCAAACCTGATTAGAAATAAACCTTGTTCTACCAGCCTCCAATGCAGGTTAGGAAAGCTGTTGTAAAAGTCTCATTTTGGAGGTTTTTAAGGTGGACTGCATAATTCCAACTGTACTGTGTTATAGTTTAATGTCTGCTGTTTTATTCTAAAGTAAAGCATTACGCTAAATATGAGGCTATCCTGCTAGCCGTGTCTAAACTTTTGACTGGTGGTGTATGTGTGTTTACATAAATTCTACTTCTGTAACCTGGGAAAGTCAAAATGTTATCCTAGTTAGAGTTACATAATATTATTTTCATATACATCTAATATTACCAGTTTGCTATTCATGCCAGCTGCCACATGGGTATCTTTGCACATGGTGCTAATGTTCTTTAGTAGAAGCACGTATAAAACTAATATTGGGTATTCTAGCCTAGGCCTAGGCCTGTGCTTCACAGAAGTCGTAATACATATGTTATTGAATACTTGACATTGTGTTATATAGCCTTTATGTATGGTAGGCCTCAAATACAGTGCTGCCAAATTATAATTACACATTGTTCTTATTAGTCCTAGGATGGGTAAACCCTTAGGTGAAGGGCATTAAGAGAACGATGGAGAGTACAGAAAGAGAGAGAGAGACTGCAGTGTGCTCGCCCCGGCAGCAGGCAGACGGGGGAGCCGTGTGTTTGTATTGGAGCAGTCGGCTGCATACTTGGGCCACATGTGCACCGAGTTTGGAAGTAGCGGGCCAAATGAAAGACACATTGTACCCCAGAAGTGCAGCGTCTGCACTTGTGCCCGTGGAAAGGGACCAGCCAGCCTGGAGAAACACGACCTGGAGAGACAAAACAGGGGGGTTTAGGTGGGGGTGGAATTCAGTGCTATTAGCTAGCCAGACTTGCCAAGTATGGTGCCGAACGTTAAATACCAATAGCTGCGGTTTTGAACTTGTTTCATTTGTTTAATGCCATTTGAATGCTTTTACCCAAGCAAGAGTGCAGTTGGGATTTTATTACTCAGTGCATTTAGTCTTTTCTAAAAAATACCTTTGGACTACTTTATGGTTTGTCTCTGGTCTTAAAATACTTTGTCATCACTATTTCCACTTAAAACCTGGCCAGTCTCTGAGTTTCTGCGATCCACTATAGGCCAGACAGTGTGCAGTAACAGCATCTGTCTGCCAGGGGGCAATAGCAGGCTGTGAAACCCACCCAGCCTTTCTGAGTGAATTTCCAGTCAACCCCTGAGTCGTAAATAAGCCATGAACCCAAACACTTCGCACTTTTCCTTTGTGTCTTCCTTGTAGCCCTGCACGATTCTGTGAACATGAAGAACGCTGCGCGGCGTGGCCAAACCGCACTCGCCCTCGCTTCTTCATCTTTGTGCATTTTTGAGCAGCTGCCAGACACTTTTCGGGACATTCCCGTCCCTTCCAGGGAGAAGAAACCGATTAGTCACATTAGAGAGGATCTTAATTTGAATGACAAAATGCTGCATCCATGTGACACAGTGTTCCTTCTTGTTGACAAGGCAGAAATTGGCACTGGGGTCTCAGATGATCTGCATCCAGTTTAGATGTGCAGTTGTTTACCTAACAGTTTTGTGGGATGCTCCCTCTAGTAAAAGTCATCAGGAGGTTAACAGGCCAGACAGAGCTTCTGCAGGTGAAAGGTGATCCACTATGTGGCGAGCAGTAAAAGCCTGGGTCATGGACGCCATGCCCCTTGTGTTTGCTTTGCTTATGGTCAACATATGGTGACCTGTCCATGTTTTCCTACAAACCACACAAACGCTTCTTACGAACATCTCCATCAGGTGCTGACTGTGACAGTTCATACAGGGTCACAGCAGTGTTGGACAGTAACTTAATAAGCGTCAATGTACTGTAAGTAGCATGTCAGTGAACAGTAACTCAGTAAGTGTAATGTGTTAGTGTACTGTAAGTAGTGTGTTGGTGTACAGTAACTCAGTAAGTGTAATGTGTTAGTGTGCTGTAAGTAGTGTGTCGGTGTACAGTAACTCAGTAAGTGTAATGCGTTAGTGTGCTGTAAGTAGTGTGTTGGTGTATAGTAACTCAGTAAGTGTAATGTGTTAGTGTACTGTAAGTAGTGTGTTGGTGTACAGTTACTCAGTAAGTGTAATGTGTTAGTGTGCTGTAAGTAGTGTGTTGGTGTACAGTAGCTCAGTAAGTGTAATGCGTTAGTGTACTGTAAGTAGTGTGTTGGTGTACAGTAGCTCAGTAAGTGTAATGTGTTAGTGTACTGTAAGTAGTGTGTTGGTGTACAGTAACTCAGTAAGTGTAATGTGTTAGTGTGCTGTCAGTAGTGTGTTGGTGTACAGTAACTCTAAGTGTAATGTGTTAGTGTACTTTTAGTAGTGTGTTGGTGTACAGTAACTCAGTAATGTGTTGGTGTGCTGTAAGTAGTATGTCAGTGTACAGTAACTCAGTAAGTGTAATGTGTTAGTGTACTGTAAGTAGTGTGCTGGTGTACAGTAACTCAGTAAGTGTAATGTGTTAGTGTACTGTAAGTAGTGTGTTGGTGGACAGCAACTCAGTAAGTGTAATGTGTTAGTCTACTGTAAGTAGTGTGTTGGTGTACAGTAACTCAGTAAGTGTAATGTGTTAGTGTGCTGTCAGTAGTGTGTTGGTGTACAGTAACTATGTAAGTGTAATGCGTTAGTGTACTTTTAGTAGTGTGTTGGTGTACAGTAACTCAGTAATGTGTTAGTGTGCTGTAAGTAGTATGTCAGTGGACAGCAACTCAGTAAGTGTAATGTGTTAGTGTACTGTAAGTAGTGTGTTGGTGTACAGTAACTCAGTAAGTGTAATGTGTTAGTGTACTGTAAGTAGCGTGTTAGTGTACAGTAACTCAGTACGTGTGAAGCGTTAGTGTACTGTAAGTAGTGTGTTGGTGTACAGTAACTCAGTAAGTGTAATACGTTAGTGTACTGTAAGTAGTGTTGGTGTACAGTAACTCAGTGAGTGTAATGCGTTAGTGTTCTGTAAATAATGTGTTAGCTTCGTTCTAGCTAATGGAACCTGTTTTCCTTCAGTGTTTTGTGCCTTTGGTTTGAATTGACATCAGTGACCTTCTATTTAAAGACTGGTGGACTGAGAGAAACTAGAGCCTAAACTGAGCTGATTAAGAGTCTGGTTCCAGAAATGTTAACAGGACGTTAGAGCCATAATAAATCATGCTCCTGTTACTCTCCATACGTAAGTACATTTAAAGGTAAATACTTTAGTACTCTTACTGTAGTGGAGGTCTAAAGGGAGGAACTTCTACTTTTACTGGAGGACTATTTTACCTTTGGTATCTCCACATAAAATCAACTACATGGTTGGTGTACTTTGTTCACCTCTGGGTCACAGTGTTGGGTAGCAGCCAACTACATGTAATCTGGATCATGAAATCTGATTTTCAGAATTCAGGCAAAGTCTCAAAAGTTGTTCTCTAGAGGCTCTTTGAAGAATTAGTACTATGTTTAAAGGTGTGGTCCAACCTGTAGCATTTATTTAAGTTCCTGCATCCCTTAGCCTCATCGGTTTGAAGGATTCCATGATGCTGAGTTCATACTATTAATCATTCTGGCGTCTCTGTCTATCTGGGTTCTCTTACTACAGAAGGCTAATACACACATTTGTGGTGATAAGGCAGGATTAGTCACATGGGACTAATATCAGTGGGTCACCAAAGTCATCCAGCAAAACAAAAGATGCAAAAAGCCCACACCCAAGTACTGACCCCAGAGAAATTTGTCGTACAAGATTCATCACCAGAAAGGGGATTTCCTAGTCTTACAATTATAGACTATTGCAGCACCGCTCTAAGACGTGAGTAAGTATGTTTACCACTGATGTAGCAATAGCTAAATTTTGGTTGGAATGTCTTTAGGAGTTGTTAGCGTTAGTTACCGTGTGTATGTGGACATAGGAAGGAAGGAAGGCCGAGGGGGTCTTCTTTAGATCTATCTATAAACCATTTAACTCGTTACAAAGCCAAAGAAACCTCAATCCAAAAGTAATCAGACTGCAATACACCTGTTAAGTAATCCGAAGCTTGTGCTGCTGATGAGTTTTGGTCGTTTATAATTTGTAACTTATTCACAGATTTCGGACAGCTTTGCTTTCGGAATTGTAGCCAGACTCTAAAACCGTACCTGCCTCATTTGACGAAACTTCCACGCAAGGGAAAAGGACAGGAGAGACGGCTCAAGGACGAGATACCCTGTCAGCCTCCTCCCTTTTCCTTCCTCGGGGGTTGTCCTTTCGGCCTGAGCCCCTTCACTCCTTCGCTCTCCCCTGTTCCGGTCCCACGAGGCTTCAGACAAAGAGCTTTTACGCCGGGGGCTGGGGAGTTCATGAACTCCAGCTTGGCATCTTAATATTTACATTCCATCATGGCAATTCTTGATCTGTTTACGATAGCCTTCGCTCTTCGCTTCTTCTCCAGTTATTTGTATTGGGATCTTGTTCTATTTATGTTCTGCGTAGGTAGGGACAAACAGGCCGAGCGGTCAGATGCTAGTCTTGTAGCGCAAACGAGACCTGATGGCATATCTTTGCAAAAGCAAAGGTGGTAGCAAGTGGCATCTGACCAAGTTAACAAGTCAGCTTTGCTGATCAACTCGATAACAACATTACGGAGAGAGATCTTGCCACCTCTCCCTCTAAGTTCTCAAAGGCAGCATATGGAACATCTGTAATTTGAACCATGATAGTCATGATCTGGCTTACTGCGTTGTCTTCTTGCGCAATTTCTGGTATTACACTTACCTACCTAACTGGAAACTCCTACCTTTGACTTTTGACCTGATTATGTAGGCCACCTAACTTGTTGGCCTACTGTAATGGTATATAGTTACTGCCTGTAGACATAATTTGTCAGCCACCCTCTACCCCATCTATCATTGGTCAATTCTAACCACAGGGTTACTGTTGACAAGATATTCTTCGGGTGGTGGATCATTGCAACACAGCAGCAACTACAGACCCTTTAACAGTCAAGATAGCAGTTAGATAACAGTCAAATTCATACAAATTACATTACTGGACAAAGTTGGGTATAACTATTTCAGCTCAAATAGGGCTTTTGAGTGTCTGCAGCTGGTATGGCGTAAGAAGAATTTGTACTGTACATCAGCAAGATACATCAGCTATAGGGTAGAAGTTGCTGTCGCTGTCCAGACAAAAACAAGTATCTCCAAAATGGCTTTACAGGAGAAGCCAAAAGCCTAAATTAAGTGTAAGGTAATTGAACTAGACTTTTTACCAACCAATTTTAGGCCATTTCTTTTGGTCCATTCATCATAAACTTTTCACTCAATGTAAAGGGCGGCTAGTGCATTTAAATGATGCATAAAATGAAGAATCTATAAAAAAGGAGATACATGCTTTCCTTTGGATGGCAACAATCTGCGGATCCTGTTTCTAAATTGACTCTGAAGATAAGAATGTTTCTCCTGTTAGGTAACAACATCCAAGCAGACAAACTCCAGATATAGCTTTTATGGATGGTTACAATGCCGCCAATTCACAGAATACATCAAGAAGGTGATAAATTCAAATGAAGCAGGTCGAAACATCCATACGTGGAAGTGCTTGGCACGTAATATCAGAAAGAATGACTGAAAGACCGAACGCTGTACCTACAGGGGAAGAGCTTGCGCATCGGTTTTCTCTTTACCTTAAAGGTCAGTGCCATGAATCATTGTTTGATTCATACCGCACAAAGGTTGTGAATGCTGTCGTATGTAGGCTAGTTGCCGTTCTAGCATGCTGGGATTGGTGGTGAATTAGAATGTCCCTTTTTGACCTACTGACTATGGTGGGCCTCACGCAAGGTGGTTTTGCCTATTTTCTTTTTTTTTTTGCAAAGCCCCATTTCAGAAGTTCATTCAGACCACACCATCGCTGTCTCTCTCCAGACAGAGAGAGCGTTGCGTTCATGTGCTGCAAAGTGCACAGGCATGTGGAAAATGCAGCCAGCGCCAATATTGTACCCAGGCCTGTGAGCAGATTTATATCATTATTAAACTCTTTAACACCATCCGTGTAATCCAGTCCGTCTGCAGCTCTCACTCTACCTCCCACTTCACTTTCACTTTCTCTGATCTATTCCTCTCATTCTCGCTTTTTTCCAGAGGTACAGACATGCCAGTTTTTGACAGACAGATAAAACAGTATGTAAAAAATGTAATACACTCATCATTGGAAAGGTAGTTCATATAGTCGCACCCAGAAGGAATCAGCTGACAGATTGTAACTTGGCTGGTAGGTCTGACATTGTAAGTATGTAAGATAGTAGAGACGGGCCATATCGCTATCCTTGAATGACCCCACAGCCATGATTGCGCGCATTCATTGAGCAGTGATGTCCTCCATGAGTCATCCTGTTAGTGACAGCACCATTGGCAGACGGCTGCATGACGCAGACTACATGCCTATAGACCGTAATGATGACTGCCCTTAACACCATGTCAGTTTCGCCAAAGACAGCAATGGTGAAGTGCCAGACTGTCATGGGGTGACTCAGAATGGCAGCGCCAGGCTTTTGTCTTGGTGGAGAGTGCTAATGAATCTGTGTGGAGTTCAGCGTGAGGGTAAATGGTTTGTTGTCACACGTCACATGTCCAGAAGGTCTGGTCCCACTGCACCTCCACCCCTAGCGCACAATCTGCAGGAACTGCATGAAAATATTCAAGCCACATGGGATGGATTATCACAGGACACCATTAGGAAGCTCTGAAACTCCATGCTGAGACGTCTGGCATGTTGCATTAGCAAAGTAACACAATGCTTCTGTAGGTGTAGCTCAATAAATATTACCCATATCAGTGTACATTTATTCATAGTTCCTGGTAACCTTCATCATCTTTCCGAATAGCACTCCCTTCTGGGTGCAACTAATCTTTCCATGATGAGTGTATTTCCTTAGCAAGGCTACACTGCAAAACAATAGTTTTAAACCAGTTCAACTGGTTATTCTGACACGACGGCAGAAACTAGTGTCGCACTGAAACAGATGCTGTATCGTTATCAGCACTGAAACTGGCACTTAAATGCAGTATCAGTATTAGTGACCGAGATGTTAATACAACACCCCAACACCAATAGACAAACCGTACCACATCAAGGCTGTGGGATGAGCAGCAGGTGAAAATGCTACTGAATCATTTCAGCATTTCAGCATTTTATAGTCGCTTACCTGATGTGGTGTCGTTGTAGTGTTCTGTGTGAACAGTGCTGGCACTAACACTATGACTCATGTAGGGCATCACTGCTCACTGAATGTCTGCAGTTGTGGATGTTGGGTCAGTCAGGTAGAGTGCTAAAGCCCGTCCTTGCTTACATCACATGTGCAGCCGAGCATGAAACTTGAATTATTCGCATGTTTCAAAATGTCAAACCTACCCACCAGGTTTCATTGCTGTAGGTTGATTCTTGCTGGGTGATGAGTGTATATTGTCGCTGTCCAATGAAAAACATGTATCTCCATTTTTGTCCATTTTGACTTTAATGCATCATTTGAAAACAGCTGCTGCCATTTACACACTGTGAGATTTGCATGATGAACCAATAAACTGAAATGGCCCAGGAGTGCTTGGAAGGACGTCTGGTTCTATTGACTTCCATTAAAATCGAATGTGGTTTTTGGCCTCTCCTGTAAAGTTGCCATTTTGGAGATACTTGTTTTTCTTTGGACAGCGATGATATACACATCACACATCTCTATATTGTTTAGTTCTGCTTTGGACTATTTCTCTATTTTGCACAGTAAAGATTTTACATTTACTCAAGTTGTTAAACAGTTGCTAAAGTTAAACAATAATTACATAATAGTAAATATTAAATGTATATGGTAAGTAAACTGTATTTAAAAACTGTGGTTGGTATTTACACAAAAAGTAGGGCTGTGCTTGACAGCTGAGCTACACCAATACACTACGCATACAGGCCTAGTAATCATTAACCTTGAAAGTCGCTTGGATGGTGCTAAATGCCAAATTTACATGAATGATAGTTTGAAAGGTTGTGTGGTGAAAATACATGAATGATGCTGAAAATGTTGTGTCATTAATAAGGTCCTGTACTAATACATTATTACCCGGTAATTAACATGATATTAACAAACTACGGGCTATTTAACACTATAGTGCTCTACAGTTCTATAAGTGGTTTGAAAGGTTGTAAGATGAAAATAAATAAATGTTTTTACAAATATTGTGGTATTAATGATGTCATGTGTTAATACATTATTACCGCATGATTAACATGCTACTGGTTTCTTAACGTTACAATTGTCACTGATACAACAACACTACAAAAATACATAGACTGAAATAGATTATATAGTCCTAACCATCTCAAAATGTGTTTTTACCATGTAGGTAAATTAGTCATTGCTAAATTGCTAAGAGTTATCAACTTCTAGCATGACTGTACTTATGATCTCTCTCTAGTCTTACTCTCCCACTCTGTCTTTCACTTTCTTGTCTCCATGTTTCTTTTAATCTCTGCTTTGTGGTTTCTAGACCATGGGAAAAGACCGTCAGTCCAGTCACTCCAGTGACTCGCCGGTGACCCCGGAGGACGTCCCTAATCTGTGTCGCTCCGCGGTCCTGAAACAACACAGACAAAAACCTGCACAAATACGCCCCTCTGTCTCTCAGCTGGCTCGGGCTGGCGAGATGGGAATACTTCCAGCCTATTACAGGCCTCAGACTGGGACCAGCTATCTGTCCCAGCTTATCATACAAACACTGGAGTTTACCACGCCCTCATTTACAAATGCTTTCTTTCTACACTCCAGCCGTAAAGCCTGCGGTTATCAAGCTTCAATCTTTAATTTTGCTCCATCAAAGTGGCAGAGATTGAAAGGGTGGGCCACCAGACTGACTGTCTAGTGATCTTAGTGGTCTTAGTTAAGTGCTGTAATGTGCCCAGTTGATAAACCAAGACGAAAAGCAAACCATGAACATGAAGGAGACTGCAGCCCAACACCAAATAGTAGAACTAGACTCTGGGAGATAAAGTTTGCTAAAGTTACTCAACTTGGGCGTGTACTGTATATGTCAAATTGGTGTAGAGCAGCTACAGAAGGCCTGGTGGCAGAATCTGAGAATTCTCTATATGAGGATATTCAAGATGCATGAGATGGATTATCACAGGATACCATCAGGAACCTCCACCACTCTATGCCGGGATGTCTGGCATATTGCCTTAGCAAACATGGTTGCCCAAGGCCATACTGAGAGATACTACTTCTGTATGAGCAGCTCAATAAATATTCCTCATATCAGTGTAAATTTATCATCATTTATTGATCCTGGTAACCTTTATCTTCCTTCCCAGTGGCACTGCAATCCAACATTTCATACTGGGTGCTATTCTGTATAGTTCTGTATGACTGTATAGTATTTATACTGTATAATTGACATTTTGTTTTATTAGTAGCTTAAAGCATGTTACATTTCTGTAACCAATATTGTCAATATGGGACCAATGTTATCTACAGTTTCCACATTACACTGCATAAGTTAAGACATATGAAAAAAAGCACCTAAAGTCTTATACAAACTTTAAGACTATCTTCTCAAATACTTTTACTCATTTACTTTTTAAGTAAAAGTGTTTTACTACCTATTCTTTACAATGAACCCTATTGCGGTGTTTACCATATTGAGGAACAATGAGACAAAACGTTAAACAAGGCTTACGCAAAAGTTATGGCATATGTTAAATGTTAATTTTTTTCCCTCAAAGTACTAAACTCAGAGGAATAAACAGAAACTCCACACTAAAGGTTTACTGTAAAGTATGCATGTTTCTGTCTCCTGTAAATATATAATTTAAGTGATTCAAGGTTCTTGTTTTTAAGTGCTATAAGCAGAAACCTACAGTAGCAATGTAACTATCAACCGTTGCTGGTTTATTCAATAGCCCGGGGAAAGTTTGCAGTACATCAAAGGATACTTGTGCTTAGAGAAAACAAGGATCATATTGAAATGAAACTGTAAACTAATACACAAATGCAATAGAGATAACAAGGAAGTGGAAATAAACAGGCCAACTGTACTGCATTTTCTTGATATTTGCATATATGCATAAAGTCACCCATTAAGGCACTTGCATACAGCATAATAACCATTTCGTCGCTGTCCAAAGAAAAACAAGTATCTCCAAAATGGCAACTTTACAGGAGAGGCCAAAAACCATATTGAATTTGAATAGAAGTCAATGGAACCAGACATCTTTCCAAAAAGTTTTGGGCCATTTCTGTTAGTCCATTTATCTTGAGATTCTCGCTCAGTGTAAACAGCAGCTGATGGATTCAAATGATGCATAAATGTAAATATGGACAAAAGTGGAGATACATGTTTTTCATTGAACAGCGACGATATGTTTTATATCAGAATGGTCAGAACAGTCCCCACTTTCTCTGTAACAAGGACCCATTAAACCCAGAGATTTGGAATTCATAATCTATTGTGAAAGCATAGCTTTACTCACATGGACGAATCGTTTTGGTGCTTGACATGTTTTACCAAGGTCTTAGGTTTACAAAATCAGAGAAATGTCTATATGAAATGTGTGATAGGCTCTCCAGACAAACAAAAAGTGTCACCTTGCATGTGTAAGGTGGTAGTATAACTACATAGATTGAGAAAAGGTGGTACAGTGCAGGAAATGTCTCATTCCATGTGTGGAACATGTGAGCGATTGCCTTTTGCCTTGCCAAAGACCATAGTATGAAAGTAGAAGCTGAATTTGCAAGTGTATGGAAGCGTATGATCATACAGGTCAACCAGCAGTGGCTGAAATCCCAGTCTACAGGGAATTCTCCTCAGAATTACTCCAGGGAAGGCATCCACCAAATCTGACCCATCTACGCAATTCTTTGAGACAAGAGTGCCTGAACATTGATGTGGGCTACATCTAGACACTTGTCCAGTCCATGCCCTAATACGTACGTTCAGGCACAGGTTTGTTGGTTGTTTGTTGGTCCACTGGGCTTATAAAGCTATTTCAGTAATTTAATTTACTTATTTACACAGACTTTGTAAACATATTCACCATTTCACTATCTGTCTATGACTAAATGAAAAATGAAAGTTTTTCTGATGTGATGGTTAATTAGGGATTTCTGTCGGTCAGTTTCACACAAAATATAGACAAACAAATCCACCAATCACAGGTGAGAGGCAGATGTTGGATTCTCAAATCCACCATTTAGACATGGTGACAGTCAGATGACGTCTATCTCAATAATTTATACTTTTACAACTCTGGATGTGAGTAATGTGTGATGTCGTGATTGGCTGGGGTGGAAAGAAGGGTGACTCCACAGACTCAGGAAATGTTTGAATCGTGCTTCAGCACTGTATCACAAAAATATGAATGGAAACATTGAGATACATACAGCTTTGACACAGGGGTGCATTATGAAGCCCAGAGGGTTGTGTCAAAGTATGGGACACTATCGGACACTAAAATTCCCAACAGGGTCAGGGTTGCAAAACTGACAAATCACTGTTTTAGTGTAATTAAGTATCATGTAATGAATGCCAGGTACATGGTTACAATGTGAGGACATTCTGCGCTCGCAGGAAGGAACTGGACAGTGCTGCTATCTCGGTCTTCGCCCGGCAGTAGAAGCTCTGCAGTGGTCATTTTTATTTTTGGAATGAAGGATCAAATTTTGGCCATGCAAAGACCCCTCCAAGAGGAAGTCACCCAGCAGGACACCATGCTAGCTCAGGCCCAGAGCTCAGTTCACCCCAGGGGTGAAACACACACACACACACACACACACACACACACATAGTGTTCAACTTCAGTTGAACCTTACATCAATATCCTCACAGACTGGCCTCCGTAATCTGGGGAAGCTAAGCGGTTGGTGCTCAGTTCTCATGGCCAGGCTCGGGATCACCACTGTGAGCACATTAAACACAGCCACATGAGAGTCGTACTACTTTAAGACTTTTCAGAAAGGCTGTAGGAGCAGATGGTTGATATCTAACACATGACTATAACTTTGACTATGAGGGATATAGGAGCTGTGAAACCACAGCTATCCACTGTGAGAAATATCCAGAGTTTAACCAGGACAATACTTACAAATGTGTTTCCTTTGCCATAATATGCTGTGCATATGCTGGTACCAGCAACAATAAACAATATTACATTTAGACTGATATGGGCAATATTTATTAAGCTGTCAGACATCTTGGGATGGAGTTGTAGAAGTTCCTAATGGTGTCCTGTGATCCTTTATACCATACAGTTTGAATATCCTCACACAGCTCCAGGAGATGTTGCGATAGGGGTGGACATGGAGTGACCCTGGACCTTCTGAACATGTGATGCGTGGCGGTTTCAGTGGTCACCACCACCAAGACAAAAGCAGGACACGTCACTGAAGATGACCCGCTACCATTTTGATTCACTCCATGACACCATTGCAGTCTTTGGAGACATGGGCGTGGGACATGGAAGACAGTTGTTATAATGCTCTGCATGCATGTAGTCTTACATCACTGCTCACTGAATGTATACAATCATGGCTGTTGGCTCAGTCAGATAAATCTATAAGGCCCGTCCTTGCTTACATCAAATGCACAGCCAAATGGGAAATGTAGAAACTACCCACCAGGTTTCATTCCTATCGGCTGATTGAGTGCAACTATTTATTGGGGATAGCTGGAGCTACAATATAAACACAGGTGTATCAGGCTACCATAATAGATATACTACATTTAACAGCTGTTATTTCCAGAGCAAATTTGATGAACGAACTTATGGTTAATTTGTGCAGTACTGAGCAGCGCTATGGTAATTTTTGGGGCACTGAACGCTTTAGCAAGTACAAGGAAATAGATTTGATAATTTAACAGTTTAAGAGGAACTTACAGGGGTTGGACAATGAAACTGAAACACCTGGTTTTAGACCACAATCATTTATTAGTATGGTGTAGGGCCTCCTTTTGCGGCCAATACAGCGTCAGTTGGTCTTGGGAATGACATATACTGCGTCCTGCACAGTGGTCAGAGGGATTTTAAGCCATTCTTCTTGCAGGATAGTGGCCAGGTCACTACGTGATGCTGGTGGAGGTTCGTCCTTCTTGGTGGTATGCTGACATTACCCTGGATACCGTGGCTCTTGATACATCACAAAGACTTGCTGTGTTGGTCAGAAGATGCGCCAGCAAGACGTGCACCAACAGTTTGTCCTCTTTTGAACTCTGGTATGTCACCCATAATGTTGTGTGCATTGCAGTATTTTGAGCAGAACTGTGCTCTTACCTGCTAACTGAACCTTCACACTCTGCTCTTACTGGTGCAATGTGCAATTAATGAAGATTGTCCACCAGGCTGGTCCAATTTAGCCATGAGACCTCCCACACTAAAATGACAGGTGTTTCAGTTTCATTGTCCAACCCCTGTAGTTCTCAATGTACAGAAAATGATGACTATGTCTGCAGGTCTGAAGGTGGATGGATGGATGGATGGATGTAGTATGCAGCACTATAACCTCATTAAAACTGTCCTCTCCTTCTCACCCCATCCCCTCTTCAACCCTCAGACATTTGGAACCCATAAACTGCCTTCAACATACCATCATAAAACCTGCCTTTACACAATCAACCGTTCACCAAAGCACTCAGCCCTTACATCACAGCAATAGAGCAACAGCCTCTGTAAATCAGGTCAGATGACACCAGTGCAACTCATACCCGCATGCACAGGTGACGTACTTGAACCTGATCAGGTATGCCTGGAAGCACTGACCTGGTAGTGTGGATCTGGATCCCATCAGCCAACAGCAGCGCACTTTTACAAACAAACGTCTCCAGTGGCACACAAACAAGGGGCCTGTCCATCATAAATCCTACAAACAAGCACTGGCCTGGGTTCGTGTAGGCATATTTGAGACTAAATCTCATAAAAGGCTTCAGCCGACAGTGGATATTACAAACATATATAGTTTTTATTGGGCGCTTATGCTGCGGGTGTCGAGCAGCCTCAGCCAAAACAAATTAAAATAATTGGCATATTTGATCCTTAAGAAACTGAAGCATTCTAGGCAGTTCTCGCTGAATGGAGCCCATGAAAATATGTCGTTTTATGTAATTCCCAATCCAAATTTTCTTGTAGCCTTCTGCTGAACTTCAGACTCCTTCTTTCCAGCTTTTGATTTTGACCCCAAAGACTAAGAGAATGTCTCTCCGGGGAGAAAGGGAAGAAGACAATGCCAATAACAGGACTACAGCAAAGAGGCGTGAACAGAAACAGGCCGGGGTGGAAAGAGTAGAGTGAAAGTCATTGTGTTAAAAAATCTTCGTTAAAGAAAATGATTCAGAAATTATTTATGGGCTTCATAATTTTGATTCAGGGATGCAGGGCTTGTAGGGTGGTTCATAAAGTTTTGCCAAAAAATGTATTATTGCAATTAATGTTACCTAGGTCATAACGGAACTTTATTTTTTTAAGCAAACCAATATTTATTTACTTACCTATTTATTATTATATAATTTATTTATGTATTTAAATGCATATTTTTATTTTATAGTATTTTATCTATATATATAACATTTTATTTTATTTTATTTTATTTTATTTTTATTTTTTATTTTATTTATTTATTTTTTAACTGCTATGCTTCTTTTCCTGTCATGGCCTCCTTTCCAATCCCTCAGTACCTCCATGCTATTACTGGCCCATAAACTGATTTACTTTCAGTTACACTGTTTACACCAATTCAAATAATCATTTAACCATCCATTTACATGTTTATTTTAGTTGAAAATGGCAACATACTAAATCAGTAATGGTTTCTTTGGTTTATGTTTATTTCATTTTCCCCTCTTTCATTCTCTCTTTTTCTCTGTTTGCTTGTCTATTTTTCTCTCTTGCATCTTGGTCCTCACTGATTACTGAAATAAACATCCATTAGACATGCTAGCACAATCCAAGTTGTGCAATAACAGCAGCGATTTGCTCAGTTTATTGATGCACAAACTTCTCTGCATCAGATTCGTGAAACTTTCACACTACGTGGAAACAACCAGAGATCTGAACACAAATGATGCATCAGCTTCAGTGCATGGAAATGAGCATCAGCCTTGTTGTACCTCATTAGCAAAGATGGACAAAGTACTCAACTCCAATATGTGAAGTAGATATTTCTGATAAAATACACTCTTCATCGAAAGAATATAAATAGTTACATCCAGAAGAAATCAACCTGCCCTAAACTCCACATCAGCATCGCCAAAGACTCCAATGGTGTTGTGCCAGACCGTCACAAAGTTACTCTGAATGGCAGCAGGTCATCTTCAGTAATGAGTCCTGCTGTTGTCTTGATGGAGATGTCCAACGAATCCATGTGTGGATGCACCGCGGTCAGCACCAAAATGCATGGTTTGTTGTCATGCGTCCAGAAGGCCTGGTGTCCCTCCATTCCACCCCTATCTGCAGGAACTGTGTGGGAGTATTGGATTATCACAGGACACCATTAGGAATCTCTACAACTCCATGCCAAGATGTCCGGCATGTTACACGGTGGCTTGATGCCATACTGGGAGTCACTACTTCTGTATGTGTAGCTCAATAAATATTACCCATATCAGTTTAAATGTATCATCATTTATTGTTCTGGTAACTTTTTTCTTTGGGTACAAGTATACTTTTGATGTTGAGTGAATAACCAAGCAACGAAGCCCCAAACTAAAAGGGCGGTGGGCTACTTATAGAGTTAATGAGCCAAAACACAAGCATATGTATATTGATTTCCTAATTACATCACATGAGACACATGAGATATGGAGCCTAAACAGAGTAGCTATAGTAACTTAGCTAGCCTGTTATGGTTTGTCCCAAAGGATAATTATTTATGGTTTGCATTTCACAATCCATTAAAATCACCCTTATAGCTCTCATATTCATATCATTACAGTGTCATTTGTTAATTTCAACCTAAACATCTCAAAAGCTCGAATTCACTCTGGGTCTCATGTGTGTCTCACACAGAGATAAAAATAGTCTATGGCCAGACTACAGCTGCCCCATGGTCAGATGAGAACCAGTCACTGCAATATGCTTCATTGTTTCCACTTTGAAACTCATAAGACCCTACTGGAAGTTCTGAGGTGTCCTCACACTAGTTACGGACATGATGAATGCTGATACTAATTAAAGGCTTGAGGCAACATGGAAGACAAAGATAAAGTTGTTGTCTCCATGTGATATAAATATAAGATAGATATGCCATGTGCAATATATCCCTACCCAACCCTGTATTCAGGAGGAGCTAATCCAGTATTGGCTGGTAGCTTACTTGCCATAGCGGTCATCATATGTTTGGCATAACAAGTTCTAGGAGCAATACAATCTTCTACACATTACCTGTATTATACATCTCTCCCTTACCTTCAGTTTTAGAAAGGAGTAACAATTCAATTAACCCACGCTGAGTATTAGACATGTTTTCATATTAACTATGTGCTATGGCATGTTTGTAAAGCATTTCAGAGGTATGCTGGGGATAGCTACAGGTGCTGTTCTATGATGGTCCAACTGGTTGAACCGATCTTCTACAGCCCCATGTTAAGGCAGACTAGTGCTACAACTCTAGCTAGTTAAAAAAAGATCAAACCCACCAACTATGGGTAAATCAGGTCAAAAATGACAGTATAATATCATAACAAGCTTATTTTGAGGGGTCCAAGAAGTTAATTTTCCAAGATGGGGCGTGTAGAGTTTAGAGTGTGAAGGCTATGTAAAGAAGCTCAGCTGTGCATTATTTCCGTCACTGTCCAAAGAAATCTCCAAGAGATCTCCAAAATAGCAACTTTACAGGAGAGGGCAAAAACCACATTCAATTTTGATGCAAGTCAATGGAACCAGACGTCTTTCCAAACACGTTTGGGCCATTTCTGTTGGTCCATTCATCATGCAATTCTCACACAGTGTAAATGGCAGCTGCTGTGTTCAAATGATGTATAAAAGTCAAAATGGACAAAATTGTTTTTCAATGGACTGCGACGATATGCATTCATATACATTGAGCACATTCACTATAATTTTATAATTAGCTAATTTATAAGTTATGGTTAGTTAACAATATGGCTGAAGGTCCAACTGGGTGAACCAATCTTCCTCAACACCACCCTGAGGCAGAGAAAGAAGCTCACCAATTGTGGGTGAACCAGATAAAACAGTGACAGCATATGGTCATAACAAGCTTGTTTTGAGCATATTATGGGGGGCCCTAGGGTAGTCCAAGACTATACCCCACCACCCTCCCCAACGATCCTCTGTATTTTACACCTTGGAGATGCATGGAAAAGACCATCAAAAACTTCCAAAGTTAGTTATAGTTAGTTATTAATTTACTTAATTATATAAAATATGGTCAAACACTTGACCAGGAGTATTCACAGTGTTGTATATAACTCCACTCGTCCTTTTTGAGTTGTCTTCATGCACAGAATGGACATAAACACACGTTTTGTTCACTTACTTTGACTTTGTGCTTTATCCTATATCACAGTACTGAAACTTATTACCATATTTCATATTTAAACTGGTGGATGATTTCACTTACCATTGCTAGGAAACCTATACTGACATACTGCGGGGGGAGCAGTAGTTATTCATAGCTTTACATCTCTGAGCAGGGTTCAACTGCAGGTAATGGGTTAATGTGCTCTGTAAAGTGGTGGGGAGGTTGGGGGGGGGTTGCCGTCCTCGTAATCTCTGTCTTTGTGTCTCGTTTTCTCTCTGTCTTTTGTCTCTTTCCCTCTGTTTCTCTCTCTCTCTCATTAGACTCCAGTGTTATGAATGGGGCTGTCTCAGCTCCTCCAGCTGCTCTCTGTTAGCAGGGCTGTGGTGCGTGTGTCTGTGACATGACCCAGAGACTCAGCCGAGGCTTAAAGCCCTGCCAGGTAGCTGTGATGAGACCCAGTGCTCAGGTGCAGCGATTGCATGTGTGTGTGTGTGTGTATAGAGTAAGGGTGCGTGGGAGTGCACTTCCGCACCCAGCCCTAAGCCCCCCGTCTCCCTTTTCCTACGCCCCGCCACACTATTTATATCACTCATGTCTTTTATTGCTTTACCTTTTTCTCCCCTTCTCCCCCTCTCTCTCACTCTCTCTCTTTCTCTCTCTCTCTCGTTCACCCACTCACACGCTCACTCCCTCCTGCCATAATTTATTGTAACAAATGAAAACTCCGTACACTCTCTCTTTTCTGAGGGCTGTAACTGTTACTTTTCCTGGCCCGAGGCCAGCGATGAAAGCAGGCAATTGGGCAAGGCCTGACCGTACAGGCCAGTTTTATGAAAGCCAGTAGATCTGACAGGGCATAAAAGGGAGCCGCAATGGAGGCAGGGGGCTGAAAAGTTGCAGCAGAGTGTGAAGACTATGTAAAGAAGCTCAGTTTTGAATTATTGAATATGTTCATAAGCATATTTGTGCACATACATTGAGCACCTAAGTTACTTTTATTCTTTAGCTAGCTAACTGTTTTGGCTGGAAACGGAGGGGGTTAATTTCCGGAAGTGTCTGGTAGAGAAATTAACTTACCTTACTTCCTTTCCTTACTTCCTAATTATGGCTAACCTAACATGTAGGGCCTTCAGTCCTGGAAGGATGTGCTGGATTGCAGTGTTGCTGTTGAGAAGGCAGATAAATAATCTCAGTATTGGCTAATCCGTCCCATGCAACTTGAATATTCTCACACAGCTCCTGCAGATTGTGCGGTAGCGGTGGAGATGGACCGACACCAGGCCTTCAGGACGTATGAGAACAAACCGTTCAACTTGGTGATGACCATGGTGCCTCCACACATGAATTTATTGATCGTCTCCACCAAGACAAAGTGGGACTTATTACTGAAGATGACCTGCTGCCATTCTGAGTCACTCCATGACAGTCTGCCACGACACCATCGCAGTCTTTGGTGACGTTAATGTGGTGTTAGGGACAGTCGTCATAACAGCCTGTGTGCATGTAGTCCTGCCTCGTGCAGCCATCTGCCAATGGTGCTGGCACTATTAGGAAGACTTATGCAGGGCATACCTGTGCACTGTCTAGGATAGGTTACATCATCTGGGGAAAAGCGGCTTAGTAGATAAGTGAGTGAGAGTCTCTCTTACTGTGAGTCTGGTGCAGGTACCCCTCTCTCCAGAGTCCATAAGCAGACTGTCTATCCACTGTAAGGGTTTTGGAACGTCCACCAAAACAAAAAGCCCAGTCTCTTGGGGCTGTGTTCTTTCCATAGGGTATGCTAGAATCAAGCTGTGCTATCCCACTATTAAACCAATGTGAGATGTGAGAAACACTTCACTATAAGCCAGTTAAGGCTGGAAGAGCAGAAAGGCCAGATCTAACTGTACATGATGGCAAACTATAGCTGTAATAGAGTTTGGTGCTGAAACTAAACGAATACCCTTGTATCTGCAGTTATCCCTTACTGTCGTCAGTGATATAATAAAAAGCGTTTATTATTTTTTTATTATTCTTTTCACATGTACCTTATTAAAACTATTATGTAGACATTCGGGTTTTTATGCTTAATAGAATTATGTGATCCTTGAAGATATTATTTGAACAAGGCCCAATCGAAACACAAGCTTCAGCTGAAATTGCATTTGCTATGAGTAATTTTGGTAACTCTTATACCACTAAGAGTACATTTATTAACGGTACTTAAGGGTAATATTAGACTTACTAAATACTGAAGTAATACAGCCACTGATCATTAATTAATGATAGGAATAAGGACTAGCATCCTGAAATATTCTTACCCTGCATGTGTATGTGATTCACTGTTACAACTAATCATGGCTATAGATAGATAGATGGACAGATAGATAGATAGATAGATAGATAGATAGATAGATAGATAGATAGATAGATAGATAGATAGATAGATAGATAGATAGATAGATAGATAGATAGATAATTCAGAATCATATTATCTTTAATCATATTAGACTGTCCATTAAACTCTTCATTCCTGTCCCAATTGTTGAGTCACACAGTTATCATTACTATTATAATTATATTATTAATTGAGACATTGGATAAGCATTTATTAAGGTTTATAATCTAATTCTGACAGTCTGAAATGATGTTGATCCTTATGTGTATCATTAATGATTATTGCTACATTGCATAACTGCTTATTAAAGCTTATTACTGCTAAGTACCTCTCTAAAGTGTTAACAAATTCTGTATAAACAGCTTCACTGTACTTTGTACACCTCCGATTAGCAATCAATAATTTCTACATGTAAACAAAAGGGGGCCAAAGCTTTAAATTGGTTCATACACTGTAAAAACTGCAACCTAAATACTCTTCTTTAAAGCAGAGTCAGGCTCTAAAATTCAAATTTGTTACAAGACATTGGAATACGTTGACTCAACTCAAAAACGACTGAAACAGATGTCTGTTCAAAGTAGTTTTTGAGGTGGTGTAAGCCTAATTCATTTGCACACTTTCTTTTTTTATTATTTATTTATTTATTTATTATTTCTCATTTGAGTATTTCTGTTTAAATGAGAATACGTTTTTCGGAGCGTTTGAATGCTTTTTACAGTGCACATAGATCCATAAGTTGTGTGTTACAAAGTTTTGCTTGTATTCAAATCTTTGTACTCAACATACATCCATGAAAAGGAATACCAGGCATGGTAGTAGTGGGAAAGAAGCTGCCCATGGAAGTACAGCTCCAGTCATATCAACCACCAGCGAGCACCCAGCCTTCAGGCTGAAAGTATGTACAGTGTGAAGGGTCAAACTAGAAAAATGCATTAGCCCCATAAAGAAATAATACTGAACAACATTAACAATATTTCATGTTAGACACCAGTAATAACTGTGTAATTACAATGTAATATTATGCTGAAAGATAAAAATGATGTTGGTCCTCTCGCTGTACAGAACAGCACATTATTTACATTATTTCTATGTAAATCACTCAAACCCCTCAGCCCCTCCTCCCTTTCTTCTCTCAGCCCCCACTGTAGTTCTCAGGCCTCTCGCAGACGACTATGTGGGGGTTTAAATTCTCATGCCTGGCTCATGTACACATAGTGACACGCATACACACATACACGTTCACACGCATGGATTGCTCACAACTGACCTTAAGAACTTTGTTTACTCTCTCTCTCTCTTTCTCTCACACTCTCTCTCTCTCTCTCTCTCACAAAAGGGGCTCCCCCGTACCCCCAGCAGCCCACCACACATGCCTTCAATTATGCTTTCATTACAGCTCGGTCTGTGCACTCTCTCTCCTTCCAAAAACGACTTATTTTTCCAGGCTGTTGAGAAATATCATATTTATTATATATTGTTTTAGCTCATTTATGGTGTAATTTGTCCATATTTCATTCAGAACTTTAAGTGTTCTGTATTGAGACAGTGATGGAACAAATTCAACAGCTCCTTAAACATGGTGTCATTTCCGAAGTGGCCAGCAGGGGAGCTCTAAGCACACAGTAGAGAATGGCAGAGGCGTGAGCTGAAACTCCAACTGAAGAGCTGAAACCTGTTGATAACAAGAGTGGGATCTGTTTCTAGGCCAAAAGAAAAACTAAACACAGTGGACGTTACCCAACACTAGCAACAATTAGGCTCCAGATAAACTCCATGTGTCTAAAACAAGTACATGTTAGTCAAAATTCAGGCCTAACTTTATTAGCCAGTGTTTAGAATACAGCTGAAGTGCTAACACTGTCTGTCTTTTTTTCTATCCATATTGTGTTGGGAGAGGTTCATATTCAGGTTAGCTGGTTGGCCTTTGTGATCCTGTAGTGAGGAAGGAGGTCGCACCGACATGGTTGTTGTGGTAAATGGACATTTGAGGCTGGGTCTGGTCACATGCTTAGGCTGTGTGGTCAGACCTGAATTCACTTGATCTGAACGTGGGCATGAATGCTAAAAATAAGGTCTGCCTTCAGTGAGATACTGTCTGTTGACTGCAGTCTTAGGAACACGTTTCAGAGAGCACTAGGTTTCTATTTGACTTAAAGGATACCCCCTCACTGCAGTGCTGATTGTTTCCATCTCTTAGTGTCTCAGTAAAAGTACAGATAAGCCCTAAGCGTTCACTGGGCTGTAAACGAAGGCAGTCATGGTGAATTGAGGTACAACTTGGAAGTCACTGGATGTAGTACACTCCAATAGTACATGGACTATTTATTAGTAGTTTGTTTATTGTTTATTAATTTGGGCCTTTCATTGACCAAGTCATATTAATAGACATGCTCATGCTTCATTGAACTATTGGGTATCTGGTTCTTGGCAACTTCTATGTCTCCTATCCATAATTTTTTCTCTCAGGTTTTTGTTGGTGTTAGATGCCAAAAACAGAATTCACAACTCATTCCTTATGATCAAACAGGACCAGACCTTTGTTACTGTTGCTTTGGATACAGATATAAGCTCCCCAGACCAAAAATGATTCATCTTTGTGATGTTCTGGGAAGTGTGTTTATATACGGGGAAATGGGTCATTTGGTTGCGGTGACACTACATTAGAACCACAATACCTTTTTGAGCTGCTGGACAACCTTTTGTTTTGGCTTTTGCTCATCATCTCATCAAGGAACATAACATTCACGTTCCTGTATTCCAGGATAACAAGTACTACGTACACAGAAGCTGCAAATATGGCTGATAGGCATGATGGACATTCAGGGGCGTTCACACATCTGGATTAGCCCACAAAATCCCCAGACTTGAATCCTCTAGAAGATCTGTGGGACTACCTGGACCAACTAGTAAATCTGGCCCAACTGACCAATGCTTTGATGCAAGAGTGGCTGAACATGGCTGAAACTTGTCCAGTCCATGGCAAAGTGAATCACAGCTGTTATTCGTGCTTGTGGAGGTTTTTCACACTATGAGGTGCGTTTAAGTCACAGGTGAATTTTTTTTTTGTCCAGTGAGCTTTTCATGGGACAAAATAATAGGCACATTGCATGGTATCAACTTCAGGCTTCTGCAGATGACACTGCACGAAGATGATGGTGCTATAAATACCTACAGGGTGTGAGTAACAGATTTCATAAATTGAGAAGAGGTGCTACGGTGCAATAAATGTCTTGACCCATGTGTGGAAAATGGCTCCAAAGCAGATGTTAATGATTGGCTAAAAGGAGTGTCTGTATTTGGGCGTGAAAGCCATAGTGTGAAGGAAGTAGCTGAATCTGCAGGTGTATGGAAGTGTACGGTCATACGGGTCTACCAGCAGTGGGTAAAATCCCAGTCTATGCGGAATTCTCTTCTTGAACTGTGGATCAGAATCAACCAAATCTGACTAACCAACTAATTCTTTGATGCAAGAGTGACTGAACACTGATGTGGCCTACATCTAGAAACTTGTGCAGCCCATGCTAGATCCAATCACAGGTTTTATTGGTGCCTATGGAGGTGAACGTCCGGTGAACATAAATATGAAGAAAAAAGGTGTATGAAATTAAAATTACTATAATCATAATAAAATATTCATTGTTTGTTAAATAATGATTGACATGTCAGTCACAACTATCCTTTTAAATGTACCTTGATCTATCATTTAAAGGGAAAACTTCTCAAAGTGTCACAAACAATAAGAAGAGCACTAGCTATAAAATACACTAAGATGTCAAAGGTTGTTGCTAAGGAACAATGAACTTCAAAACTTATATACACCAGGCCCTTATATACAAACCAGCCAGTTACAACAGCTAGTTGAGGTTAATTACATGCACATCCCTTAAAGTAGAGCACTCTGTGAGCTCTGTGTTCTGTAGTTTCCCTTTTCTGTTATTGCATAATGTGAATTTGGTGTTTTGGAGTCTGTGAACAGTGAAGGCTATTCTGTTCGTATGGTCACCTCAGTGGAAATGATAGGACTTGATTGGATTTAGAATTTAATCCTGACTCTAAAGATCTGTTTTATGTGTACAGTTCAGCGCACTGTGGTGACAACTTCAGCGATCTGGCACTTCTTAACCAAAAGAACTGGCATCTTCATGTCAAACTGCTTCACGTATAATTCCCCATGTTTTTTTCTAGGCCAGAGCTGTGGGTGGTGATTCAATCTGCAGTTGCCAAGACGACACTATTTTGCCTCAGAGTAAACATTGTGGTTTGTGCAACAGGTGCCTTTCATTTTGGTATGTGTGTGTGTGTGTGTGTGTGTGTGTGTGTGTGTGTGTGTGTGTGTGTGTGTGTGTGTGTGCAGTTATTGTGGTTCTCTGTCTTTGCACCTTCAGAAGGTGCTATTAATAAGCTGGTGCACCGAGGGAGAAAAGAACACTGCTCCATAATTCACACAAACCCAGGAGGTCCACCAGATTTGTTCTTAACTGACTCCCTCAAATATGTGCACTGTGCTTCCTACTCCTCTTCTTCCTCTTCATCATCCTCATAACCATCATGATCCTCATAGTCATCCATGGGAAAATGTGGCACCTCATTTTCAGCTTCTTTTCTCCATCATTATTATCACCACTGTAAAGGTGTGTAGTACAACCTTCTTACTTTTCTTCTCTGTTTATCCCTACAGTCATCATCCTCATTCTAAAAGTATGTAGTGATATTCTCTTCATCATCATCATCATCATCATCATCCTCATGGTCATTATTGTTCTTTTAAAAGTGTAGTACTTTCTTCTCTTTTTCATCATCATCATCATCATCATCATCATCATCATCATCATCCCTCTAAAGTGGCAAGTACCTCGTCTTTATAACCATCGCCATCATCACCATCATCATCCTCATCGTCATCCATGGGAAAATGTGGCACTTCATTTTCAGCCTCTTTTCTCCATAATTATTATCACCACTGTAAAAGTGTGTAGTACAATCTTCTTACTTTTCTTCTCTCTGTTTGTCCCTACAGTAACCATCATCCTCTTCATCATCATGATCATCATTGTTCTTTTAAAAGTGTAGTACTTTCTTTTATTTTTCATCATCATCATCCTAATCATCATCATCATCATCATCATCACCACCATCACCATCATCACCACCATCATCATCATCAGCATTATCATCATCACCACCCTCATCATCAACATCATCATCATCACCACCATCATCATTATCACCATCACCACCATCATCATCAGCAGCATCATCATCATCACCACCCTCATCATCAACATCACCACCATCATCACCATCATCACCACCATCATCATCACTGCCATCACCATCATCATCATCATCATCATCAGCATTATCATCATCACCACCCTCATCATCAACATCATCATCACCACCATCATCATCACCACCATCATCACCATCATCACCACCATCACCATCATCATCACCATCACCATCATCCCTCTAAAATGGCAAGTACTTCCTCTTTATAACCATCTCCATCATCATCATCATCATCATCATCACCATCATCATCACTATCACCACCATCGTCGTCATCATCATCCATCTGAAAATGGAAAGTACTAGCTCTGTATCACCTTCATCATCATCATCATCATCATCATCATCATCATCATCATCATCATCATCATTACCACCATCACCATCATCTCCACCATCATCATAATCCCTCTAAAAATGGCAAGTACTACCTCTTCATCACCATCATCATCATCACCATCATCACCATTATCATCATCATCATTTATTAATTGATTGATTGGTTGATTCTTTTATTTCCATGTGACAGGAGTAATAATCGTTTCTGGTGGATTAAACTGTAGTTTTGACCTATTATTCTATTATCAGATTATAATAAGATTATTTACCTTATTTAGACATATATATCCTATCCTATCCTATATGGACATTTTGTTCTGTGTGTTTTAAGTGATTTTAATAAGCCAAATTATCTCACTGTACTGGCAGATAATGTGACTTGTTTTAAGTGTAATTTTTAAAGGCTAAGTCAAATTATCTGTTAATACTGTGAGATAATTAGATATTAGATTATTTTACTTGTCTAGATAGTAATTTTGATTATGCACAAATGCAAGGGGACTTGGGTATGGTGGCTGAGAAATGCAAAACAAATTTCAGAAATATATATATTTCAGAAATTATATATATATATATATTTTTTTTGTTTGTTTGTTTGAAGTGGAAACTGTTTTGCCCTTATAAAATTATTTTTGCTTTTGTAATTGTGTTTTATTGAATTCATTTTTTTTTTTTCATTTGGAAATTTGTTTTTGTCATTTTGTTTTCCAAGATGTGTATTTGTTTTGCACTTCTCGGTCACCGTACTTGGGGACTGCTGTTGTGTTCCATAAAGAGGAACACTAAATTTAAAATTTAATAAATTTACACTGATATGGGTAATATTTATTGAGCTACACATAAAAAAGTGTCCGTGTCGGACGCGTGACAACTAATCGTTCATCTTGGTGCTCACACATAGCTTCGTTGGTCGTCTCCACTAAGACAAAAGTGGGACTCGTCACTGCAGATGACCCAGTGCCATTCTGAGTCACTCCATAACAGTCTGGCATGACACCCTTGACATTTTTTTATGATGCTGACATGGTGTTAAGAGCAGTCATAGTAACGATCTGTGTGCATGTAGCGTCGTGCAGCCATCTTGCATCACTTGCACAGCCAAGCAAGAAACTTGTATCATTTGCATGGCTCATAATTTTTCATTCCTGTCGGTTGATTCCTTCTGGGTGTCTTATTGATTCTTTTGATGATGACTGCAGATGATGTTGGAACACTATATATTTTCTTACCTTTGCTTTTTTTTTTTTATTGTCTCAAAGAGAGCATCCATTGTTGAAATTTTTGATGCTCACAATGTGGTTCCTTCTCTTCGTCTTCATATTCATACTGTCTATCTGTCCTACTAACTAAACCTGAGCTGCAAAGAATTTACCTGATTCAGTCCATTCCCACAAAAATATGACTATATAACACTTTAGGATGTTTATTTCCCACAGTAATTATGTGATAGCTGTGGAAATGAGATTCGTCTCAATGCATCACTTTTATCAGCTTCCCTGTAAGCCTACAGAAAAGGCAAACACAGTGTGCATCCTTATCTCTACCTATTTACAGTGCCTTCTGCACTACATTAGCTGAAGTTGCTGTGCAACACCTAACCAACCCTAACCTTAACCTCAGGAACCAAAAGGAAATTGTTCACCTCCTTTGCTTTTCTTCAGATGACAGCTGATTTATTTGTACAAAAACAAGCAACCGAATAAGTCCTTCATTTCTTTGCCTGACTGTGACCTGACCAATCCCTCCACCGTCTCAAAATCTCTATTTTTTTACCCACAAAGTCGTTAATGCATGGCTACAAATGCCGCGTGCACACAGTTTCTTCTCTTTCTCTCCAGCAGTGCTGTTTTCTCGCTTCTGTTCACCTTTTTCAAGATTGTGAAGAGTCAGCTAACCGCTGTCTTCCCTGACCTTTCAGTTAGTTTCCATTCAAGACAAAATGCTGAAAAAAAAAAGCTTGCAAAGAGCATGCAATGGCACCAGCGGCAAAAAGCTTGACTTTCTCTCCCTTTGCAGCTTTATGTAAATCAAAACATGCACGGCATAAAAAGGCGCTAATGGTTTCGCGTAAAGTCCTGTAGCAATAACCGTTAGTTAAGTTTCATAGACCTTCGCAGCTTAGGGTTTCATGGAAATGAAGGGCAGTAGACCGAAGTCATTTACATTGTGCATGAATGTGCATCTCAATGCAATATTACAGGGCTGTCTGAGCATGTTGCAACTCCATTACAGAGTGATATGCTAGATAGATAGATAAACGCATTATGTAGATGTGTGTAGATACATAAAAATAGCATGTGCATCCAAAGCTTCCTTCCTGAGCCTGCACCAAAGCTAGGAGGCTGTTGTAGCTAACTGGTTATTGAAGTTACCTTTTAATAGACATCATGCAAACTGCACACCCATACCATGTTGAGTTGTGAAGTATCATATAGACTTACTAATGTTGATTCTGTATAACATAGTGTAATTCAAAATTCCATATTGAGATCTTTCAATGTGGCCAAAAGTATGTGGACACATGTGGATGTTATCCCAAGGAATTCAGTAGGGTTCAAGCCAGGGCTATGCAGGCAACTGGAGTTCCTCCACACTTAGCCAACTATACTCTCATTGACCATGCTTTGTGCACTTGGACACAATCATCCCGGAAGGGGAAAATGTATTTTTTCAAATTGTTGCCACTAAGTTGGAAGCACATAATTGGCTAACATATCTTTACATCCTGTAGGATTAACATTACCCTTGTACCTAAAGGGGCCCTAAAAACAGCCACAGATCATTATCTGTAATCTCCCAACTTTACTATGCTAGGCATTCCAGTAGGTAGCTTTCCACCAAACCCGGATTCATCCATCAGGTTTCCAAACAGGGAATCAAGCTTCATTTGTCTAGAGAACTTTGTATCCACTGCTCCAGTGACAGCATGCTTTGTTCCACTCTAGTCAATGGCTGGCATTGTATATCGTCGCTGTCCAAAGAAAAACAGGTATCTCCAAAATGGCAACTTTACAGGAGAGGCCAAAAACCTAATTTAATTTGAATGAGGGTCATTGGAACCGGACATCTCTCCAAGCAGGTTTAGTCCATTTCTATTGGTCCCTTCTTGATGAAATTCCCAAGCGCCTTAAACAGCAGCTCATGTGATCAAATGAGGCATAAAAGACAAAATCAACAAAAATGGAGATACGTGTTTTTCTTTGGACAGTGACAATATACAGTAAGTGTCTTATGCCTGTGTGCAGCTGATCATCCATGATGATCCATTTCACAAATCTCCCAAAAGCCAGGCAGGAACACTGTAGTGGGTGATGCAGCAAGGAGTAGGTGCTTTTGCATGCTGTGGTCTACAAAAGTCAGTGTGTGTTTGTGTGGTCTATTGCTTGTGGCTGAGCTGCCACACACTACTATTTCGTAATATCATCTCTTACAGTACACAAGCTGCACATCTGTAATCCACCTGTATCTGTGAATATATCATCACCATGGTGGGACTACATTTGATGTAGATGAATTCAGATTTGTCAGTCAGGTAGATACACATCAGCAGCTCACATTGCTCTTTCGTGTATGTAAAGTAGCTGCTCTCCCACACAATACCTAGAGCAGGCGGCTTATTTAAGCTTTTCTTAACGATGCTTGTTGTGCAGGTTTATTGCATCCTTCATATTGTAGCTAAAATTCTGCTTCCTTCTTGTGTTAGTCACTTGTTGCAGGATCATCAATAGACAAATTTTGCATTTTTAAACAAAGATGATGTTTTAGTGGGGGATGTTTTACCCGGTGGCAGAAAGCGGCACTTTAGCATAAGCTACCTCTTAGCAATGGGATGAGGGTTCATGACCTGTCCTTACTATCAGGTCCAACCTATGCCAGACAAGCTTATATAAACCTTGTGGAAGACATACCATGGACATGTCCAGAACCTTGAATGCCAAGATTTGTTGGATGGTTTTGGTGAATTATGGGCCTTAATACTTTCTCGCTAGCAACAAGGACATGCAGATATACTGCATATATAGTCAAATAACTATAGTCCAAAAATTAAATCATGATGCCTGTACATGACCTGGTTAGTATTTACTCTTTATTATAATTTAATGCATGTTAAAATGATGTAAACCACTAGAACTATAACTGCTCCCTCTATGTAGGTGTATGTAAACATATTACACTGCTCAAAAAAGTAAAGGGAACACTTAAACAACACAATATAACTCCAAATAAATCAAACTTCTGTGAAATCAAACTGTCCACTAAGGAAGCAACACTGATTGACTATCAATTTCACATGCTGTTGTGCAAATGGAATCAACAACAGGTGGAAATTATTGGCAATTGGCAATACACACTCAGTAAAGGAGTGGTTCTGCAGGTGGGAACCACAGACCACTTCTCAGTACCTATGCTTTCTGGCTGATGTTTTGGTCACTTTTGAATATTGGTGGTGCTTTCACATTGTGGTAGCATGAGACGAACTCTTCAACCCACACAAGTGGCTTAGGTAGTGCAGCTCATCCAGGATGGCATATCAATGCGAGCTGTGGCAAGAAGGTTTGCTGTGTCTGTCAGCGTAGTGTCCAGAGCCTGGAGGCCCTACCAGGAGACAGGCCAGTACACCAGGAGACGTGGAGGAGGCCGTAGGAGGGCAACAACCCAGCAGCAGGACCGCTACCTCTGCCTTTGTGCAAGGAGGAACAGCACTGCCAGAGCCCTGCAAAATAACCTCCAGCAGGCCACAAACGTGCATGTGTCTGCACAAACGGTTAGAAACTGACTCCATGAGGATGGTATGAGGGCCCGACATCCACAGATGGGGGTTGTGCTCACAGCCCAACACCTGGCAGGACGTTTGGCATTTGCCAGAGAACACCAGGATTGGCAAATTTGCCACTGGCGCCCTGTGCTCTTCACAGATAAAAGCAGGTTCACACTGAGCACATGTGACGGACGTGACAGAGTCTGGAGATGCTGTGGAGAGCGGTCTTCTGCCTGCAACATCCTTCAGCATGACCGCTTTGGTAGTGGGTCAGTAATGGTGTGGGGTGGCATTTCTTTGAAGGGCGCCCTCCATGTGCTCGCCAGAGGTAGCCTGACTGCCATTAGGTACCGAGATGAGATCCTCAGACCCCTTGTGAGACCATATGCTGGTGCAGTTGGCCCTGGGTTCCTCCTAATGCAGGACAATGCTAGACCTCATGTGGCTGGAGTGTATCAGCAGTTCCTGCAAGATGAAGACACTGAAGCTATGGACTTGCCCGCCCATCCCCCAGACCTGAATCCGATTGAGCACATCTGGGACATCATGTCTTGCTCCATCCACCAATGTCACGTTGCACCACAGACTGTCCAGGAGTTGGCGGATGCTTTAGTCCAGGTCTGGGAGGAGATCCCTTAGGAGACCATCCGCCACCTCATCAGGAGCATGCCCAGGCATTGTAGGGAGGCCACATTCTGACTTGTTTTAAGGACATTATATCAAAGTTGGATCAGCCTGTAGTGTGTTTTTCCACTTTCATTTTGTGTGTGACTCCAAATCCAGGCCTCCATTGGTTAATAAATTGGATTTCCATTGATGTGTGATTGTGATTTTGTTGTCAGCACCTTCAACTTTGTACAGAACAGTAGGAGTTCAAGGAGGAGTTGAATACAAAAGTATTCAATGGGAATATTTCATTCATTCAGATCTTATTTTTTTGAGCAGTGTATTTCTATTTCATGATGTAAAGTTAATATAAGGCTAATACAATTAGCTGTTCCAGCTAGCTGTAGGCCCAATCAAACACTTGAGGGGCAGTCGTGGGCAGGAGGTTAGCGAACCAGCCTTGTCACCAGAAGGTGTCTGGCTTGTTCCCCTTGAGTCCACAGGAAAAAGTTCCCTTGAGCAAGGCACCTAACCCCGCTTCCTGGGCATAATGGATAGGGCTGCTCACTGCCCCCTAGTGTGTCTGTTCACTAATACGGGTGAGGGTGTTTCACTGCCTGGAAGTGTTAAGTGCAGAAAACAAATTTCTCTGTGTGCAGCAAATGTTTTAAAATTATAATGGTATATGGGTTACATATGCTTATATTATCTAGATCCAGAGTTCATGTGAAATCAATGCTCTAATGTTGAGCAATCATGGCAGGATAGGATTTAAGTCAATTGCGTTTTGCCTCAAATGGGTGTTATCTATGATGGTATTCCATACAAATTCCATATTCTGCCACAATAATGCACATGAAACTGCCATAAAACAATGATGTCCAATCCATACTGGTCTATAAGTGATTGATTTCATTTGGAATTGATTGATAGCTAGCAGTCTACATTGACTGCAGCAATGCCAAGATACATTAGCTTAGTATTGAATTAGCCTTCAGATTAAAGAGGCTCAATGTCTTTCCCTGGAGCTGTACTTTCCAGCAATGATGTACAACAGGCCACGTGATACATGTCTCCACTGTGTCCACCAATATGCCTCATAATGCGATCTCTTGTGACTTTATTTTCAGAAGTATTGTGCTGTAGTTAGCTAGCTCGCTAGCTATAGATTATGGATATAATGTTAGTACTGAGCGTTCAAATATCAGAGACCATTTGTCTGTGATCTACCGTATCATAAGAGGAAAGCCTTTAGAGCACTTGTATTGATCATTCAGAGACCAGTCTAGAGGAGAAGTAGTCTTTGGTTCTGTTGGCTGTGTAACTCGAGGCTCTCATTAGTTAGATCTGTTAAAAAAATTGGTAAATGGATGCTACGCACATAAACGCATGGTTCCGGCTGAGATAATGTCCTCAAATGCTATTTTTCCAACACATGTGGCATTCATCTCAGGGTGCATCTCTGGTAGCAGCTCTCTCTCACCTCTGGCCGTCTCCGTGGGAGTGTGGCCCCTGGAGGCCAGCCGTTGGAGCCCACACAGCAGACATGAGTTAAAACCCCTTGTCTCAGCTCAGCATATGGATGGTGGAGAGGAGTGTGTGGTGTGGAAGGGGGGATATTTACTGCCCTGGCTGCCTTCTCCTTCACCTTGCTTTCTGCGCAGCAAACGGCGTGTCCACCTTTGACCCCTGTGGATGCCTCCTCAGCCCTAACATGGAAGACAGCTGTAATCTAAAGAGCCAACTTGCACTACTGTTCAGCGGTGTGGAATCACTTGTCCAATTGTGTTGGTATAGATGCCATTGGAGATTTAAACAAGGTAGACATGGAAAAGTTGGTTTTAGATATTTTACTCAAGATTTCTATTAGTATGAACATGAATGAAGTTGAATGGGTGGATGATAAATAAAATATTTCATCCCCTCAAGCTGAAGGCTTGTTTATTTATCCTGAATAAAAATCTATCTATTCTGACTCCAGATGGTCATATAGATGGTGTTCCTCCATAGTATAATGCCTTCCATATGGATTAGTAAACCTCTGAATGGCTGGGTCATGATTCCACTTACAGTATCCATCCATCTTGTAGCTGATCAATCTCTTTCTCTTTGACCCTTAACTGTTTCATGTATAATGGTATTCACCAAGGAACTGCTGTTGTCTTTTCTCATGCTCAGACACATTCTCAATTTTTCTTTACCTCGCTTCAACCAATTTCGGAAAAACTTTTTGCCACCTGTGCCATGATGTCCTTGCTCAGAGTCCTGAGCTAGGGTTTTCCTATAGGGTGCGCTATATACATTTACATTTATGGTATTTAGCTGACACTCTTATCCAGAGCGACAGGCAGGCCAAAGTAATGTCAAGAGTCTTGCACAAGGACTCTTGTTGGTGTAGCACAGCCTACTCAGTCAGCCCGGGATTCGAACCCCAGTCTCCCATGTGTGGTGGTTGCTGTTTGGTGGGTAGTGGTGTTATCTGCTGAGATGCACCAACCACGTTGCTTGTGTATGACGCGATGCTTCATGTATGTGCAAAGGTCTGGCTTGATTGGTTCGGGATCCATTTGTTTGGTTTTTGCCATTCAGGGTGCTCTCAAAAGTTTTCGCCGACACCAAAGTTCAAAGATATCATTTTTTACCTGTCTTGCTTGTTAATCGTCCGGCTTTCCTGTCCCCAAAGAATCACCCTTTCAGCCTTCTGGTTTTTGCTGTAATTGCTATGAATTAAGCAGGGAAACTAATATGTAATGTATAATAAGTGATGAACTGAAGTGTGGGCCCACATGTGGGCCTGTTTTCACAGTAGTGATAAAAAGCTATTTTATTTCAGTAATATTGATGGCAAACATCTCAACAGATAGAGAATGTGCTTGAAAGCAGCTTTATGTGAGATCTGGCTATTTGTGCTCCTGGGGTCCCCCTACAGGTGCTACTACTTTTACACCACTGTCAAACACTGGCCAAACTTTTTAAGGATACAGAATCCGATGTCCCGTTGCATGCACACACATTATATATGGCATATACAGTACGGTGGTTACTACATTTAAATAACAAATCTTGAGTGTAATAAGTAGTATTGATATGCCTGCATGACATGAATGCACATGAAGGGGAGTCTAACAAGGACACTGGCAATGACAAAAGACAGACAATCAGAAAAAAAAGAACAGTGTGAACTTGGTAGGTTCAAACTCTTAAGGCTTGTTTGACCTGACATTGACAAAGACTGACCAAACATATTGACTTCTTTGTCTCCCATTTGATGTGAAAGCCAGTTACAGGCAGTCTGAGATTTGCTGTTGTTCTTTCTCACTCTCAGTCACATTCTCTATTTTTTCTTTATCTCGCTTTCACCAGTTACTGATATCTCTTTGCAGCCTACGCCATGATGTCCAGGCTCAGAGTCCTGAGCGAGGGTCTTCTTATAGTTGCTGGTGTATGACGTGATGCTTCATGTGTGTGCAAAAGGTCTCTTGGATACTTCTCCCAATCATCATAGCAAGCAGACAACATTAATAAAGGTATTTGTATTATCGTTAACCGCTACATGTTTTACTGTGGCTGTCTTTGTGGAATAGTGTTGTTATCATAGCTGGGGGTTCTCAACCCTTCCCTTCCACTCCTCATTGTCCATTAGCAGCCCAGCGCAGAACCAACAGTGTGCTTATTCATTAATAACAACATTACTGGGACAACAGCTTATTTGATGATATGAATTCTAAACTTTCCAGTATATTTGCATTCTGTTTTGGAAATTTTTCAAGTTAAACTCCATGTTAGGTCATCTACCGGTCTGGTGACCATTCTGACACATTCAAAATCTCTTTTATTTGTTCGTTCAGCTTCTTAGCCTACTTGTTATTAGCATGGACTTTCTTTTCATACATCTACAGTTCAGATGATTAATACAGAAAACTTCTCACCTCACTGGCATAGAAGTAAACATCTCTCTTATTTGATATTCTAAACTCTTTCATCTGCTATGGTCTCTCTCTCTCTTCTCTCTCTCTTTTTCTCTTCCTGGTCACTGGGTGATTTATGTCGCCCGGTATCCTGACCCCTACCGACCTTGTCACCCTTCAGAGTTGACGTCCAGCCCAAGCTGCCTCCCCACACGGTGCTGGCCTTCTCCAATGTTATTCCAAATATCCAGTTACGGGCTCAAACCCAAGGGGGTCTTTAACAGGGCTCGGGTTCATGACCCCGGCTGTTAACAGCTACTAGGCAAAGACTGTCTATCTCTTTTCTCTTCTCACACTGACCTGATCTCTGTGTCAGGGTGTCATGTAAAGGGATTACTCTCCAGAATTCAGAACCCACCACATAGACTTTTGTGACCTAGATACTTTTGTGTTCCCTCCACAGAAAGTTGGTTTACCTGATGGTGTCATCCTTCATAGTTACTCAAAAAACTGCCAGAAAAAGGTTCATATAATGCAAAGCTAGTTCAGAGACCCTATGTGATACCACCTTGTTGCAGGTTATGGGACTACTGACCCCTTAAACTGAATTTGTACTATTCAGGTATTTTCATATGGCCTATTGTTCAGTAACTACTTAGTAATTACTATGTTATAAGAAAACTTCAACCGAGTCCAGTCCACTGTATAGGTTAAAAGCGGGTGATAACAACATTGTACTTAAAAAAGTATGATAAGTAATATGTAGTTGCAGATACATATAGTATATTATAGGATAGATCACAGGGAAATGTGCTTTGATCTCCAATTTAGTTTGATTTTAAATGTCTTCAGAGTATTACTTTTTATATGTCATTGATTGACAAAAAAAGAAAAACCTGACAAAGAACACATGGGCGGCTTAGAGTTACCTATTTGTTATATTCAAATCATATTATGATTGTTTTCTATATCATAGTTTGATATTTCCTTACAAATGCAAATGAGTCATTGATTGAAACTTAGCGTCCAGTATTTTAGGAACAGAAATTTCAGAGCAGAAACTCTTTTCTACTATGAGATGCAAATTAGAAATTCATATAAAATTTTGTTAGGAGCTTTGGTTATTTATTTGCAAAACCTAACATTATAATATGACTATAATATCGTCGATGTCCAAAGAAAAACATGTATCTCCAAAAAGGCAACTTTACAGGAGAAGCCAAATACCTCATTTAACTTTAATGCAAGTCAATGAAACCGGACGTCTTTCCAAGCTGTTTTGGGCCATTTCTGTTGGTCCATTCGTCATGAGATTCTCACTCAGTGTAAACAGCAGCTGACGTGTTTAAAAGATGCATAAAAGTAAAAATGGACAAAAGTGGAGATACATGTTTTTCATTGGACAGCGACTATATACACAATCATATTTTATATGTGAAGTAGGCTTTCAGTTTTGGCCTATCCAAAGGCCTTCTGCTTTCCATGCACTTGTTTGCTGAATGCACGTGTGTAGCATGGATGTATTTCAATGTGTTTGACTATTCATGAAGCTATTTGTTGCTGTATGTTCATACAAATGCAATATTTGTACTGGGAGATGTTCTTCTAGTGCAGTCCTACCCTTCTTCCCCAAGTTTACTATTCAGTGTGACCTATCCATTCATCAAATTGATGGTGTAATGGTGCTAGCCATGACGGGGAGAGGTACATTATTCCAATAACTATTATCTCATTGTGTTCTGAGCTTCAGCTTGTCAGACTCGATAGCCAGTTGATAATTGACGCTTGATCTGGAGCAGAAAGCAATAACTTTTGCTTGATTCTTTCAAAATCATAGCTGTCATGTCGCATCGACGGAGATGCCGCTCAAGCTAACGGATCCAAATTGCGCAGGGGAGTTTGCGTGTTGCGTCACCTTCAGTGATCAAAGTTCACAGCCCCTCGAAATGGGATTCTAATCATTTCACCACAAGAGGAAATGGCTCAACCTCAGGCTCTTTTTGTGGGTCTAGCAGTGCACCTGTCCATTTTCTCGAGATATCTCTGCTAATTGGGATTTATATTTTCAGCACATTAGAGATTCTGATTCATTTGATATATGCGTGCAAAGGTAGATCTCTGAACATTCAAGTTTGTGAAAAAGATAAGATCAGTATATAAGGCTCCCAGCAGTCGTCTCCAGTGGTGAAGAGCTTAGCATGGTAGCTTTTTGCATAGTCTACAATACCCAGATTCACTTCCTTCATCGAAGAGGATCTAGATACTACAGATTTACATTTTAAATGTGTGAATAGCCTAAAGATAGCACACATTAGCCAGCCTTACATTTCTAGCTAGATTTTGTGGAATTGAAACAGTCATTTAAAGATCACTTCATGCAAATAGTGTCTGTTCCTGTCATTTTTTTTCGCTATACCTTTTTGCATCTGAAGACAGGTGGATCGTTATCAGTCAAGTAAACGTTTCCGATTTCATTGCTTTTCCTTTTTACTTTTGATCTGTTTCGACTGTAGTTTCTTGACTCTGGATTGCAATTGCAACCCAAGAGATTTTGACTCTGGGTCATTAAAATGAAGGTTCCTCCGTGGATGTTTTTTGGCTTGGCAATAGAGTTCTATGACAAACTCTTTGACTTATGCAAAGGTTCCTTAACATTTCTGTACAATCAAATCTTATTTCCAAAGTTCCCAAAGACCCATTGATTGAAGGGTTTCTTCAGGAGCCAAAAATACTCTACTTGGAGAGCACAACAAGAGCAACCTTAGGATTGCAAGGAGGCTTATTGGGCCTTTAGAGACTGAATGTGAACATATGAAAATAAACTGAACAAGCAGCCTCTTTCCAGTTCTCTAGTCTTCCTTTTCTTTTTAACTGTTTTGGCTGTAAATCCTTGATTCATGATTGCATTGCTGCCTGAAGAGATTGTATCTCTCAGTTATCAAAATAACAGGTGCTAAAATGATATTGGCTTGGATATACAGTTCCAGGGAAAAAACGTTTATACACGCTGACCGGACAAAGAATTCGCCATCTGTGACTGAAACTACCCAATAACGTGTGACCTCCACAAGTACCAATAACAGCTACGACTGAATTTGGATTAGATTTGGCATGTACTGGACAAGTTTCTGGATGTGGGTCACATCAATGTTCAGCCACTATTGCATCAAAGAATGGAGCAGTTGGGCCAAATTTGGTGGATGACTTCCCTGGCAATATTCTGAGAAGAATTTCCTGTTGACTGGGATTTTCGACACTGCTGGCAGACCCGTATGGCCGTACGCTTTTATACACCTGCACATTCAGCCACTTTCCCATGTCTTTTGGCACGTACAAATGCTATCACTTTTTTTAACCATTCATTAACATCCGCTTTGCGACCCTTTCTCCACACATGGAACAAGATGGTAGCCTCCACATCTTCATGCCATGCCATCTGAAGGAACCTGAAGTTACTACCACCTTAAATGTGCAAGTGGGCTTATTATGCAGAGATTCCTCAAGCCCAGGTTAAGGATTACATAGGGACAAAAAGTGGCAACTTCCCAGTTCTCCAGTCTTATGACAAATACAAAAGACATCACTCCAAGGAAGACAGTGCACATTAATAAGGTCAGGGGAAACACAGTTCAGGTGTGCCACATCAGCCACAGGTGCCAGACCATTCACTCTGGGGCCCGACTCATGCTAGACCACACCCCTACTTGCTAGTTTTTACAATAACAGATCTTGAAGGGATAAAAGATATCTTACAATACCTGGCATAAGCTTGCATATAGGTAGCTATAGTTACATGCACACGATGGTATAAACCAAAGTAAATAGCTTAATAATGGCAGCTTTAATAACACACTATAATTTATATCCATAAAAAACATGAATCCTGTTTATAGGATACATTATTACAATAGTTATATATCCTGTATCAGAACAGACCCAGTCTAATAGCCCACTCCAGCTATATGAGACATAGAACCACATGAAGTCATATACTCTTGCTTTAGTTTTATGCACTAATTATAACTACTCAATAGTAATTATACTAGTGTACGCCCAACCGTTATATGGCATTATGTACACCATACGATTTCTAACAAATTTCTGAACCTGATGGACTCATGTACTTTGCATCCTTTTGCTACCCTTTTGCTATCCTTAAAGTGCGTCCAGGACATCTACCTGACACTCTTATCCAGAGTGACTTACAAGGTTAATCATATTACAAGTAGGCCAGTGTAGTGTTAGGAGTCTTGCCCAAGGACTCTTATTGGTGTAGCACAGCATAGTCACTCAGCCTGAGGTTCAAACCCCAGTCTCCCATGTGTGGTGGTGGCTACTTGGCAAGTAGTGGTGTTATCCGCTGAGCTACACCAACCACACCAGCGATGTTGGAGTCACTCGTGCTGTTGCAATAAAGTCCAACCAGGTTCATTAAGCCAGCTTAACAACAATGCAGTGCCATGAAGTTTATGCAGACTAAAAACTGGATGAATTGAAAACGTCAGTGTTAAAGCCTTACTCGTACCCATATTACCCATATATTATGCATAACAATTGTTGGGTTTGTTTATGTTATAAATTGTTATATTTTAAAACACCCTAAAAATCAGATGTATGATACAAACTGTTGATTTAAGGTGGTAGTAACCTCAGGCTGGTTCTGCATGAGGATGATGGGGCTATAAATACCTGTGGGGTGTGAGTGACGGGATTCATAGATTGAGAAGAGATGGTACAGTGCAATGAATATCTCATTCTGTGTGGCATCTCCAAAGCAGATATTAATGATTGGCTAAAAGGAGGGAGTGCATTTGGGCATGCCAAAGATCATAGTGTGGAGGAAGTAGCTGATTCTGCAGGTGTATGGAAGCATACGGTCATATAGGTCTACCAGCAGTGGCTAAAATCCCAGTCTTATAATTGTACCAGAGGAGGGCATCCACCAAATCTGGCCTTACTGCACCATTTGATGCAAGGCTAAACATTGACATGGGTACATCAAGAAACTTACCCAGTTCATGCCAAATGGAATCACAGCTGTTATTCACACTTGTGTGGGTATTACATGTCAGCCACAGGTGACTCATTTCTTTGTTCAGACTCTCTAGACTATATGATCATATTTCTATATATCCACATGAAGAGGAATTTGCTATGACTACTAACATATTGGTGCCTATGACTATTAACATGTCTCCAAAAAGATAAAATCAAAGGACAAAGAAAAATTTTGTTGGTCCAGTCAACATAAAAAGTTGTCCTACCATAGCCCATAAAGATTTTCTGTTATATTCAATTGTCCTTTTTACCCTACTAGGACTTGGATTTGGGCCAACTTGCAAAGGGAATCCTGTACCCTAAATTTGAACACCACAAACATCTGAGATCTTCAAACCCAACCCGAGTGCTCAGATCCCATCGGTTCCTAACAAAGTTCTTTAATGGTGGGTGGGAAGAATGTTACAATGACTTTAACTGTAGTAATACTGACTCACAATGCCTGGGCCCATCGTTTCTTATTTTGTTCATCCCAGGGGTTGGCACAGCCTACCCTGACCTGTCCTAGCCCAGCAACCCCCCTACGCTCAGTGCTGACCTCCAAGAGGGCCTCTCCATTGTCTGAGCCCCCAACCGTGACCCGGCACGCAGCGAGAGGAACTGCGTCTATTTATACCCCTCCATTTCCTCCTTTAGCATTGTGGTGGTCCCACACTCCTTTACATCCCACTTTCCTCCTGCATTCGCCGCTGCTTCCTTAACTTCCTGTTTGTGCAGCCCATCTAAACGGCCCACTGGGGACTGCTCGGTCGGCTGCTTGGCTAATTACCCCAGCCGGTGATGGGGATGTGTGTGCTTGTGTTTAGGCTAGTAAGGTGTGGTTCACTGAGTCATGTCTGGAATATCTCTACAGTAGTGGACTTATCAGACTGAGGGATAGATAAAACAGTAGCAGTGAACAGGACTTATGACTTACTCCACATCCGCTGGAGTCCACAATTATCCTTTCAGGAAAACATGAGCCAAGAACCAACATTGTATTAAACTTCATACGCTTAAGATAACTTTATCTCAGTATGAATAAGTATATACATTTTTTAGGTGGGGGTGAAGGACATAAATGTAGGCATTCATAGAAGCATATTGTTGCAGTCCAAAGGAAAACATCTCCATATGTCCAAATTTGCCAAATTTAATTTTACTAGTATGCATCACTTGACCACAGCAGCTGGACTCAAAGGAGAGCTTTTAATGATGAACGATTTTGTACTTATGAAAGCCATGCTTAGCCACCAGATTTATATTTTTCATTTTGTGGTAAATACATACTATTGTTTTATTTTTTTTAGATTCATAGTCATATGTTCTTATTTTAATTTCTCTTTCCTAGTTCCACTGGCTCTCTGAGACTAGAGGTGGCCATAGGGCCTATGGGTGTAGTTACACCAGGCACCCAAAACCCTAAAACCAGCACTCCCATCTTTTCCTGCACAAACAAGAACCCAGACCCAAACCATCAATTCCATAGTTGGTCAGGGTTGGACATTTGCATCCCGAAAACAGTTTATTCCCAAATGAAGTTGAAATTTGCATGACTGGGGTCTGTTTTAAATGTCCTGTTTACCTTAAATGGCTCGGCAGTCATCCCAGCCTTTTATCTGGAAAGCAGTACGTTTGAAAAGTGTTTGTTAGCTGATACCAAACGCAATAAGTCCATGAAATAACACCAGTGTTAAACCAACAGCATATACAGGGGTTGGACAATGAAACTGAAACACCTGTCATTTTAGTGTGAGAGGTCTCATGGCTAAATTGGACCAGCCTGGTGGCCAATCTTCATTAATTGCACATTGCACCGGTAAGAGCAGAGTGTGAAGGTTCAGTTAGCAGGTAAGAGCACAGTTCTGCTCAAAATACTGCAATGCACACAACATTATGGGTGACATACCAGAGTTCAAAAGAGGACAAATTGTTGGTGCACGTCTTGCTGGCGCATCTGTGACCAAGACAGCAAGTCTTTGTGATGTATCAAGAGCCACGGTATCCAGGGTAATGTCAGCATACCACCAAGAAGGATGAACCTCCACCAGCATCACGTAGTGACCTGGCCACTATCCTGCAAGAAGAATGGCGTAAAATCCCTCTGACCACTGTGCAGGACTTGTATATGTCATTCCCAAGACGAACTGAAGCTGTATTGGCCGCAAAAGGAGGCCCTACACCATACTAATAAATGATTGTGGTCTAAAACCAGGTGTTTCAGTTTCATTGTCCAACCCCTGTATACTATTCAACACAAACACACTCGCTTGGTATAATTAGATAAGTAAAAAACAAAAAGCTGAGAAGTACAAAGGCAGGGAACACTGTAAACCTGAAAACCTATATGCGGGCACCTTTTTTAGCCTCTTTAGTCATGAGGTATTCTAAAAACCAAATTCCTAGAAAACTAATAACGAGTTTTTTGGCTTTTGGGGAAGTAGAAAACGTCATACTCTCCAAGATGGTATCTGACCTTAAAACGGCCACAGTTCTCTCTTTTAACCACACCTTAATCTCCAAATTCAAACACATATAAGCTGAGGGTTTAATGGATAGCAACAGTTGCTCTGTAGTGACTGGAGGGCTGAAAAAAGAACGCAGAGTTTGCAGAAGAGTGTGTTTGATTGGCCTAAAGTGAGAGAAATTCAGAAAACTTTAAGAAAATTAGGGCTTGTTAGTACTGTATGTCCTTTATTCCCAATTAACTGTATAAGGCTTTGGGCAATCTGGCTTGGCCCAGTAGGTGAAGGGGAATAATATCACCCCCGGTATTCCCTTAAATAAAAGAAAGTGAGCTTCAGCTTTGTGCTGTTTTCCACAACATTCACTGATGGTGCTGTTCACTTTTGTTTTTGAGCAGCCTGGCTTTTTGTGGAGAGTGATGTCAGCAGCTGTTGAACAGCACTACCACATCATAAAGCTGGTAAACAAGCTCACACCACTCAAACTCAGAACACGCTTCCATTGAAATGCTAGTTGAGCCAATTCCAAATGAAAGAACGTGGTGTTAATTAAAAGGTAATGTTGCAAGTATTTCCAAATTGGTCAAATTACCCAAAAAACCCAAAACAGGCAAAACACTCCTAATGTTGCTCTTAATGTAGAGATTGCATTCCAAGCAATTTCTGAACACTTTTGTTGACTCAACACAAAAAGTCTTAACCAGCCAGAACATTTTTTTGTTCTATTCTATTGGCCTTCCTACCCTACCAAGGCTAAATGGGGGCAACTTGCTAAGAGAACCCTATACCCAAAATGTGAGCACTGCACGAGGGGTTCCACTATTCGCACTATTCCAGGGGTTGGTACAGCCTACCCTGACCTGCCCAGCAGCCCCACTACGCTCAGTGCGGACCCCCAGTGTTGAAACCAATCCCATCTCTCATAAGGCAGAAGGCAGGAAACACAAGGATAGGCTGCCAGCCCATGCCAGATCAAAAATCTAGTTAACTGGAATTTGAAAAGACACTCACCAAGCAGTTTATTAGGAACACCTCCACCCTCATTCTTTATTTTATCAGCTTCACTTCCAGTAGAGGTGTACAGGACCCCCACAGGACCACCACATGGCAGGTATTACGTGGGTGGTGGATCATTCTCAGCACTGCAGTGACACTGATGTGATGGTGGTGGTGGTGGTGTTAGTATGGGCTGTGCTGGTGCGAGTGGATTAGACACAGCAGTGCTGCCAGAGTGTTTAAACACTGTGTCCACTCACTGTCCACTCTATTAGACACCCCTACCTTGCTGATCCACCTTGTAGATGAAAAGTCAGAGACAATAGCTACTGCGGTCCTTTATCAGGATGCTGTCCACAGGATCCAGCCGGGAAATTCCCTGCTTGAGTGATTGTTTTCTGTGACACTTTCCTATTCAGACCATTAAACTGCTATACAAGACAAAAGAAGCATAGGCTGCATCTCAGTTGTGTACTACACACGTAATACTACACAGTGCTAAACAGTATATGCTATCTGCAAATATTAATAAGAAGGCTAGCACACATATATATATATTTATATGTACAGGGGTTGGACAATGAAACTGAAACACCTGGTTTTAGACCACAGTCATTTATTAGTATGGTGTAGGGCCTCCTTTTGCGGCCAATACAGCGTCAGTTCGTCTTGGGAATGACATATACAAGTCCTGCACAGTGGTCAGAGGGAGTTTAAGCCATTCTTCTTGCAGGATAGTGGCCAGGTCACTACGTGATGCTGGTGGAGGTTCGTCCTTCTTGGTGGTATGCTGACATTACCCTGGATACATCACAAAGACTTGCTGTCTTGGTCACAGATGTGCCAGCAAGACGTGCACCAACAATTTGTCCTCTTTTGAACTCTGGTATGTCACCCATAATGTTGTGTGCATTGCAGTATTTTGAGCAGAACTGTGCTCTTACCTGCTAACTGAACCTTCACACTCTGCTCTTACTGGTGCAATGTGCAATTAATGAAGATTGGCCACCAGGCTGGTCCAATTTAGCCATGAGACCTCCCACACTAAAATGACAGGTGTTTCAGTTTCATTGTCCAACCCCTGTATATATATATCACATCCTATATCATTTATTACTAACAGGAAGTGATCAGACCAAGTTGGTATTAAAAACATTATTTGTTTTGACAGATTTGAGTTGAACATGTATAAACCATTTCTGGTCCTAACACCACCGCCACTGCTGCCATCGCATTACCAGCCTCCATTTATTGCAAATTTTCCAGGCGTGAGAAGGCCCTCCCTTTCTGTTTCCCATTGCATTATGGGACAGTAGTGTCCATAATTACCATACTCAAAAACCAACTGGTTCTGAGTGTGCATTGTGGATTTTCAAGTATTCTCAAAATCTTTGACATTCATAGCTGTACTGTATACTGCATACTATAGAATTAGCATTAGCGCACCTGGGACGCATCCATAGTCTTCATTTTAATGCATTTCAATAATTTGCTGTTATTATGTTATTAATGGTTAATAAATGATTTCTTAAGTTCTTATAAAGTGTTAAGTGCTAATATATTTTAATAAAAAGCTGCTAGGTGTCTAATAGTTAATAGGGGGATGAATTAATCTCAGTGTAAAATCAGTTTTATATACTTAAATTTGAATGTATATACATTTATGTTGTAATATGCATATTCAAACAAAGTGCAAGCCATAAAACAAGCTTACCGGAGCTGTAATATTATTTATAAGCTAAAAAAAAAAATAATACCACCTCGTTCTCCCTCCTTATAACACAAGCACTCATCTCTGGTTTTGATGTAGAATCCCAGGGGTGCTTCTCTTTGAGTCATACAGGAACACATGTAGGGGCCCCCGAGGGACGCCGGTGTCTGTGCGCATGACACAGTTTCCGTAGATTCTGTCTCTCGCCTTATTGTCTTCGCCTCACATTGTTGTGTATGTGACTAGTAGAAGTAGCAAAATAAGATTTGAGCAGTGAGAACGTTTCAGTTCCCAGTACCTTCCCATGCAAAATTTTAGACTGACCTAACTGAATGTTTTCATTATTTTAAAGACAGATCATTTATAAACAAATAATTAAAATAAAAAAAAAAAATTAAAGTTGATGCCTATGTATGTGTTTATGGCAACCTATGAATTCTGTATTGCTATACAAATGTGCTTATAAGGCATTATATGGCATATCGTCGCTGTCCAAAGAAAAACAGGTATCTCCAAAATAGCAACTTTACAGGAGAGGCCAAAAACCTCATTTCATTTGAATGGGAGTCAATGGAACCACAACGTTTTGAGCCATTCCTGTTGGTCCATTCTTTGTGAACTTTCCACACAGTGTAAACAATAGCTCATGTGATCAAATGAAGCATAAAAATAAAAATAAACAAAAATGGAGATACATGTTTTTCTTTGGACAGCGATGATATGTATTAGATCATAATGCCAAGCATAAGCATGTGTACTTGTAGGTGTAATTTCACATGTAAGATTTTATAAACCAGGAGTGTAGTCAGGTGACATAATGCATTATATCATCTAACAATAACAGCATCATAATATACACAGTACATAAAAATATTTATTGACTATATAAGACTGTAACTGTACATAAATATTTAGAATCACACACATAAGCTAGTATAACAACAATATAAGGCTTAATAGCACTGACATAAATAGGTTTCCCAATTATTAATATTATTGTTAAGACCTGCATTATAAGGTGTAATGAGTTAATTCACATAATGCCTGAACTCATAATGCACAAAGCATCTAGTCTAGTATTATAATGCATTATAAAGGTTTTATAGATCTTTATGAATGTACTTATAATGCATAATCAATATCTGATTCAGTTTGATTCAAGTGTTACCAATATTATAACAAGCCATTAGTGAATATTATAATGCATTATGAAATATTAACATTGTATAGGTTTATGCAAGGCATTAATAGACGTCATGCATGCTATAGATCACCTTGTACATGCATTTATAAGTATTGTGAATATAGGACTCAAAGGAAGTGCCCATTTATTAATATTAATATTTCCAAAATTAGATTCAAATAAATGTAATGTTCTAGAATGCAGAAACCAGCAAAACATGGCGAACACTTTGGAGATGAGGAACAAAGGGGTGGTGTTATAAGTTAGGCACTCACTCAAGCTGGTCCTTAACTTGTGTGACCAGACCCATGCATGAATGGCCAACCTCTGATTCATGTTTTGGACTTTGTAGCTACAGATCATCCAAGCGTGGCAGGAAATGACGCAGGCGAAGGGCCTGCGGGACCCAATCCACTTCAAGTGGGACCCTCCAGAGAGCCGTGCTCAACAATGGATCAAACCCCAAGGTCGAACAATAGAGTTCAGCTGTAACTCGTCCACTCAGCCAGGTGGCCGTCCCCGTCAGTGGAAAACATTCATTTGATTGTTTTCAAGCTCACAGTGGTCAAGGCAAGGCTACATGACCCAGCTGATCATGAGAGAGGGAAAGACTGGACAATAAGGGGGCATATGAATAAAGGTTTTGGGGGAGGGGGGACAACTATACAGTATGTCCCCCAAATATAACACACCTATCATATTTATACTCATTCCACCAATAGAGTAAAATCGTTGTGGCCTCATGTGCATTTGTAAACAGCAGCAACCGACTTTTGACTAAAGCCATATTGATATCACAGTGAACATCAATGAACAACATCAACCAATCATGACTTCTGAGCTACAAGTTAATAAGCAATGTTAGAACTTGTATAGCTCAATAGGACATCAATAATCTCTTTACTGAACACAAATGCCAGATACAAATTTCAAAATTTCAAAATCAAGAACCCACTTAGGGACCCATTCTCTACACTGTAAAAATTAATTTAAGGACAGTTACCACAGTTATTCAATGTGCAGTCAATTTTCATTTCATTTAAAACCAGCTGTAGTTTGGCTTGAGTATCTTCCACCTTCAATCATCATCAGAAAAGGGTGTTCCTGGTCCTTTACCTTGATTTGTAGGTTTCACCCCAGTGTTTTTAAAACAACATTATGTATGGCATATTTCGATTTTGCCTTGAAATGACAGCTAAAAGTAATTCTGATTGTACACTGACTAATATAGAATATAGAAAGAATGGCATCTCTAAAGTTTCACGGCACCATATCGCACACAAACGACTCTGTCACTGTTTTGATTCCCTGTAACAACAGGAAGTGCCCTTGGGCCTATACTTAACCCTCAACTTCCTCCTGTGCATCATGGATAGGGCTCCCCACCACTCCTGTGCTCATTGCCCCTTTGAATTCATGGATGGGTTAATTGCGGAAGACAAAGTCCTCTGCGTGTAATCACAAATCACAAGCTGAATTAGTTTGCTAGCTATACTACATTCGAATTTAATGAATGAGCCATTGAAGCTCATTGATGCAGAGCGCTGGTTTATTTGGCTGAAACAGCAATTTATATAGTCATATGCTCATATGATAATATATGATATGATTAATATAATTGACCCCTGCAAGTATTGGTCACATCCTCCAGGGGGAATGTTAGCAAACATGGCAGCCTGATGCCATGCTGAGAGACACTAGTTCTGTATGTGTAGCTCAATAAATATTACCCATATCAGTCTTAAGTTATCATCATCTATTGTTCCTGATAACCTTTATCCTTCTTCCCCATAGCACTGCATTCCCACACTTCCTTCTGGGTGCAACTACTCTGCTGACTGTGAGAGGTTTTGTTCTTTATGTTAGGTCATTTTTATTGGCCCATTCATTGTGAAATTGTTCACATGATGTAAGACACCTGGCCTTATCAAAAGCTGTAGGATAAACACCCAGTATTATAACATTCTAATTTAGCTTTTGTTGTTGAACAAGGTCTCCTCCCAATATTCAACTCTCTCTTACGTCCTTGCTGGCCATGGGTGTTGTGGGCAGTGGTGGGGAGCATTTCTACACACTTTACACATTCTTATCAGGCCTGGACATCTGCTGCTCCTGCAAGCCCAGATGTTTCCTGTCCAGCCGGCCGGTCATAAGGGAGTAGGCCGTGGGCCGCGGGCTCACCTGCGCCTCCATTCCGTCCTGGCCATTCCCAACTTGGGCCTGGATCAGCACCGGTTCCCCCTTGGTTCTTATCACACAGCAGGGTAGCCAAGCAACCAGACTAAACAACCCACCCCATACACACACATACCCTCCGCAGCTGGGAACACGGAAACAGACAGTTATTTTTTGCCATGATTTATAGCTCGCATTTTACAGCACGATCAAAACAAAGAGTGCAAAATGTGGTTCCAAGTTTCTCTAAACGTGTAAGGCAGCGCTTGTGCTATTCGCTAAATGGTTATGTCAGCTTCGTTCCCAGGCCAAAACAGTGCGCTAGTCTTGCAGTGAGCGTGAGCATTGTTTAATTATGATTTATACAAAGGCGAAGAAGTGATTAGTCTATGGTAGGCGGCTCTACGTGACTGCCTGCACCTCGTTCTCTTTCTGCTTTTGTTTTAAAGGCTTTGTTTTACTTAACGGAGGACCTGGAGAGAGGCCAAGTGAACTTCTATTCATGTCCACGTCAAACAGGACTGGAAGGTAGATCATTGTCCAGTAGGTTGAAGACGCGGTCATTAGTGTTATTTGGGACTTAACACATCATTGCTGTGTTATTAAAAGCTTGCAACTCTTTCTTTTTGGTTTTCAGAAAGGATTTACATGGATTAAACATTTCAGGATGAATGTGGCCCCAAGAAAGTGTCCAGAATTAGCTTTTAGGGCATTTTCACACTTATTCCAAATACCTGACTCCATACCCAGGACCGAGTCTGTCCTAGTTTTAATAGGGAAGGGTTCATTATAGGTGGTTTGCTTTCAGATACAAGACATACAATCTGATTTGTAGAACATTTGAGCAGCTCCCACATTAACACACATCATTTTCTGTAACCCTTTTGAAGATATGATGTTTTGTTATGACAGAGAAAATATAACACCTCAAACTTCAATTCGAAAACAGGTGGGAAAGTGAAATGCAGATAAGAACAGAAAGCTGTATTAAAGTCCAGTATGATCTGTATTTGCACAGAAGCTGCAAAAAACATAATGTTTGATGTTTTAATCTTTTTTTTTTTGTATTTGTTTTGTTAATGTTGACTTCATGATTAATGTGGCCCCAAGAAAGTGTCCAAAATTAGCTGAAATTAAGCTTTTAGGGCATTTTCACACTTATTCCAAATACCTGGCTCCATACCCAGGACGAGTCTCTGCTAGTTTTTATAAGGAATGGTTCAATATAGGTGGTTGTGTTCAGATACAAGACATACAATCTGATTTGTAGAACATTTGAGCAGCTCCCACATTAACACACATCATTTTGTACGACCCTTTTAAGATATGATGCTTTGTTATGACAGAGAAAATATAACACCTCAAACTTCAATTCAAAAACAGGTGGGAAAGTGAAATGCAGATAAGAACAGAAAGCTGTATTAAAGTCCAGTATGATCTGTATTTGATCTGTAAGTTGCAAAAAACATAGTATTTAACATTTTAATCATTTTGTTGTATTTGTTTTGTTAATGTTGACTTCTTGATGAATGTGGCCCCAAGAAAGTGTCCAAAATTAGCTGAAATTAAGCTTTTAGAGCATTTTCACACTAATTCCAAATACTTGACTACATACCCAGGGCCGAGTCTGTCCTAGTTTTTATAGGGGAAGGCCTCATTATAGGTGGTTTGCTTTCAGATATAAGACATACATTCTGATTTGTGGAACATTTGAGCAGCTCCCACATTAACACACATCATTTTAAATTATGTGTGGACTAACCAGCATGAGGTAACACATTAGTTAACATGAAGTAGTACAATAACAATGGTTAATCAATGTTAAGTAAATACACATGACTGTTACATGGTTACTGAACATGAAAACATGTTGTTTAATGGTAATATCTTTAGTTAAGCATAACCACTGTTAATGTATTATGTCACTGTTAATGTATAATGTATTATCTTAAGGGGCAGTCATGGGCTGGAGGTTAGGGAACCAGCCTTGTGGCCGGAGAGTCGCAGGTTCGATTCCCTGAACTGACAGTAACGACTGAGGTGCCCTTGAGCAAGGCACCTAACCCCCAACTGCTCCCCGGGAGCCGTGAATAGGGCTGCCCACCACTCCGGGTAAGTGTGCTCACTGCCCCCTAGTGTGTATGTGGGTGTTTCACTTCACGGATGGGTTAAATGCGGAGACTAAATTTCCCCACTGTGGGATCAACAAGGGATTAAAATCTGTGTTAACTAATGCATTACCACATGTTAACTAATGCCCTACTTTATATTACTGATGTACTGCTTTATATTAACTAATATATTACTTTATGTTAACTAATAATGTATTACTGAACTAACTAAGGTATTACTTCATGTTAAATGGTCAACATTTAATGTAAGCATGATCTTTAATAAATGCAGATTTACAAACACAAGAGGCAAACATCAGAGCTTTTTCTCCACAACACTTTTCCCCTCATCACAAAACCTGCTAAAGGAAAGTAATGTGTTGAAAGTTGAAGCAGTCACTTCACAAAATGAACCAATCACGCAACCCCACACCCAACTTCAGAAGCCTGGAGAGCGCCCAGAGTTCCCTGGAAGCGAACCCCAAACCTACAAGTTCATGAGCGCCAAAGATCAGATCGCAGTACCACTCCCGGGCTTGGAAACAACTTTCACACTTAGCCAAACGGCCCTGGCTCTGGAAGAAAGCTCCAGTGTGACGCCCTTATGGTACATTAAAATTTCTCCAGCTCATGCGACCCTTTCGAAGATATGATGCTTTGTTATGACAGAGAAAATATAACACCTCAAACTTCAATTTGAAAACAGTCAGGAAAGTGAAATGCAGATAAGAACAAAAAGCGGTATGAAAGTCCAGTATGATCTGTATTTACATAAAAAACATAATATTTAATGTTTTAATGTTTTTTTGTGATTAACAAAACAATGTTGACTAATTCTGAGATTGATATATTCACAAAACATTATAAAAATGTAGTAGAATAAGAATATAAGACCAGGAATGATGTTGAATATGTGATGACAGCTTTAGAACAAGTTCTGCCCGGGAGACTCCAATACTTAGCCATTCATTCATTACTCTGGCCAACCACTGTCCGCCTGACCTGCCAATTTATTCCTGTTCTGCTCCATTGTTCTGTTTGGTTCCAACATTGCCCTGAAGGACAGCACCACAGTCCCTCCCAAACTGCGCTCTCCTCCTAGTCAAGGTCCTGTTGTCCAGGAGTAGGCTCTGCCCCTGGTAGGAGCTGTGAGGGTCTGACTGCTTCAAGACCTGGGCCGAGGATGGGTCCTACGCCAAGATTCTTTCTTGCTTGAACATGGTAAATGTAAACCTTATTGAGGATTAAAATACAAATTTCCATCATTTTTTTCAATTTTTCTGGCAGAAATGAAGTCATGCTTGGATGTAAAATGAGCATTAAGGAAAGACCTTGATCAATGTGAGTAGGCGGCTCATAATTTTGCCAGAATGCATCAGGTATTTCACCCTCAGCTAATAAACACCAGTCTTTATTGCATATACACAAGTTTTTCTGATTTTAGGTTGAAGCTCTCAAATGGACTTATGCCCACTGGAAACATGGACTGTGGTCTGACCAGTCATTCCTTGCTAGTGTTTTATGGACATCACGGTATTGTTTTTTCTTTGTGAAAGAAGAAAATGAGAAGTCAGTTACATGAGATGTGTGATAAATTGTTCATCTTGGTGCCTCCACACTTAGATTCGTTGGTGTCTCCACCAAAACAAAACCGAGACTCGTCACTGAAGATGACTCGCTGTCATTCTGAGTCACTCCATGACAGTCTGGCACGACACCATGCAGTCTTTGGACGCTGATGAGGTGTTAAGGACGGTTGTTATAAAGGTCGGTGTGCATGTAGTCCTGCATGGTGCAGCCATCTGCCAATGGTGCTGACACCAATAGACACATCTAGGGCATCGCTGCTTTCTGATAAGTCAGCCAGGAACAGCAACCCATCCTTGCCTACATCAGTACATGGTACAGTCCGGTGTGAAACTTGGCATTTCTCGCAATTCGCATGTCTCACAATATCAAACCTACCCACCACATTTCTTTCCTATCAGTTGTTTCCTTCTGGGTGCCACTATTTGTGCAACTATTCCATTGATAATGAGTGCACAATGTTGAGCAACATATGCTTCCTTCTAGATACTGTTGCTGACTTGAGGCCTTCTGCTGTCTTGCACAATTTATCAGCCCTCTTACCATTCATGATTGGCCAGCTTTTGACCTCAAGACCACTGTTGACATAATTATTTCGGGGTGGTCGACCATTTTCAACAAAGCAGCGATGCTATCGTGCTAGTTTGTATGGTGCTATGAGTGGTGGGCAGTGTCACAGCCACTGCTAGGTTATGAGAGGTCCGTCCACACCAGTATATCCAGGAAGAGCAAGTCTTTGGTGAGAACCTGACCATTAAGGAAGGGCTAAAAAAATGGCCAGCATGAATTCTATATCAACAGATAGGCTACCTGGACTTCAGCAAGGCGGAGCTACAAAGTAATAGTAGGCCAGAGTATAACTTCATATACCAATATGCATCATCATAGCCAAGAAGGGTCTGTTCTGATGATTAGCACCAACTAACTCCCTTCACTTAGCTTATCTTGTGGTATGTTCTTTGACACTTGGAGAAAAGCTTATGTGTGTGTGTGTCAGTGTTTGTGTGTGTGTGTGGTTTTCATCTCACTTATATGCCACCCACATGTCCTTTCACATTCACACCTACACACCCTCCAAAAAGGGGTCTCAGTGTACGAGTGTGCATGTGACACCATGTGACTATCTATGTATACACTGTTAGAAACTGATACTAGTTCCTCGCATGTTTTCAAAACACTGAAGAAGTCGAGCTGACCGTTATTTTTGGGCACCCTGTTAGTTCAGGTTTTTTTATGGTCATGTGCAAAAATGGCCCATGCAAATATGCAAGTGTACATTTGCCTGGGTGATAATTTTGGATGTTGAAATAGAAGGCACACCTGCACATTCTAACATAGTTCCTATTAACTCTTAAAAGTCTAGTGCTACTATTGTCATTTTGTTATCCATGCTTGTTTAAATGACTGTATGTTATTGCAATGTAATTACATGGTTGGTTAATTGTGTAATGCATGGCAATTGCATCTAATTGATATTCTATATTGACAGTTTTAAGGTTGCACTTTTACTTAGTCTTTTTCGGTGTCAAATATTAAAAACACATATAGTATATAAACATTGCATAACTATGTTGTTAACATGTTAAAGTAGATTATTATGTCTATTAGTAGGCATTAATAGGTTGACCATCTGGACAATAACCAGGAAGCCAGGTACCATGGCACTAGTACTGACAGCATGTTGCATTTGCCATGACATTTATACACCAGCTGTCCAAAAACACTCTTAACACTGTTACTACAGTGATTAATATGTTGTAGCTGGCAACGATTCTTTTAGCCTTAACTGATCCAGGGAGTAGGTTTTCATTTCTTAAAAAGCTAGTGTCAAGTCTGCCTTAATATTTATTTTATTTAAGTTATTTGATCTCGAAAGATTCTTGTTCTGTTCACTTACTATTTGAAATTAAATTTAATATCAATTAACTTTTAACTTTTAAATCAAATTTTATGGCAGCCTAGACAGTTTTTTTATAGTGTGGAGATTATGTTCCTATCCTTCAGAAAGGTCAATCTATTGCCCTGCATCAGCCGAAGAAAATTAGGAAGACAACACATAATGAAAAATCCTGGAAGTAGAGGAGTGGATCATCAGCTTGAAAATTCTTGAATGATTTTTTGATTTTTGAATTTTGCTGAATGCATTTCAAAATTTAATGCCTAGCTGGGAAGTTAGCATGCAAAAAGGACTTTCTAAAAAGAGCATGATTACATTTTGCTATGGAGCATACAAATCTGGAACAATAAAAAAAATCTCATGTGGTCTGTCGAGACCAGATTGACCCTATTCCAAAGCAATGGCCGTACAGGCCGAAGAGGGAAAGAGGGAAACCCATTATACATAGTGTTGACTGTACAAGTCTTTGAGGGTAGAGTTGATCTAGAGTTTCTTCCATTGGTCAAGTTCAGGCTCAGACACATTATGTGGTAAGTCAGTTGGCTACATGTACCTACTGAATGACCAGGTTCTCCCATCACTGGATTTTTTTCTTCTCCTATGCCACAGGGATATTCCAGGATGACAATGCCAAGATTCAGTCAGGGTTCTGACTGTGAGGAACCACATCCTTACACGAACTGGCCACCACAAGGTCCTGAATCTAAGTCCACTATAAGGATAGTCTTTGGGAAATAGATGTTGTGACGTTGCATCAGGGTGTGACTGTCTTTGGCCAGGCACAGTTTGCTGAAAACAAAAACATGGCAAAAGGTGAAAGATGGTTTCAGTTTCTGCAAAAACAAGACTATGAACAACAATAACAACAACAGTGTTTCATCCAGTTCCTAACCAATTAAAGCCTCTCCTCTTCTACTCAGAAACACAAACGAAGTACGGATTGAAAGTGTAGAATGTGCACTTTCAAACCACTTCCTACACTTCTTTTCATCAGGCTTTTGGTATCCACTAGCGATAGCTGCATTTCCTAAGGGTTAACAGTCTCCATGAAAGCACCTAAGCTTTACCATAATGTATGCAACATGCAAGCTGGCCATGTATCGCTTGTATAGCCAACTCTGGGATTTTGGCCTGAGGAAATATTGCGAAATAATCCGAAAATAAATATGCTGCTGGTGTCATAAATTGTGCAGTATTTCATGTTATAAATGGCTGCTATCTCAGCTTAGATTTACGAGCATTTGAAGGCGCCGGATTCGTTTCATATCCTCCTGCTTTTCATATGAGTTACAGAGATAAGTGGATATTTATGGCGCTACCAAGACCAGATTCTCCTCAGACAGATTTTGGCCCAGACTTCAGCCGATGCCCGGCAGATGCTCCGTCTAATTCTCTTTTCATGTACTCCATTTCTCATTCTCCTGCCCTCTCGTTCTCCCTCTTTTGCTTTTTCTTTCTCTTATAAAACAACCAAAAAAAAGGAAAGAGGAGAAGAGATTCACATGAGTCCTTGAGGAAAGAGGAAATCCGTCAGATCATAGCATGGCACTGTGCCCCTCATGCATAAGCTCAACACACTTCAAAGTTGAGGGGATGTGGAGGCCTTATAAGGGGCATCCTGCACATTTCCTGTAAAGCTAAGCCAGGTCACGGCACACCCGGTTACAGCCGAACTTGGTCCATGTTCGATCCCCCCCATTCAGCCCCTTGAACCCGTAGTCTTATTATTCAGCGATTAATTAAGACTTATTTCTACTAACCGTTTAGTAGCCACTGTGAAACTAATCTGTAATTCGAAAACTAATCAGTAATCGATTTTAAATAAACTTCATTAGAACTGACTAATGCTGTCGCTGTCCAAGTATCTCCGAAATGGCGACTTTAAAGGTGAGGCCAAAAACCTAACAGAAATTTTAAACGTAAGTCAACAGAACCACAAATTGGAATTTTGGGTTATTCCTAATGGTCCAATCTTTGTAAAAATTCCACACGGTGTAAAAAGCAGCTGCTGTGTTCAAATGATGCATAAAAGTATGCATGTTATGTCATGACTAGCTTATGTAGGTTTTGTGTAGCCTTATGAACAGTACCATACAGTAAACTTGAACCTAAAAGTGCAGTTGACAGGCCTTCAAAGCAGCCAGAATTGCATTAACGTTAAGCCATCATGGAACTCTCAATTGTCACCAATGCTAAGAAGTTGAAACCGAAGACTTGAAGCTAGAGAACACTATGCGCATGTAAATACAATTAAAATAAAAATAAAATAACCCATCCTTTAAAGTTTAAATTACTGTATACTCTCATATACAATCCTGTCCACAGATAGGTTACATTGTAAGCTGTACTATTGATTTTCTGTTGTAGTAGTGTATTGTGTCACTGTCTTGTTAAGCTGTGCTTTTAGGTGTGGACTGTTAATTATTGCCATGACTTCACAATACCAAATAACACTGTGACATTGATTCAAACTGTTCTGCGCAGCATGATGGTACAAGTTAAAAAGCCCTGAACACGTGTGTTTGGACTTTTAAGCTGGATTTATTAATCATGGTGCAAAACATGGCAAATTAATGTGACCTCTAATGTCATATCGAAATGTGCGGTACAGTACCTGCTACTGTGTACCAGCTACTTTTATAGCTATTCAGTGAACGTTTGGAGATATTTTAATTCTGGCTTAATGTTGTATGTGTACAGCAGAATAAACCTACATCACAGAAATGTTGTGATCCAGGTGGCTGTTGATTAAAGATGATAACTGTAGAAAGTATTGCACTTTTAGGGTAGTCTGAAAACAGGCCGGCTTCTGAAAGAAGACTAAGACACTAAACATCCTTCAAAATTCCCCATGAACAACCACAGTACAAGCTTTATCTTCATAAGCATCATAAACATTGCATATGTCATGACCTAGTAATTCTTTAAAAACAGGCCAGTGAAATATATCTTACATATTTTTGTTTCTTTGTTTCTATATGTTTCTATCTATCTATATGTACATATGTATGTATGTATGTATGTATGTATGTATGTATCATGTATCTATATACGTATATGTTTCTATCTATCTGTGTGTATATATATATATATATATATATATATATATATATATATATATATATATATATATATATATATATATATATATCCAGATATATATCCAGATATATGTCCAGATGTCCAGAAATAATAATTGTTCAAAACCATGATCCTTGTCCAGGGATATCTTATCCCAATACTACTTCAGTATAGGCAACCAATGACAATGACTCTAGTCTTCTAAGGCTTAACCTAACGTGCAAAAAATCATTAACTCATAGTAACTTAATTGGGCGACCTATCTGGATCAAGTCCCCACCTGAGAGTGGGACAAAAATGACCCCTTGGTGACAAAGCATGGTTAAAGCACCACAGCCACACATCAAAGACTTAAGAGTTCAGAAGGAACAGAAGAGGGAGGCATGGACCCTGAGACTCATCCCAAAAGAGGCTACAGCACCTGCCAAACCGTCTGTCTCCCAGCCGAAAGATCCACGGGGGTCATCCTTTCCCATCCTAGCCTAAAGATAAGATATGCTCATCCCAGATTGGACACGTTGAGAGAATATGTTTCCAATTTGACTTATGCCACTCCTCCTCCCCTGTCTGCTCTCTCTCCCTTTCTCTCCCTCTGGCTCTCTGGCTCTCTCACCCTCCTTGTGTTGGCCCCATGAGTATCACACCTGATTAATTCAGCTTTAGAGCAGGCAGCCAAATGCTCCGATCAATAAATCATTGTTTTTATGTGTCTGCAGGTAAATGAGAAGCACGTCCGTGGCTAAAAATACAGAGATCCACTCCAGCACAGCCACGCACAGATGCTTCACATTAATGCCTTCCTGAACTGGGGGAGGTTGCTTTTAGAAACTCTTTCATTTGCTCTTCTCTCCATCTTCCTCTGTTCCTCCTCCTCTCTTTTGTCTGAGTATCAGCATATGCATCTCTTGTGTCTACCACAGTGACATTTGCATGCTACAGTCTTAAAGATAAAGAGCTATGCTATAGAAGAAACCACTTTGGGTTCTAGTATGGGTCATCAAAGGATCGTTTTTAGAAATGAGACGGGCGTTTGTGAAGCTTGAGAGCAAAGGTTGTTCTGCAATTAAAAAGGATTTTTCTAGAAGCATACATTCAAGCTAATCATAGTTTTGAACCTGGCCATTGTAATATGATATGATAGCTTTGTGCATACTTTTCTTCCCTTTGTGGCCAATTACAATGTGCATTACAGTGTCTACACATGTAAACCCTCACCCATATACGGGTTCTAGAGAGCCTATTCAGGCTTGGTTCAAGATAATTGCTCAGGTTTAAATTAAATTAAGAGTCATTATCATCATTTTGCTATGCATGGTTCGAACATGTAATTACATTGTGATAATTATGTAATTACAACTGTAATAATCACATTATGTATTAGCCTGCACTAAATTCTGATTGTTTCAATACCTAGATGTCAACAAATGACAAATACTTGAGGAAAAAAATAATTTTGTCTTTCCATGGAACAAGACCAAGCACACTGAAAAGACAATAATAAATAATATCTAGACAATAGACAATAATATCTGTTTCCACTTATGAACACAAATGTGTAAGCCTCAAGGAAATATAATATAAACACATATAAATAATGTGTATAATATCATAGCATGTGGCTTCAACAAGAGTAAGGGTTAACTGAGTAAGAGTTCTTTCTACCTGTAGTCTGTCATTGACTCTAAAGCCTCTTTGAATGGTTCTCCTATGAGCCAGAGCATTCTCATTCTGCACCTGTGTACTCATTGTGCCCGATGGCTAGCAGATGTTGGCACTACAGAGCCTTGCATTGCTGTGGGATGTGTGGGATGCTAAGGAATGACCCATGGCACGCCAATGTCGGCCACTTTGTTTCCACAACATGCTTTGTGCATTAAAGCCTTCCAAAAGTGGCGAAGACATTTCTCATTTCATTTGGCAATAATTACACCACAGGCCTTTTATTCATACGGCCTGACACTTTACATGGCGGTTCTGTAATAATAACACTTATATTGCTGTTGTCTTAGCTTTGTTTCTTAACATGCTCATGAATACCACTTGAAAAATGCTTCTTCAAGGCAACGGTTATATATAGCAGTGGTTCCTAAGTCGGTCCTTAAGGCAATCCACAATTTTGCTCCAACCGAACTTACAAAGCATAGACCATAGCAAAAATGTGGACTGTCTGAGGGTTCCTGAGGACTGATCGGAAAACCACAGATACATAGAGCTGTGAGAATTTGAAGAGTCATAGAGTAACATGAAAGAATAGTAGTTATGTTGTTTTTTAAATATTTTAAAAACAATTTTAGATTGATCTAAGTCACAGAACTATAATGGACCAGCTGTCTGGGAGTCCCTGAGGTCTGCTTTGAGAACCACAGACATATAGCACAACTGAAATCATGAAAAAATAATACGGTTGAAAGAATGAAAGAAAAGCTGTTATGTGTTTCTTAAAAATGTTTTAAAATAGAACTAAGGCCCAGAACCAGTTCCTTGTAATGCTTTATTCCCAGATGTCACATCCTTTCCCTTTTAGGAATGTTACCTACTGTAATAATAACACCTAAGACTTTATGTGTCGTAGATCTAAAGTCTCAGTGAGGAATCTAGAAACTTGTTAAACCACATCATCAGTCTTCGTGTTAAAACGTCCCACGTCCAGCCTCAAAAACAAAAACTGACTTTTGATATTTATGGTTTGCTATGCTATATGCTACTTTATACTGGTGTGATGGAATAGTACATCATTCACTCACATCCTCACATGTTCTCTTTGAATACTCTTCCAACACGGTCATAATTATGGCCTTCATTCACTTGAGAAAGGGGTCTGAAGCACAACCAATGCTCATCCACCCAGTGCATCCAATTATAATCCAATATATAATATATTTCCACCAGAGAGGTCTCCAAAACCTTAAACCGAATTTAAAATACCTATTACCTTTAAACCTGAGGATTATCTTAGCTCTGCTAACCACAATCGAAAGCCTACACCTAATTCTCACCCTGGCCCAAATCTTATCTCTGATTGAAATATTATTGGGAATGACTGTTGAGGGATTAAACACCTGTACATAATCTATAAGGAAACTATAGTCTACTTGTCATATAACGTGGGAAATTTCTTGTGCAGAAATTCAGTTTGATTGAAGCACCCTATATATACACACTATAAACATACTGTCACACAAATTCACAGAATTCATTAAGCTGTATCCGAGAAATGCTTGTGGTTGTGCATTAGTATCGTTTCTCGGTTGCAGGTTTGAGTGGTAGTGTTGCATTCATGCTGCTGCTGCCAGGCAAGATTCGTTTCAAGCAAATGCACTTCTGATTTAAAGTTCTAAACAGATGCTTAACACATCCACTTCTACTTCACACATACAAAAGAGGCAAAGCAATATGTTACAATGTGCCAAATGGTTTTAGGGTTCTTTGGAGTGATGTTGTAGAACAACTATTTTTGCCCCCCCATTGGATGCTTTAGAACCAGTGATTTATGCAAGTTTGAAATGACTTTTTAAGCTTAAAGAATCTCCTTAAACTTGTTTTGGTCCCGCCTATAGGATGAACTGATCAAGTTCACGATAAATCAAATCATCTTAATTCTAAAATATGCAATCAGGGCATTTGAGTATTTTAAAGATGCATTTATTAATTTAATTGCAAATTATAAAGATTTGTAATGATTGCTGTTAAATAAGAACATCAATATTGTTGTTCTGTTGCTTGTTTGCTCACTGTTACTATACCTAAACCATGCTAATGCTTTAGGGTATGCTAATAGCTGTAGATTATTAAAAACACCATGCTGAAATGTATCCTCTATTCTCTGATGTCTACATACACTTTAAAATCATTTGGATTTTGGAAAATCATTTAGTTGAGTGAAGCTTAATAAATTGCTTGAAACCAATTAGAGTAATTTTTAGATTGACATGCACTTTTTAAAGGACAGAAGGTCTGACTTTAGCAAGGGGCAAAATTGCCCAGGTTCAGTTTTACATGCCAGGTTACAACCCTCTGATTTGGCCCAACAAAGTAACAAGCCATTTTGGCTTTTTTGCAAAGCTGCTGAATAAGTCTATGCACTGTGCTTCAATTTACAGTGAGGCTGCACACGTATAAGGAAGATTGTACAAAGTTCTGTGTAAAACTCTGTATGTGTAACGCTAGGCCATCATACGCTTTAGTTAGCTATGCTAGTTAATTGAGGCTTGCTAGTTGCTAAAGTTACCTTAACTAGCTACTGGCTTTTGACTTTGAGCACACAACACAAAACAGATTAAATTTCAGTTTAAGATTATCTGTTTACCGGAAAACAGTGATACAATCACACAGCGTGGCTGCTACCTAAAGGTAAATCTATCCAGAGTGAAATGTGCCAAGCAAATAAACAACTTTGAATTAAGGTCGGTAGGAATTCAGCTTACCAAGCTCTTCTGCCAGGTTGTTTTGCAAATTTAATGGTGCCGCAGATACAGTCTGGCACCTGTACAAGCTGTAATACAGTATTTAGGGTGAATTGATTGTATTAAGAAGCTGGGAAATAGGAAGAAAACTTCAGTCTGGCTAAAAGATGAACATCAAACATGTCTGTTGACGGTGTGGTTCCTCAGAAGGAGCATGTTGTGCTGATTTCCCTGGGACAGTCTCGAATGATTGATTTCTCCAGGTAGTTCACTGTTTTCATAGCTATTGCTCTGTTGATGTATATACATTTGGAGCCAAGACTGTAACAGTTTAGCATTTTGGCTTCAGGTTCTTTTGCTGGCTTGCTTTATAAAAGAGTGGAATAACAGTCTTTAAGGTAAAGCAATGTAAAAACTATTTTCTACTCATTGGCGCCTTTTACCTTACAGAAGTCATGAAGTCGTCATAGATATAAAACTACATAAGTTGTAATATTAAGTTTTAATTTTCCCATGTGTCAGGAAAAACAGAAAACGTTTTCCATATGCAGTGTGTCCAAACTTTATTATAGCTACCATTTTTGTGGGAGGTCTTTTTTCAGTCTTTCAAAGAAATCTACAGAGGTGTTTCTTCCACGCCTCCAAAGTTCAGTTAGACGTTGGTTGTTTATTTCAGATCTGAAGCAAGAGTGAAGCTAGTTTTTCTCTCAAAGATCAAAGCTCCAAGACGTTTTGGCGGTTTACCAAGACTTGCATAGCTGTTAAGAGTCCCATCTGCTTTCTGAAACAATTCGAAGTTTGTGGAAAGGCCTGCTTTTTCACTTATCCATTATCATTTACTTATTTATTTATTTATTACTTTGCCTTTCACCTGCAAAGTCAAAGTAGTGCAAGTCGATTACCCAATCAGAATTATCTTCGGAAAAATACACAACTACTACTTTAAAATGCTGTTTTGACTGGAAATTCAATAAGGGGGAGATTAAACATAGGGTGGTCTTTGCTTTATGCACAGGCCTGAGTGCGTTACATCACCTATAATTATGCCATTGCTTCTGTTGTTGTTGCGTATTGTGTGCTCCCATGGTGACTAAATCAACAACCAACAAGTATCCTGATCGGTTTGCAGTCGGTATTAGGGTTTGAATATGCACTCAGCCTATGACTAAGCAAAACAGAAATCAAAGAAAAACAAAGCCATGATGAAACCATCTTAACTGGAGGACTCTAAAGCTAACAAACAGAACTTCTACCCGAGCAGATCCTTCTCAGGTGTTCTTGTTTCAAGAGATCTTTCCCCAGCTGGCCTTGGCTTCTACCGCGAATGCGGTATGTTATTTTCATTTGCATCCAGCAAAGACGGCGTGTGACATATATCAACTTGTCTTCTAGGCTGCATCTCTGTTCTCCTGATAAAGGTGGTTTCCTGTCGATGTTCCACTTTGCATGTGGAGATTGCGAAAGTGCTATCGCAGCTAAATGGGGAAGGTGCCGAAACAAAGCAGCATCAGCAGGCAGGCTTCCTTTGGTCAGCCCAATGAGGCCAGTCAGTTTAGAAGTGGCCTTTGCTTATGACCTCTGGGCACGCTGCTGCTAATGTCTGCAGGGTCATTGACCTAGAAGTAAACATCGTGGCTATCTCTCTGTTTCTCTCTCTCTCTCTCTCTCTCTCTCTCCTTATCTTACACGCTGACGCCCACTCTTCTTGCACTTATTCGTGGTGCGGAGGAAATGAAGGTGTTCTAACACAGCAGTTTGAGCTGTGGTTTTGCAAGTCTGCAGATTGTCAAACTTCTTTTTTTTTTCCCTTCTGTTTTCGTCAAAGCATCTTCGTTTTTGAGAAGAAAGAAGAATGTTGGAGATTAAATATAGAATTTTATTTAAATGGTGAAAACGCAGAATGTAGAAGATGGTTGGACAACAATTAGGCAATAATTGAACAATCTAGCACTTTCCGCTCAACGTCTCACGGTGGCTTTTTGCTCAGATATGGGCACTGTTTTGCCAAAGCCGCAATGTTTCGAGATAACTGAACAGCGGCTTGTGATATTGATTTGAGAAAAAAAATTGATTAGGATCTATAAATTCTTAAAACAACAAAAGTAATCTTTGAAAACAACTCCAACTTGGCTAACTCTCAAAACAAAAAGCTCTTAGCGTTCCTGAGCAAGCCAAAGAAACACTCTGCTCTGTCTCTGCACCTCCAAAACCTCTAAACGGTGCACCTAATGCATGCAGTTGGCCAGCTAATCTCCAACACCATCTATGTCTTGTTGTTTGGCGTTGGTCTCTTACCAACCGATGCTTGCTGCTAATCAATGCAAGCGTGCTAGATCTACAGAGCCAGCATTCAGTCTCAATTGTTGCCAGTACTTGGCTCGGACTTGCCATACAGCGGCAGCCTAGGCTCTGCTCCTGTGGTGGTCAGTTCTTTCAGAAACACATCTGGACTGTGTGCAGCAAGCCACAGCAGAATGTGAGAACATCAAGCCCCTGCCTTTCCCACCCCCCTTCCCCCCACCCACTGTATTCTAGCCCTACAGAACCCTAAAGTGCAGCATGGATACTGTGGGAACAGCCCAGGAGGGGATCCCAGGCTGCTAAGCCTTTCGTTGGGCATGGATAGCAAACTGGGTCCTATCCAGAGCTCTGCTGGGGTTTCCTTTATGGGGCAAGTACACAGTCATGCAAGAAAATGAAATGTTTGATATGTGACTTGTATCTGAGGGGACGCCTGCAATGAAGTCTGTAGTGTTAAGGATAGGAGCTGCCAAGAAGAGTTCTCTAGCATGATGCTACATTCAAAGAACATTTCAGGAGATGGTTTTTT
>JAMWET010003001.1:712500-940426 GCA_024036415.1 Prochilodus magdalenae
GCCGTATTTAGTAACAGTTGGTCTAGGTTGCTCAAGAGGCTACAGGGGAATATGTGACCCTTAATATGTGACACTTAAATAAAGATCTGAAGTTTCAGAGACACAAACTTTAAATTGGCAGGATGTAAGAACACCACTTTTCATGTTCACACCTCTTGCCAGGTCCTTATTTTATATTGCTTTGCTGTTTAATACTTGTTTTAATATTCTAGGAATGTAAGCATTTCACTAGTGGTGCTTGTTTAGTGGGTAACAAGCAACCTAAGTCATCTAGTTCGGTTGAAACGTTCCGAAAAGTTCTGTTAATGTGGAATTTTGACATTTTAAGATGTATGTTATGTTTAAATAAGTCAATATACATTTGTCATCAAATGAATAGCTGCACCCGGAAGGAAGTGTGGGACTGCAGTGCTATTGGGAAGGTTAAAAAAGGTTACCAGGAACAATAAATGATGATATGGGCAATATTTATATAACTACACATACAAAAGTAGGGTCTCTTAGTATGGCGTTGTACCGCCATGTTTGCTAACCCAACATGCCAGACGTCTCGGCATGGATTTGTAGGGGTGCAGTGGTGTGGCTAAAACAAGTCTCCATCCCTAGACTAGAACTCTTTTGTGTTTCGGGCCGCTATGATTGCTAATGCAACAGACCAGATGTCTCGGCATTGGAACTATAGAGGTTCCTAATGGTGTCCTGCAATAATCCATCCCATATATAAACAATTATTTCCATTTGGTTACTGAAATGGTTAAAAAAAAATGCAGTTTTAAAAGGGAAAAAAAAACGTAAAAAGTAAAAGCATAAAGCTATTTTTCATTGGTTGAGTTCACTGCAGTGGACTGGTGGCCTGTCCAGGGTGTTTCCTGCCTTCTGCTTAGTGGGCACTGGATAAATGAATGAGTTGGTTGTGCTGGTGGCTTTGGTGTAACTTTCTGGTGAGTCACAAAGGCATCCTTACAGGTCAACACTGGGCAGACCTGCTGTGAAGTTTATAGTTTGGGTACATGGGGATCATGCCATCTTAGAGATATACAGATATATAAATATATATTTGAGATAGGTGTAATAGAGAACAACTAAATACATCTGCAGTCTTTGTAACCAGGCTCTCGATACCCTAGCTCATGTAATGACATTTACAAACAGTTACCATGCTTACACATGGTAATCACAATGCCAGATGCTATCGCTAAATACAATGCAAGGAAAATGGAAAGATGAAAGTCTCATTCTTGACCAAAAAGTTCAGTTTGTAACCGTATGGAGAAGTAAAAACTCAATAGCCGTTATTTGTCGGTAGGAAAAAGAAAATGTCCTCAGTCACTCAAAATGGAAAAAAAAAATCCTGATGCAACGCAAAACACTTTTCAAGCCTTCATGAGTCACTGTGGAAAGGGGACTGGTAGGCACTCTGCATGTTTTTCTTCAATTCTTTATCTTTCGTTTGCCACAAGTGGTACAGCCTGTTCTTTTTTAAGGCCCTGACAGTGTTTGAATTTCAGGCCAGTCACCCTTTTTAGCTATAAATGGTAAACCATGGGCACCCACCGAGGTGGCGTCAGCTAAAATGACTGCAGCACATTGAGAGATATGAACAGAACTGGATGCTTTGACCCCTACTGGTGTCAAGGCAGAAATGGAAAGGCAAAGGAAAGCTATTTGTTGGCCAAGGCTTTTGTCAGTTTGTAGACAAAGGTGTGATGCCAATCAAAGGTGTTTTTAATTGATTACAGATCCACAGAATGTATTTGACAAATTCATAAAGTAGGGGGTCAAAATGACGAGTATTGGAAGCAATGTTTTTTTTTTTTTTTCCAAAAGAGTAGGTACCATGTTTTTGTCTCTTTATTTAAAATTTTCCCTCCTCAACTGAAACAGCAAAGAGGCACTAGAATGAATGTAGTTTGTTAGTTAGTTAGTCTGTTCATTGGTTAATCCACTAGTTATATTCTTTTTCCAAAAAACTGTTACATACAGTAGAAGGGATTCTCAAACGTAGCTATTAATAATATGTTGAAGGTTGTAGCTATACTCTATTGCATGCTTTTATTGTTATTTCTCAAGTTATATATAAGATACTTGAAAACGTATCTTGCAGTAATACAGTAGAAGCAACTCTAAAAATCTGCTTGCTAGATACTGTTAGCTAGTTAATATACTAAAGGTTGCACCTAACCTTTAAGAACCTTTAAGAAATAAAAACCAAAACATTGGGTTAATGTTGTACCATAATCTATTGTAGCTACAGTATATGTTTACATTGTATTGGTTCCACACACTGTCTTTTTATTTTATTGTTCTGTTTTAAAAGCTTAGGTTTAAAAAGATATACGTATATACTTTTTCCTGGGAAATGTACATACTTTGAACATTAGTCAAATAAGAATATAATGCACAGACCTGTTTTATGATAATGCAGCTATAGCATAGTATAGCACTAGTAAACTGCTAGCTGATTTAGGATATCTGAAAATATATATGTTTCAAAATCTACTCCAAGTTAAAAATACAGTAGTAGTAAACATGAGTTGACAGTATTTGCTATGACTGGCGTCTGAAACGAATTCTGAGAAGCAGCTGATATGGGACAACATGAGATATCTAGGGAAGAGGTCTATTAACAGACAAAATATCGTTAAAAAATGAAGTTTTGATTTTAGTTTTTAAAAAATCACTAATTAAAAATTTAAACCTTTGACTGATCTAAGATATTTTCATGAAGTACAGTAGTTACACTGACAAAAGTAGTGAGTTGATTTTCCATGGAAAATGCAAAGGTGTCATTTTGACCCATTTACAAGACCAACAAGAGTGTTTTTACTGATAGAAGTAATAGCCAAGAAATGTGGAGACGAAATTTTACAGGAATACATTCTGTATTAAAGAATTAAATGCTTTGATTGACATGACATTATCAATCAAACTCTATTTACTTAACCTGTTTATGCATACAGGTAAACTTTGAAGTACTGAAGTAATGACATTTCTTGGCATTTACTGTTAAGGTGCTAGTTATGCTGTTATTTTCAAGTCAAGGCTAAATGTTTCCATAGAATCCATCAGTCATAGATTATGTTCCTGAGGCTGGGCCACATACCAGTAAAACAACCTTCAAGAAAACCAACTGTAAACCAGAACAATGAAAACTACAGCAGCAAGTATCAAGCATTTGGCCTTCGCCCACAGCATGGTTGCTTGTATCCCAGCGCGTCCCATCCGAGCTGCTTTGGAAGATGCTAGCAGCATCCTTTCACTGGTAAGGGGTTTGTAATTGTCCCCATTCAGAAAATCTTTTTCGGTGTAGATGAAATTCAGTTACGCATGATCAAAGTTATTTACTGCACAGATTAATCATGTTTGGTGTGTAAAGGCCTTTAGGCTTCACATGTCCAAGAACAGAAAACAAGAAACTGCTGCACTGTGCCATTTCAGAGCTCAGATTTTTGTTTTTAAATAAAGCTTTAAAGCCAAAAAATGACGGCATCAGTTGGACGCTACACAAATATGCATGTAAACCTACCGAACTGAGCCAGACCTCCTTTCGTAACTTTCGTTTTTTCAGCCTGTCATGCAGCACTTGGTAGCTGTCAAACAACATCAGCTAACCCCTTACGCAGGTTGGAACTTGTTCGGATATTTTCGCTGTGCTTTTTGTGTTACATTATATTATTAAACAAGCAAAACCGAGAGGCTACGTTGTTTATTGTGTTACATTTGTTTGCATTTTGAAGGTCGGGTCGGTTAAACCTTGTGGACCTTGGAAGCGTTGCAGTTGGTTGTGTGGGCCACTACTATTGGGAGCATCTGTATGAAACCAATAGTGTGATTTGATTTAAACTGAAGGCATAGCAAGATGACAATAATCAGAATAACTGATTAGCAAGGATTCATTCTTAAAGGCATGGCAATCAGAGCACTGCAGCGTATTCCTTTGTACTTCTTTATAATGATCGACAGTACAAGAGGTGTTTCAGTTCTTAGAAAACCTACAATGGAGGAAATGGCAAGAAAGAGTGTAGATAAGATGACAGCTTATCAGCTTCTTTCTGTTGAAAAGGTCCAAGATTAAAGACCTATGTAAAGTACCTTTACTGATCACATGTTCTACTTGATTGGATGGGGGCGTTCGGGTTCTGGGTTGCATAAGAAGAAGGTACTTTAGCACTACAAGTACATTAGATAGGGTCAAAAGGTCAACTGACATTGAACTTTAATAGGTTTTGTGACCCCCATTCAACAGAGAGGAACTTCCTACAATGTTAAGGAAGCTCCTAAAAAGACCAGTTGAGCCACAGGCCCTTTGTAACTGCTTACATCACATTGTTTTTAGCTAAGACCACAGGCTTTTTTTAGCTGAACCCATATATCCCAACGTTTACTGGAATAGGGCTGCACAACGTGCATGCTGCTTATTATGATTAGGTTGACCAGTTGATTATTGCATTACTGTTGGATAAACATTTAAATGGTTATAAGGCTTAGGACCTGGTTACCTGCCCATTGACTGAGCTGTGTGGATATGTTACTTAAATGAAACTGAAATGAATGAATAGCACAGTTGTAATTACATTGTACTACTTTGTAAAATATGCTAAAGTCAAAGCTGAACACTTTGCTTCCTCTCCTTTTCATAAATAATTTGCTTATTAGTTACATAGTAATTACATGTTAATAATAGTAATAGTTAAGCTGGTAAGTAAAAATGTATAGCAGTTACTGAATCAGTGTCATAAGATGAATAATAATAATAATAATAATAAGAAGAAGAAGATATTAACAGTTACTTAATCTGTAAAAAGACCCGGGTTGGACCTGAATAGAAACTAATAAGAGCTGTTAATTTTTTCCTTTCCATACCGTATTTCTGAGTAAAACCTGCCATTAGGGAGGCTCTCTGGGCTAGCGGAATGTTTTAACTGATTTGTGGGTGTGGTGAAAGTAGGAGGCTAATACGCTAACTTTATTTTCCCCCCAACTTTTATTTTTCCCCATCTTTGTGCATGTACATACAATCAAAACTTAGAGGGTGAATGGAAATCTGGGTCTGAGGATTAGAGTAAAACAAGAACTTTGTCTTTAAACTTCCTACGCAATGTACAGTACAGATTCTGTGGGGGAGCCGTTGTTGCTGTTGTTCCTCATCACAATAATAGCACTTACATTGGACCAGGGCAGGTCTAACTGATCTCATTGAATGACTTGTGGCAAAAGTGGCATCTGATGAGAAGGCTAAATTTAAAAAGTCACTGAGCTTTTCTCAGTATGACCTGTTCTACGGGCAGTGTTTGTCTAGGTAGGCTGCATGGCTATGTACATGATACACCTGTTAGCAATGGTCATGGCTAAGATACCTGAACTGAGTAATCAGGAAGGTTGTCCACATACTTTTGGACATATAGTCAATCTATCAACCCATCTATCCATCTTTCTATGCATCTGTCTAGCCATCTATCTATGCATCTGTCTAGCCATCTATCTATCTATCTATCTATCTATCTATCATAGGTACCTGGTTATCATTAATGATATAAGGTTTGACAGACTGTGGTTCTACTCACTCAACACTTGCATGTTATCTGTCATTATCAGCACAAGATCTTCAATCTATCTATCTATCTATCTATCTATCTATCTATCTATCTATCTATCATAGGTACCTGGTTATCATTAATGATATAAGGTTTGACAGACTGTGGTTCTACTCACTCAACACTTGCATGTTATCTGTCATTATCAGCACAAGATCTTCAAACATTAACATAAACATTAATCAGTTTCTGTCATCACTGCCCTGCTCGGGGTACCTTACTAATATCGAAACCCACCATAATCCGGCATGCATTCTGCATTTCTCAGCAAACCTCATTCCTCCTTCCACTGCAGGCTTGTTATTCAGTCATTTATCTTAATCTAGTAACCACTACAAATACTATGGAACTGATATGTAAATTATGTAGTTATGAAAATGAAGAAGTGAAGTTCTCATATGGTGACGAGGGACTCCATTTCTGTCATATTTCTTTTTCTTGTTATTTAAATAGAGCTTGAAAATGCCAGCGGACCTTTACTCCACACTACTGTGTAAATGACGGATGATTGATTAAATGTAAATCAAGTCATATTTTAAGTGTTTGTGAAATCGTAGAGAAACTTAGACACGGGTTTCTTTTCAGTGGTGGTGATAGGAACCAGGCATCATAGTGTCTACAACGCAAATTTTATTTACTGTCTAAAACCACCGGAGAACTGCTGGTTCTATGTTGTGGTGTTGACTTGAAGGTCTTTTATTGAACTGCATCAGCAGAGGGGAGCCAGAAGCACTACTACCACCAACCACACACTTGTGCACCTCTCTCTAAACACAGAATCTATAATTACATGTGCTACAAGTCTCTCCTACTGCGAGTGCGGCACTTTCAAGAGACTCTGCATGTAGTCGCTCTGTATGGCCACAGCTCCCACGCAAACATGAGCCAGGGCTGTCGGCCTTAGCCATCCACACAGCTGATCTCTGCTCTCAGTGTCAATGGAGGGTCACCGCCAGTGCCTCCAGGCCTACAAGCAGGTTCTTGTGGCTGGTTGCCATTGCATGCATCCTCACTGCCACCTCCATCGCTGTTCTCAAGCTCACCGTTTCCTTCCTTTTAGCTTCACTCCACTGACTTCCTGTCTATTATAGGATCCACTTGAGGTCTCTGAGGTCTTTTGACCAGTTACTGCTGACTGTTCCTTAGCCTCATCTGAAGCTGAGAGGTGATCTAGCCTTTTCAGTCGCAGCACTGAAGCTATGGAAGAGTGTTCCTCTGGACATTAGGCCTGCTCTCTCTCTCCCTGTTGGAGTTTAAAAGGTCAAACTGCCAAAAAAGCCTGATCGGATATTACTACGCTTTACTAGCTACTAGGCTTTACTGTCACTCTGAACATTTCCATGTTCACTCTCCCAGTTCATTCAACTTCTACCCAGTCTCCCAACAGTTGGAAGATGCAATAACTTTTTAGGGGAGTGGATGGGGGGTTTATTGTCCTACATACCCCCCACCCACCATCACCACCACCACCACCACCAAAAGAAAAGCAGTTTTTTAACATGCCAGCATCAGATCCTCAAAGCATCTTGAAAGAGGCAAAAAAGAAACACGGCAGCAACATCAGAGAAGAATCCCCATGGCAGCTCCAGCTCTTGTGTGTTTGTGTAAGCCCATGGTGATTCAGCAGGGCTTTAGCTGTGAATATTTACGGAAAGTACCTGTTATTATTAGCCGGCGTTGCTGTTTGTTTGCTCGGCATGGTTGAAAGTCATGCGAAGTGAAGCCACACAAGGGAAAGTGGCTTCAAGGCGGGTTTTGAATGAAGCCGAGGTGATGGTAGAGAGAGGGAGAGAGAGAAAGAGGGAAAAGAGAAAGAAAGAGATGACCCTGGCCCTGATGGCTTGGAGATGGCGTGGGAGAGCATGCTTACAGCAGCAGTTTGGTGGTCTTGCTGTGAGTGTGTGTAGCCGGACCCTCCCACCTCCCTCGCAATCCACTTTAAACATTTACATGTTACCCGGGCAGCCTCTTTACCCAAACCGTCCACTTATCCTACGCATTCGTTCTGGGACTCGTCCCATCCATCTCATTCTCAGATTACGTCTATGCTAGAAGGAGAGTTTATTGTCTAGAGTGTTCCTCAAAAGTTTGGGCACACCCTTTCAAATTGCTATTCACTGTTATATTTAAATAGAACAATAAATTAAAAAGTTTCATTAAAAACATTCATCTTAACGTTTATCCAACCGTCATTCTTAAAATTAAAGCAGATCTGGCACAAATAATGACTTAATCAATTTCTTTGGCCCTACGGTATATGAAGTAGTAGTAATAACTGTGTAGTTACACATTACTAGTACATGTAACAGCATGTATTCATTGTTATGGAGGTATTACAGCAGTACAAGGTTATGGTTAACAACTGAGTTGAACAATAGAGAACAATAGTGCAGGTGAATGGCCATTTCCAAGACATGTCCCATGTTAAATGGTGCCAAAAAGAAGCAAAAGAGCATCTTCCATAGTATGGCAAAATAAGGAATGCAGTTATATCAGAATGAGCGGAAATAAATAATAATCTTTTTGTCCTTGTCCTTTTTATTGCACCATACTTTGAAGACTTACCATTTTGTTGCTGGACATTATTGTTCACTGTTTTGCACATTTAGGATTACATGAAAGACAATATGAGGTTACAACCATCACGAAACACTTGTGTAATTAAAAGAGGACAAAAAATGAAGTGGAGTGAACACACCTCTGGAAGTGTGGGATTGCAATGCTATTGGGAAGGAAGATAAAAATGACCAGAAACAATAAATATTAATGAATTTAATCTGATATGGGCAATAATTAAGCTGAGTATACAGAATTAGTGTCTCTCAGCCTGGTGTCATGCATACACCTCACCATGAACATTTAGAAGTTTTAAATAGTGTCCTGTGCTAACCTATCCCATGCAGCTTGAGTATTCTTACACAGTTCCTGCAGGTTGTGATGGAGGTGGAGGGACACCAGGCCTTCTGGACACATGACGCATGACAACAAATCGTTCATCTTGGCACTGACCACGGTGCCTCCACACACGGATTCGTTGGTCATCTTAACCAAGACAAAAGCGGGACTCGTCACTGGGAATGACTCGCTGCCATTCTCAGTCACTCTGGGATGACACCATTGCAGTCTTTGGCGATGTTGATGTGGTGTTAAGGGCAGTCGTCATAGCGGTCTGTATGCATCTAGTCTGCGTCATGCGGCCGCCTGCCAATGGTGCTGGCACTAACAGGATTACTCATGGAGGCCATCACTTCTCGCTGAATGTCTACAATCATGGCTGTTGAGTCAGTTAGGTACAGAGATAATGCCCATCCTTGCTTGAATCATTAGAATGTCACACAATATCAAACCTACCCACCAAGTTTCATTCTTATCAGTCGATTCCTTTTGGGTGCAGCTATTTACGCAACTATTTTTAATGATGTGTGGATATAGCTAAAACAGGACACACAGCATATTACAAAGAAAAGAATTTTTTTTTGGGACCAATTTGGGCTAATAGGACAAATCCCTATATTCTATTCTGATATGGAAACCAACATGGCTCATATGTGTTCTAAAAGATTTTGTAAGGCCATCTCCAAACCCCCAACAGACAGTCCGGCCCTGCTGCATTTGCTAACTTGTCAGCTCTGAATAATGCATCAAGATGTGCATGTGAATAATGACCTGTCTCAGTTTGCCGCTTGCCTTTTTGCCAATTCATCCACGGTCAGTCCTCTCAAACCCTTTGTTCATGCGTTTCCCACAGATAAGCTGCTTCTCACACCACTTAGCCCACCATCTTTCTCCACAACATGCAGCACTCAACAGCATTTGAAGCACATTAGGTTGAGTTTTACGTCAGCCCAGATGTGATACGCTACACTGTTTTCTATAAACCTTCGAAGAGGGGATGAGAATCGCAGTTACAGCCAAGCAGGGGATCAGAAAGTCCACTGGGCGAATCCCAGGCTGAGTTCTCTGATGAAGACCCTTGAGGAGTGGGCTGTTAGGATTGGGGAGCGGGGGTCTCTTAGGAGAAACTGTGATTGGAAGCAGATGTTGGCCAGTGAGGGTGGAGGTAGAGCGGAGGCGGCATGAGGGGGGGTTGAGGGGGTTCGGAAAATTCTCAGGCCTCAGCCTTCACTTTCTGGGCCCTGTCCCTCTCAGCCAATCAGGGCCAGGCGCCGGCTCACTGGAAGGGCGTTTGAAGCACCCCAATTGGACAAGAAGCTTTACGTGGGTGCAGGGAGCAGATGGTCCTGGGAAAAGGGCGCTGACTCCCAGCCGGCGCGCTGTAAAAGAGAAGTGAAAACACTCCAAGCAGCAACTGGACATGGACCAGATTCTGGACTAATCCAGCTGCGCACACGCACACACACACACACACGCACACACCCCAGCATGCACTTGTACAAACAGAGAAAACATATGCCTGGAATTGCAGTTACTGGACAGCTGAGATACTCCAGGACTTGACACTGTCCCAGCCTTGTTCCAGTTTGGGGACACCTTGCTCGGTGGTCCCCCTTTCCTGTTCCAGCAATCCTGATCTAACTAATGTGCTATTTAAAAAGCTCTGCTTGTGTTCGAGAGGGTAAAACCAAACAACAAATGCACCCCACACTGTCATAAAAACGAGTAATCATAAGGGACACTCGAGTAATCATAAGGGACATTCTTGTTTGCCAGTGCTCAAACAAGGTCAATGGTCTTAAGGCTTATGGTCCAAGTGTGTGCTTGAGGTTCTCTCAGTGGAAACGTACAAATGTATTTCTTTTTTATAGCCTAATGTTTTGTAATAGTAAGTACTGCGGGTGTTGGACCTTCTGTGGGTGCTGGACTCAGAATCAGTACCACTGGCTCAACTATTAATGACACTGGAATGATCACACCTAGTTACCAATATCAGAATGTGATTAAATAGAGAGTTTATGAGATTAGTAGTTGCACAAATAGTTGCATCCAGAAGGTGGGTGGGGTTCACATAGTGAGACATGCCAATGTTGTGGACATTCAGCACGCAGTGATGACCCCCATGAGTCATCATGTTGGTGCCAGCACCATTGGCAGACTGTGGCATGGCGTAGGACTACATGCACACAGACCTTTATGGCGACTGCCCTTAAGACCATGTCAACATGTTTCTCTCAGTGGAAATGTACAAATGTAACACACGTCAGTGTGGTGTTAGACAGCGATGCTGTCGTGCCAGGCGGTCATGGAGTGACATACAATGAAGTCATCTTTAGTGACGAGTTCCACTTTTGTGCTGATGGAGACCACCAGCAAACCCATGTGGGGGGCACTGCGGCCAGCACCAAGATGACTGGTTTGTTTGCACGCAATCACACGTACAGAAGGCCTGGTCCCTCCACCCCTACCACAAAATCTGCAGGACATCTGTGAGAATATTCAAGCTGAATGGGATAGATTATCACAGGACACCATTAAGAAATTCTATATGTGTAGCTCAATATACAGGGGTTGGACAATGAAACTGAAACACCTGGTTTTAGACCACAATCATTTATTAGTATGGTGTAGGGCCTCCTTTTGCGGCCAATACAGCGTCAGTTGGTCTTGGGAATGACATATACTGCGTCCTGCACAGTGGTCAGAGGGAGTTTAAGCCATTCTTCTTGCAGGATAGTGGCCAGGTCACTACGTGATGCTGGTGGAGGTTCGTCCTTCTTGGTGGTATGCTGACATTACCCTGGATACCGTGGCTCTTGATACATCACAAAGACTTGCTGTCTTGGTCACAGATGCGCCAGCAAGACGTGCACCAACAGTTTGTCCTCTTTTGAACTCTGGTATGTCACCCATAATGTTGTGTGCATTGCAGTATTTTGAGCAGAACTGTGCTCTTACCTGCTAACTGAACCGTCACACTCTGCTCTTACTGGTGCAATGTGCAATTAATGAAGATTGACCACCAGGCTGGTCCAATTTAGCCATGAGACCTCCCACACTAAAATGACAGGCGTTTCAGTTTCATTGTATCTGTATGTGTATCTCAATATTAATATATTTATTTCCTGGTAACCTTTATCTTCCTTCCCGATAGCAATCCCACACTTCCTTCTGATTTATGCTAATAAACATTTTGGGCCAATTCATCTTACTTAACCCTATGAAGTCGAGTACCTTGCCAGCTTTCCATTATGAGAATAGTCAAATTGATTAAATCTGCCTTCGGAAGACTTACAATTCAAGCATCTCCATCTTGACAAGTTGACAACATTTAGAGCTACCCGTGTGCCACTGTATTTCTGATCACCTTATGAGATGCACAAGGTGTTCATTATTGTTGAAAGCATGGCGACCTGGGAAAATTGTTTTTAATTTGTTTCATTAATTCATTCATTCACTTTCATTCATCCATTCAATCCTTCAGTCCTTTTCTAAGATGTTTATCATTCAGGCAGTGCTGGACCCTATCCCAGCTTTTACTAGGCAGGAAACACCCTGGACAGGTCGTCAGTCCATCACAGAGTAGTTTGTTTATTTAGAGTAACTATAGTAAGCTACAATTTCTATTAATTTCTTTGTTTATAAATTAGATTTGGTGAGGCACTGCATAAAAGACTACACATTTCAGACACACCAAATAAACTGCATAAACAAAAGCACTGAGAAACTCAGAGAGTAGATTAAATGGCGGAAAGAGCCATGCCATGCCTGTCTGAAAAAATTTTAATAACTGTGAAGTGACAGTGGCAGTGTCCAAAAGGCAGTAGGGTGTCATCAGACTTTTGAGAAACAATGCATAAAAAGACAGACAATAGAGTCGAAGTGCCTATGCAAACACTGTGCCTTTGTGAAAACATCAAGAACCGCATCATTGATAGATGCATGGCTGGCACAGCACACAGTCTCTCTGTAGAACAATAGTAGGATAATCAGGCCATTCAGCAGGCACTCCACATTGACTGCTGTCAAATAATAAATACAGCAGAGGCCTTCCCCGTCTTCCTGACCCTCGGCCTGGCTGCACTGACCTTGTCATTTCGCCTTTTATTGTGTCTGTCTCTCCTGGCACCACAAGAGCCATTGTCTTGGTAAAAAAACAACCAAAAAAATCAATCAGCATTCCTAATGGAAAGCCCACATTACCATCTGAAGTTGGTTCAATCCCATCCCAGAATGCCAGGTCTCCAGTTCCTGGCCCCTCATGAATACGGCAAAGGCCGCTCTGGAGGAGGTTCTGGGGGTTCCCTCCCAGGTTGGGCAGCACATTACCAGAGGGCTGAAGGAGTGTAATAAAAATGCAAATGGAAGCTAACGCCGGAGAAGCCCTCACACCCCAAGCCCGACCCCTATAAACATCTGAAATACACTTCCCACCTGTGGCTATATCTGAGCCCAAATGTCTTTGTTCCATCTCGAAGAAAATAGAGTAGACTCCTACTTTAGTGTGTTGGCTGGGGAGGGCAAAAATATCAGTTTTGAAGAGTCTGCTGATTTATTTCCATAAATGAGGATGAGAAGAATGCATAAAAGGTCTGGCTTTTGTTAGTTATTATGTGTCAAAATTCTCAGAAGCTTCTCAGGATGCAAACAGGAGATCTTAAGTCTGGGTTTTGCAAGCTGTTTGCTCGTCAATGCCAATTCCCACCTGATAGATTGGTCTCCCTCTATTGCACCATGCTACTACTCCTTGGAAGGTGGGGGCTAAAAGGTGCTCTCTCTGAGAAATGTAAAGCCAGCTGTTGCATTGACCATGCTGGGAGCAGAGTGCTGCCTAATTCTGTTGTGTGCTAACGTCTGTTTATCTTCTAAACCTCATAACCTTTCAGGTGGCTGGGGGTGCTGGAGCCTATCCCAGCGCTCATTAAATGAAAGGCAGGAACCACCCTGGACAGACCGCCAGTCCCTCACATACTAGCAGATACATAGACATACACATTCATGCCTAGGGCCCAAATTGGCATCTCCAGTTCATTTGATTATACTGTATGTCTTGACTATGCCAGGAAACTGGAGCACCCAGGTTTAACCCAGACAGAAAGAACATGCAAACTCCACACAAAAAGGACCAGGGATGCCCTGACAGTAAACTGACCCCAAGCATTTTCTGCTGTGTGGGGACAGTGCTACCCACTTCGCCATTGTGCCAACAATGTGCTAACAAACACTCAAGATCATAAAGAACTGGGGGAAATGGAATTGAGTAATTGCTTTCAGAGCAGTCAGCTAGTTATAGCAGGAGATGATCCTGACACACCAAGCCAACTCCTGGATATCAGTGTTAAACCCCATGGTGTCCTAAACGTGTCCTACACTGTTGGTACTGTCAGTCTCTAATTTACTGGTGCACAAGAACATTAGAACAGAAGTGAGCAAAACACGCAATCTGTGTAGGCTAGGCTATGTTGCTTTTGACTCCTCTTTCCTGTTTTGATTACAAATCCAGTAACCAGCAGTTTTTGCAGTGTTTAAGCATAACAGTGGAAGGCAGTTGAATATAGTTAGTCAGTCCTGACTGGGACTAGTTTTTGTATGCCTGGTCAGACCAGGGGCGCAACAACTCCAGCCCTGGCCATCCTAGTCTGGTATTTTATCTACTCAAACACAGCCACTGAACATGGCAATAAACAAATGAGTTGAACCAGATGTGATTGAACGCCAAAATCACCAAATTGAGCAAGCCTCCCAGGAGTTGTCCACTCCTGTCTTGGATAGTTCCACTAACATTATACTACTCCAATTACAGCCTCAATTTAAAATCAGGCAATGCTGTTGCTGGTCTACAGATTTTGCGGAAATTGGAGTCAGAGAGAATGGAGAAAAGGGCACGGGCTCTAAGTTCTTGCCTCCCAATTTAGCTTCAGGCGAATGGGAAAATACAGTGATTATTTAAAGAATAGTTGCACAAATAGCTGCATCCAGACAGAATCAACTGACAGGAATGAAACATGGTTGGCAGGTTTAGCATTTTGAGACATACAGATGACTCAAACTCTGCAGTGACTTTCACACTTTGCCGTGAATGTGATGTAAGCAAGGACGGAACTTATCATTGTAGGTGACTGACCAAACAGCCACGACTGTGGTTATTCAGAGGGCAGCGATGCCCACTATGTCTCATTCTGTTAGTGCCAGCTCCATTGGCAGGGGGGAGGACTGCATGCATCCAGAGCATTAAGACGACTGCCCTTAGCACCACATCAACATTGCCTGGAAGATTGTCATGCCAGACTGTCATGGAGTGACTCAGAATGGCAGCGAGTCATCTTCAGTGATGAGTCCCACAAATCTTTGTTAGGAGACACCATGGTCAACACCAAGATGAACAGTTTGTGCTCATGCATCACACATCATGAAGGCCTGATGACACTCTACCTCCACACCTACCACACAGTCTGCAGGAATTGTGTGAGAATGTTAAAGCATCTTGGGATGGATTATCACAGGACACCATTAGGAACCTCTACAACTGCATGCCGAGATGTCAGGCACGTTCTGTTAGCAAACATGGCGGCCCAACAGCAACAGCAACAAAAAATTTTTTTGTTCCTGGTAACCTTTATCTTCCTTCCCAATAGCATTGCAATCTGACGCTTCCTTCTGGGTGCAGCTATTCCTTTGAAAATGAGTGTCTATAAAATGATAGAAAAAAAAAAAACAACATGAAAAAACACAGCACTGCCCGACACAAAGTCCACTGGGAGTGTAGGGCTCAGAGGGCTTAATGAAGTCCAAAGAAACCTCTGATCTCTGGCTGCTATTGACCAAAACCATATTCCAGCACTCTGGACAATGAACCCAGAATAGATTTCAGGCCATAAGTAGACTGAGTGCGCAGAACTGAAGCGGGGGGGGGTCCAGGGTGAGGGTCATATTTCATAAGCTGCAGCGTAATGGAACCGTGGCGCAGAGCTTAATGTGCGTCATGAGGCTGATCGCTCTCTCTGAATCTTTGCACAGGCTCACGCAGAGAGCCGCAAGCTCGACCTGAACCCTGGAAGGTCATTTTTTGTCATGTACCATTTTTAGCACCATGGATGTCGAAACTTTTAGAGAGTCTTCATGACAGTAACAAATGTAGTTTTTGGTTTAATGTGAGACATTCCAGTTTTGGACATTGGACAATGGACATTTCATTGTAGCTATAAAACTGCCATGGTCATTTTTAATTTTGTTGTTGGTGCTAGTCATGCTAAGCACAGGTTATTATTGCATACCATCTCAATGACAAAGTTCTTGGTTTTTAGAATCTATGATTGATTTATTAGAATTTATTGTTTTTTTGATGGCACCACTTTGTATCATGTTTTCTAGTTCAAGTTGGTTGTATTAACCAAAATCAATATGGCAAAAATGTAAGATGGTGAAGGACATTGCAAACAGAGGTAGACCTCCATTTACGGTATTTAGCTGACGCTCTTATCCAGAGCAACTTACAAGGTTAATCACATTACAGGTGGGCCAGTGTAGTGTTAGGAGTCTGCCCCAAGGACTCTTATTGGTGTAGCACAGCCTAGTCACCCAGACCGGGATTCGAACCCCAGTCTCCCACATGTGGTGGTGGCTCTCTGGCGGGCAGTGGTGTTATCCGCTGAGCTACACCAACCTCTTATTGTGTACTTTAAATAGAGTTTTAAAAAGGTAGATAGAAAATGATTTTACTGCTTTAGAAAGAAAATAATTTTTTTTTTTCCCTTTTTTTAGTTTTTTGACAAGCGATGAAAAGGCCTGCTGCCCTAAACAATGTTGTGCATATTGTCATGCTGAATGGACCATATACACTCCAAAACGACATGGGAGGAATGTTCTTTTTTCTTTCTCCTGTAAGGTTATTACACAACGGTAATATTTTCTTCCAACAGCAGCAATTTATACCTTTTATAATATAATATCAAGTAAAAATGAGCATTATTCAATTACTATTTAAACCTGGAGTCAAGATGAGGTGTATCCTGACTCAATACAGTGATGGTTCAAGTACCCTTGAGGGTGCTACCCCAGTTAGTGATCTTGTACCATAGAGATATCATTGTTCGAAAGTGCATAGCCCAGAATTAGCATGATGTTACTTGAACTATGCAAATCACGATTATGATTAATCGCTTTCAGTCGTTGTTAGCCACAGCAGTTTTACAGTCTGCCATGCCATTCTTTTGAGTCGACGTAGTAAAGAAAGCTACATGTTGTTGTACATAATGTTTGTATGGTCTTTGTAATATATAGTTAAACTCTTCAGGGCCTTTTCAGAGCAAACGCTGAACTAGAAGTGAAGTGTTCTTCAGCAGTTCAGAGATGAACCGTGTTTTTCTGCACTCAGAGTGAAGATTTTCAGGCATTTTGGGTGGATACAGCATGCTCTGGCTGATGGGACATGAGGCAGCTGGAACCCGCCAGCCTTTAGCATAAATATTTGGGCTGAGACTCAACACAGCAGGCACTCTACTGCAGGATGCTTCGAGCATGCGTGTGCGCGTACATGCATGCCTGCATGAGCGTATCTGTACGTGATCGTCAATGCTGGGTGTACCATGGTTCAAAGGAGTGTACCACGTAATATCAATTCTTATAATCACTTTACAGTTACTGACTTAATATGCAACATAAGCAGGCAGGCCCCTGCTGGCTGTAAGGGGAGCCCCCAACAACCTCTTACTATTGTACCATTATGTTGCCTAATGTGATTGAGTGAGTAGGTGGAGCAGCTCATTGATCATGCCTCAGAAAAGAAAACGCACATCTGGAGCTCGCAAACAAGATGAAGGGAAAAAGTTTTGGGAGGTTTTTTGCGGTGAACAACAAAAAGTAGGGGGTATCTGGGTTCTGTCTAATGAGCAGGCTTTCTGATCCAGAATAAAAGCACACCATATATATGAAACATGATGCATGACGAAGGCTCAATAAAGATATCACACCATTTAAAACTATAGCAAGCCAAGCATTTATGCTCTTTACATCCTACAGTGAGGCCACAGCCATCAGGGAAAGACCCAGCTCAGTTTCAGGTTTGTTGTATAAGCCAGAAACACTGTGTTGGGAGACATTCGCCTGCATAGAGAATACCCCAAATCAGCATCCTATTATCAGCAATACACAGTAAGCCCGTTCAAAATGTATATACTGTCATTTGGACAGGTTTTGGTAGTCATTGTTTTTGTAACAAGGAACTTCTAAAAAGCTTGTTGGAATTTTATTAACAGACACTCAGAAATATTAACAGGAACATGCCAGGTCCAAACCTTCAGATCAGTCCAAGAAAACCAGACAAAGCAAAACTATCCAAATCTAAATAAGTCAGAATGTGCAAACCAGAGGTCATACCTATCCAGCAAAACAGAAAACTCAACACTCAGAATCACAAAAACAATCAGAGAAAACCTCACACAGTCTACACATGAGGTTTATATACCATAAAAATGGCCGACACAGGAAACATGTGACTACCAATTCAATTCCTGGTGATAGTGACCTCTGGTGGTGTGGAGGGGAATTGCTAGCAGGAGTGACATTATTATTTAGACTTATTTAGATTTTACACTCATGATCAAAAGGATATTTGCACCAAGGGTTGTACCCAGAAGGTTTAAACAACAGGAATGAAACTCGGTGGGTAGTTTTTACATTGTGAGACAGCACAGATCATGCTCAGCTGTGCATGTGATGTAAGCATAGACGAGCCTTATCGCTCTACTGACAAAATTGCAGATATTCAGTGAGCAGTGATGCCGTTCATAACTCATCCTGTGAGTGCCATCACTGCTGGGAGATGGCTGCACAACACAGGACTACATGCATGCAGATCATTACCTTCGTACCCCACGTCAACGTTGCCCAAGTTTGCAATGGTCTTGTGCCAGAATGGCAGCAGGTCATCTTCAGTAACAAGTGCCGCTTTTGTCTTGGTGATGACCAACAAATCTGTGTGTGGAGGCACCGTGGTCAGTGCCAAGATGAACAGTTGTCCAGAAGGCCTGTTGTCACTCCATGTCCACCCCTACCGCACAATCTGTGTGGAACATTCAAGCTGCATGGGATGGATTATCACAGGACACCATTAGGAACCTCTACGACTCCATGCCGAGACGTCTGGCATATTGTATTAGCAAACGTGGCGACTCAACACCTTACTGAGAGACCCTACTTCTGTATGTGTAGCTTATTAAATATTGCTCATATCAGTTTAAATTCACCATCATGTATTGTTACTGGTAACCTTTATCGTCCTTCCCAATATCACTGCAGTCCCACACTTCCTTCGAGGTGCAACTTTTTCTTGATGATGAGTAGATATATACTGTATATACACATTAACTGATGTTCAAAAGTTTCAGCCACAACTATTGCTAGCATGGGTACTTGTTAACATACCATACATATAAGAATCAATAGCATAGCCATGTGATCTCTACAGATGCATTGACAGTAGACTGGATTGTAGTGCAGATTCAGTGGCTTTAAAGTGGCACTGTCACAGGATGCCACTTTTGCCACAAGCCAGTTGATGAAATTTCTGCCCTATCTCAGTAAGTGCTATTACTGTCAAATGGAAGCGTCTTCAAGCAGCAACAGCTCAGCCACGAAGCATCACACTGAATAAACAGACTGAAGCACATGATGTGTAAACATTACATATCCCCTGTCACTTATAACAGAGAGCAAAAGTACAAGATCTGTGAATCAGGAGCTTCATGAAATGTGTTTCCATGGCAGGGCAGCTGTAAACAAGTCTAGAAGTATTATGTGCGATGCCAACCATTGGTTACAGAGGTGTAAAGAAAGCCACCACAGTGGAAATGCCTTCTCTAGAGCGATGAGTTGTACTTACCTGTGTGGTAGTCTGATGAATAAATATTGGGTTTGGGAGATGCCTGGAGAAGGTTTCCAACCGGAATGCATAGTAGCAATAGGAAAGTTTGGTGGAGGAGGGACAATGGTCTGGAGTTGTGTTTCAGGACCCTGTAGGTCCAGTGATGTTACTGCTGCAGCACAAAAAGACATTTTAGACCACTATATTTGATGTAGCTCTGGGGTGTTTTGGGGGTTTCGAGCTTTGATGTGCCCCTGATCACAAGGCGAGATTCATAAAGACATGGTTTGTTGAGTTTGAGGTGGAGGAACTCCAGAGCCCAGCACAGAGCTCTGACGGCAACAGCACTGAACAACTCGAGTATAAAATGGAAGGTTGACTGTAAGCCAGACCTTCTTATCCAACATCAGTTCTTGACCTCGCAAATGTTGTTTTTCCTGAATGGGCACAAATTCCCACAGGCAAACACCAAAACCTTGTGGAAAGACTTCCCAGGGGAACGTAGGCTGCTACAGCTGTAAAGAGGAGGCCCACCTCTATAGTAAATTCCCATAGTTCGAGAGTGGGATGTCTAACAAGCTAATATGGGTGTGATGGCCAGGCGTCCACATACTCCTCGCCATACAGTTGATATGTCACGTTTTTGAGTATGTAATACTAGTTTGAGTATTACATACCAACTTAATCCCACTTTAGGTCCATTCCAGAGCTCGGCAGCTTGCACGCGCTATGGTTGACCCCGCAATTGTAGCCCTCTTGTGCAAATATTTATCTCTCTGTTGGGATCTTGGTAAAACCAAAGCTATTTCCATTTACTGCACTGGTGAATTTCTTTGTCACTAAAGCGCATCTACTCTGTAGTACCCTTTACAAGCAATGCGTATCACTGATGCTAGTAATATATCAGCAATTCAGCCAATTCCTCCGGGCCAGCCTTTACTTACAGCTGTATTTATAATGAACATTGTACCAAAAGTTTGTTTTTCTTTTTAAACGCTGAAAAGCAATCTTTAGATACATTGACTCAGTGCTGAATTAGCATTGATGTCAGGGTCATCATATTCCAACACTGAAGCTGAAGTAGATTCTATTAAATGGGAAAAAAATTGTTTATTAGGGTTAATTTTTTAAAATTTGTGACAAATTTGTCTAAGGCTAACTAATTAGCATTGATCAATCCTACAGAATAGATCCATATAAACCATACACGTGTTAGCTGAACCATTATCAACGCTCTTTAGTTTTAAACAGTTCCGACTTAACTCCAACTCAATCAGCTAAACCACACATATACAGCATAAGCCTATATTCTGCATGTACCACATGACGTAGCTTCAAATGTCAAATGTTGCGACTTCGTGTTCTCCAGCACATTTGCATGCCTTTCAGGCTGCGCTGCGATAGTGAGTTAAGGAGTTAAGCTGCTGTAAATGCTCGAGCAGAAGGGTTATATGAACTCGGTGTACCTGCGGCTTTGTTGGTACCAACAGTCGGGGATTTCAAAGGGTAATTTACATATCTTGCTGAGGAAAGTTTCCATTGCATTTGGGTGCAGAAAAAAAGAACACGACCAAAAAAAAAAAAAAAATATGTGCAAGAGCGCGAAGGCGTGTCACACCTGCTGGAGTTAGATGCTTTCCTCTGACTAACACACAGACACACACACACACACACTCCAAACTTATGCAATAACTAAGATAGACCTTTGAGATAGATCTTCATAGCATGCCTTCTTTTGGGAGTTGGCAACCTTAAACCCTAAAATAACTTTCAACTCAAACTTTTTTTAGATTATTTTATTTCTTTAAAGGTGAAGTTGAAAGATTTCCCCTCGTTAAGAAAAGACTCACGTTTTCATGTCACTGCCGAAACACAAAAGAGTTCTAGTCTGGGGATGGAGACTTGTTTTAGCCACACCACGGCACCCTCACAAATCCATGCCAACACGTCTGGCATGTTGGGTTAGCAAACATGGCGGCACAACACCATACTAAGAGACGTTACTTCTGTATGTGTAGCTCTATAAATGTTGCCCATATCAGTCTAAATGTATCATCAGTTATTGGTCCTGGTAACCTTTATCTTCCTTCCCAATAGCACTGTAGTCCCACACTTCCTCCTGGGTGCAGCTACTCTTTAAAAATCTTTGAGATTAAATGCAGCTACCAACTCAACTTAAAGCATGTAAAAGAACCATTTGGAAACAGGACGGTCTGTTATCGCTACAGGCGTGCTCTGCTAGTCTAAGAATATAGTCATTATCGTAGTTTCTGTGAGAAGAGTGTGGGCTGAACGCCTGCTGTTGGTGTACGCGTATGATGAAACTGAAGGTCAGCGAAGTAAAGACAGGAGTAGAACCACCTGCCCAGACTGCTACCAAATGATGCATCCACTGACTGTACAGAGAACGTGAACGAGAGTGAACGTTGCGTGAGAGTGTGGTCAGTGGAAGTCGGAGAGGATGGCCTCGGTTGTCAATCAGCTCCTTTACAAAAATCAGCGCTTTCTGGTTTCTAGATTTGAAGCATGTTAGCCAGCCAGCTGCACTGCGTCAGAGGATTAAACAGAATGAGAAAGAGGGAGAGAAAGTGGAGAGAGAGAGAGAGAGAGTACAGTGAGAAGATAGGCCTGGTGTGTTTTTTATTTAGACATGAGGAATTTGTTGGAGCCTGGGGTTATGAACATATGAATGGACTCACTGTGCCTGTTTTAGACCACTGACATCATCAGGGATCGCCAGGGTGACACGGATGTTAATGAAGGGCAGCAAACGAGCAAGGCCTGTCCCTTAGGTCCTGTCCCATGTCTCTAGCCATGGGGACAAATATGGGTCGATTCTGGGCAAGTGCTCCTCACTCACTCCTTATTCACAGTAGGGTTATATGGACTATTGTTTCATTTGTCCTGAAAGATTCATACCAAGCAAAATTACTGGGGGCATTTTCAGAAGACTAGACGTCAACTGGGCAACAAATAACATGGCTGGGTATTACAGTGCTCCACTGGTTGTGTGATGGTTTTGTGATATGCCCTCATCACAAAGTTTATGCACGTGTGTCCATTCATCTTGAAATGTTGTTTGTATAATAGGCTAGCATTTTCTCATTTACTGTCCCAGAGGACTGGAGCGCAACACGTTATTAGGAAATACCTAGAGCCTTTGAACCTAGAACTTGAAAAGAAATCCTGGTAGTTAGTTAAACTCCTGATGTAACTGATTGTCCTGGGAGTCAAAGCGAATACAACATCTAGCTCTGATCATCAGAGTCTGGACTTACACCAGGTCTATTGGACGTGTGATGCATGACAACAAAGTGGCACTGGCCATGGTGCCTCCACACACAGATGCGTTGGTCATCTCTACCAAGACCAAAACAGGACTCTTCACTGAAGATGACCCGCTGCCATTCTGAGTCCCTCCATGGCATGTTGATGATAAGGCCCGTCCTAATGTGTGGCCGAGTGTGAAACTTGAATCATTCACGTGTCTCACAATGTCAAACCTACCCACCAAGTTTCAGTCCTGTTGGTTGATTCCTTCTGTTTAATTGATCCATATTCTTTTGCTGATGAGTGTATAATACAGTATAACCTGTAATCTGATGTTACTGTAAGGGAATATAGTTACCCTTTTATTGTATCCTGATTATGTGCTGTCATCACATGTATTCCGTTACTACCCCACCCTGCATTTCGGAAGTTTATCTTCTCTTACAGCATCTTATCTCAGCTTAGCAAGTCTTTACTTACTCAATCAAAATTAACCATCAACAGCTATGTCTGTTAACAAGCACCGCCGATACGTGCACAGCTGAAATATTGATAAGAATGTATGTTTGTTTGCAGCTGTTGTTGCAGATGTAAAATAGGTCAACTAAAGCGTGATAAATTACCAGACAGGGATATTATGAGAGGGCTTCGTAGACACGCTTTATCCAGGAACTGAATAATCAATTATTTTTGGGATGGACTCCCAACCTTGAAATCTTATAACTAACTGCCAAATTTAATCAGCTGTTGGGCTGGATATAAGGGTTTCCATAATTTGAGCTGGATGCTGTTGCATTCTCTGCTCAGTCATGCCTGATCTAACTAATGAAGCCATTGATGTGATATTGACTTTGAACCAGGTAGAGGTAAGAAATAGTAAAGAAATGGAATGCAAGACTTGCGTGCCAATGCAAGGTGAAGGAAGAACATATAACAGTCAAAGTTCATTGCCATAACTTCAGAAGCCAAGATCAAAACCAAAAGAGAACCACGCTACTGGAGAATAGGTCAAATATCACAGTCAAAAAACCAAAAGAGAAACTAATAAGGCAACTCATCTCAGCTAGCATGCAGCAGAGATAGAGATAGTATGGTTTGCTTGAGAAGTTTGGACGTTCTGAACGAAAACACAGGTGAGAAAATAACGAAGGAAGGAATGGCATGGGCACGCTCCTGTGCGCAAAAAGGTACAATGGGATAGTATGTAAATTGTGGTTACCTTAGAGGACAGCTTGGAAACACTCACACCTGTATAAGTTGTGAGGTGTCATCTTGAGAGTAAGACTGACCACTAGGAAGCGTGCTTGCAGCAAGGTGATGTGCATTATTGGAGTTTGATCAAGTGTGATGGTGGGTGCCAGCTGTATGATTGTACTGGCATTTAAAATTCCTTGATCCACAGTGTCATGAGTCGACCAGGAATACAGCATGGAAAGCTTTGCCATTTACAGTGAACAGCACAATGGCCGCCTTAATGATCTTGATTGGCAACCTATGGCTAGGACTGTCTGTGCACAAAGACAGTCGACTTAGCTTTAGCTTTGACTTAGCTTCAGCTTCCATTGGATAGGGGAAAAGAGGGCCTACCAGAGCCCCCCCGTTAACACCACGGCACCGGACACAGCATCTCACCTGGGCTCGTGAGGTTGGTAACTGGACCCCAGAGGATTGACAACACATGGTGTGGTCCGATGAGTCACAGTATCACCACTGTGTGTGGTGCAGGCCTCATGAAACCATGCACCCAAGATGTCAACAAGGCACTGTGCAGGCTGGTGGAGTCTCTATACTGGTGAGAGGAGTGTGGTCTCATGACATGGGTTGTGTCAAATGGTCTACCTAAACACATCATTAACTGGTGCCTGCTACGTTACGCTGCTTAGTGACAATTTGGACTAGGCCCAAATTGGTTCGAGGAGTGTTCTGGAGAGCTGTGATGAATGGTGTGGCCGGCATGTTCCCCCAACATGAGCCCAGTTGAGGCATTTCACTATCATGCCTTGTTTAAACTCCATGAGAACGCTGGCCGTGAGCATGCTGGCCAACGTTCATCCTCACATACAAGAAAACACCTCACAGCTTATATGTTCCCAAGCCGTCGCCAGGTAACGCCACTTCATAATCACTTCACAGACAGCTCTCTAACAGCTTTTGGTATGTCAACAAATTGCTACTTTTCAAACTCTTAGCTGGTTGGCTAACTACATGATAACTCGTGCTGCATTCAGGGTTGTATACACGGTTCAAGTGCTTGTTTGCAGACACTCTCACCACATGGAGGTCTGGAGAATACATATCCTGCTTTTTATTTGCTGTATTAAGAAGCACTTATCCCAAATAGCATACTGAAAGTTATACGGTATACGTCACTTCTCATAAACTCATCATCTTAGGTGTAAGCTTGTGAAAACGTTGTTGGCAGATTGAGCCCACTTACAAGCGGGACAATAGGTACTTCTCATTACGCACCATTAGTCACTCTTCATAACATGAGCTAACTCTTTACTGAGCTCATGTATGAAACTGTTAGCTTAGGGCTACGGTCAGGGTTTGAAAAGCACCTTCTTCTGCCTATAGATTAACATATCTATTTACACAGCCTATGCATTCAAAGTCTGCATCAACATAGGTCTAAAATGGAAGCTCTGCTTAATATCCTCATTGATTTGATGTGTGGGAGAATGGTGCTAAGCTCAACACAACGCTAGCTCTCTTCAGGGAAAGCTAACCTAAAGTCAGTTCTGCTCATATGCTCTGTCAAGGAACAGCAAAGGGATGTTACTAAGGCAATGCTTTGTTTGAAATGCTGTTTCAAATATATTACAACTAAATATAGCTGGTAGGCTGTGTTGTGGGTGATGATTAGCAATGAGAAGACACCAGTGTCACATTTAAACTCTGGTTTATATTAAACTCAACCACAGATCCGCCGCAGAGTCTGCAGAGCCATGCGCGCAAGCGTGTAGGTGACAAATGCATGCGTAAGCAAAATCTTAGCTGTTGGTGCTTGTTTGTGTTTATGTGAGTGAGTGTGCATGTGCAAGCGCGTAAGCGCTTTGCGTGTACGCGTTTTCTGCGTGCGCATCTGCGTGTGCAGCTTGGATTTGTGTCCCTTCACATGCAAAGAAATAAGAGACAGACGTTTTTGTTTTTCACGTACATTTTATAACGTAACAATTTTAAAGTACAATAAGAAATAGAAGCTACCGTTTATAAAACTCTCCAGCAGAACTTAATGATGGGCCAGCATCAGCCTTTTCTCTATATAACCGTATAAGCAGACAGGTCTTTAAATTTCATATCAACTTTCTTTTTTTTCTGTATATAAAAAAAAACAAAAACAAACAAAAAAACCCAAGAAAACTCGCTACATTTGGTCCTGCGCTACCTCAGTTTTCCCATGAAAGCACCAGCTGTCTGCGTCTCATATTTCAAAGTTTATAAAATATAAATTATTGAAAAATATTCAAATGTTTGTGAACTAAATACATTAAAATTCTCATTTAACAAAGGATAAAAAAAACAAACATTATAAATTTTACAAGAAAAAAACAAAACAAAACAAACAAGGAACGTCTGGAAAAAAAAGAAAATGGTTTCCTCGTTAATGGTTTTGTGATATGCCCTCATCACAAAGTTTATGCACGTGTGAATCCAAAACCTCTTGATGCATACACCCACCAACGTTGGCTTGATATTTAACATGATCTGTGTTCAGTGAAGGAAAAAGAAAAAGAAAGTAACATAATACCACATGACATTCTCTGATGATATGAAGTATGATTGAATGTCTTCCCACATAGCTTCTCTTCCACAATGACACTCACCCAGAAGATACCTCATCGCCCCGCACTGCTTTTCTAGGTGTGTCTAGCTCATGCACACTCTGCGTTACCTGACCTGTTCATTCTTGGTAACTGACTTCATCCATGTATAATTAACCGACTTCGGGATCAAGCTAATAGATGTCCGCTCTATCCTCCGGCAGTACGGATGAGCTCCGAAGCTTTGGCTCTGGGACCTCACAAGAGTTTGAATGTTATTACTGCTTTGACCGTGGCTTATTTGTTCAATCTGGGCCTTTTAATAAAGAGTTATGAAACGCAATCTGTACAAATAGACAGTTTCTGAAACTGCCCCGTTAAGACGGCACAGCGTTCCACCACTGTAAACAATAACATTTGTTTTTTTTCCTAGATCATACTTCTTGACTTTGGCTTTCCCACAAGGCCCTTGTGTACTGAGCTCTTCCCACACAGGAACACTGACTGCTGCGGCTGAAAAACAAAGCCGGCAACATGAAGCAGACGGCCTAAACTGCCTCATGCCGTTATCGTGTTAAGAAGTTGGAATAAAGGACAAAGAAAAACAACAATCTTTAAACGTTATCTCTTCTCACTGCGCCTCTATCTTCGGTTCCTGCACACTAAAGCTCCTTGCTAATGCTAAATGAATATACCACTCGCATAATGCAACAGCAATGTTATCTGTTACTTTCTTTAACATAACGTCACGACTATCAGATTGTCCTGAAAACAGTCAAAAGCCTCCCCCTACTTTCTTAAACCATCTAGAATACTGAACGTTCCTTGCGCATCCTGATTCTCAAAGTATATTGTGCATTCCAGTGGTCAGTCTCTCCTGCTCCCTGCTCCAGGCTGAGCATTTCTGCAGGGCTAAGTCAGACAAAACATGGTGTACGTCTTTGCAACGTTCAGTCTTTTCTCCGCAAACTAAAGCAGATTCAGTCACAACAGGACAGCCCGTCTCCAGCTACTCAAAAGAAGCAAGAGAATCACCCAGTTAAATGACAATTCCAATGTGCTGACTTTACATGCTCTTCACTCTACTCGTGACAGACGGTGAGACTACAGGCACGCTTTTAAAACATCTGCCACTCTAGGGGAAAGATCTATCACAAAAATAACACAGAACAAAGAAAGACGCAAAAGTAAGAGGCCAAGTGTCAAACAGACTTAAACTAAGGCAAGAGATGCTTGAAGTCCTTTGTCCGAATATAAGAGGTTAGAAGAAGAAGAAAAAAAAGCAGTTCTGAGGCGTGCAGTGCTCGACAGCTGCCTGTGTCGCGCTCGGTTAAAACCGAAACACTTCTGCTCATAAACCGAAGGCGGGGTGTGTTCGCAAGCCTGCCACCGTTGAGCAGAAAACGGCTACTTTCGGTTGTGTCTGTCATCCATTCTCGGTTTGAGTGTGAAGCAGCCCTTCTAAATGAACTGTATGAGTTGAAAACACACACAAAAAAAAAGTAAAAAAAAAAAAAAAACAGTCTAGTATCGTCTGCTGACCGAGTCAGAGATTTCAGTTGTGAGTTATGTGCAAAAAAGAGAAAACCATCTTTAACCTTACCAAAGTAGGGTGGGGGGTTACTTGAATCGATTTGGCATGATCAACCCTTCATCTTACATATATGAGCCAAAAAACTCAAGAAATAATACTGGCACAAACAGGTTATCAGAAAAAGAAATAAAAAAATAAAATACTTTTTTTTTTTTTTTTTTTGCTTGTTTTGTTAACTTCTGCGGTCCGTCTGAGAACTCTGTCCGTGCCTTATGCAACGGGGACAGTGACAGTGAGTAACTTGATAGTAATTTTTTCTCTGAAGTTCCTTTTCTCTCTAATTTTGGCAACGTTATTTAATAACAGGAACCTTCCATCCATACAATGTCCACTTTAGGAACAAGTCCTTCATTCTTTCCCCGGTCCCTCCCCTTCTCTAGCAGTCTGTTGTTGGTGCTGCTGGGTCGAAAAAAATGGTGACTCTGCTTGAAACTCCCAGTTTTTTTTCTTCTTCCCGTTCTGAGCTGCATATGGATACAATACACATTCACACTACAGACTAAGGAACTTTGGTAAAAGTTTTGTTTTGGAATGCTTCCTTTTTGCGATGGCTGCAGTCATGAGCTCAAATACAAAAAAAAAACAAACTGGACCACAACTAGGTATTAAGACAGGATGTGACTGGACCCAAACTGGACACCCCATGGTTACCAGGGCGAATGAGGGATTTCAAAAAATGTCTCTCCTGGCCCGGGTCCACCTGGTTAGGTTTTTTCTCACTCGTCCGTGTCGGGCTTGACGTCCAGCATGGCGTGGAGCTCCTCAGGTGTGTAGCCCAGCAGGCTTTTCAAGTCGCACACAAAGCGGTAAACGTAGCGCTTGCCGGACGTCTTGTGGATGATGTTTTTGTCGTAGTAGTAGCGCAGGCCACGGCTCAGCTTTTCGTAGTTCATCTTGGGCTTGTTCTTTCTCTTGCCCCATCTCCGTGCCACCTGTAGGACAGGGAGGACAGGGTTAATCATACACATAAATGTACTGATAAATGAACTGATATTAAGGCCTTTGTACAAAAAGATCAGATATTGTTTTAGTCTTATCTCTTCTAGTGAAGCCTGTGTTCAGATGACTCTCATGTGGATATGATCTACTCAGCAGAGGTTTAAGGAGGAACTTGCACAAGTCAGGTTCACTACATTGAAATTCAGTTCAAGATTCTTTTCACTGATTGTTTTCAACATATAGTAAAAATGAAAATATGCAATTTCTTTCCTAGATGAATTCTGGCATATAGTCCCCTTAGTGTATGTACGCTGACTGAAGAAACGATGTATAATTAGTTATCTACTCTGAAACAAGTTCCAACTGAAATGCAAAATCTTCTATTCTCATGCCAGTGTGCATTGAAAAATTGTACGGCTTTGCTGATAATAGCCTCCATTGAAAGCCCAACTTTGTCCACTTAATCTGTCTGGATCCTTAAGCAAACAAAAGTTCTATTGTCAGTGTGGATTGATATCTTTTCTGCAGTCTGACCCCCGTCTAGCCTTCATCAGGACTGTGCTGGGTGACCTTGTGACCCCTCACCTCATCAGGGTCGGAGAGTTTGAACTCCCAGCCGTCTCCTGTCCAGCTGATGAACGACTGGCAGGATTTGTCCGTAAGGAGCTCCAGCAAAAACTGCCACAGCTGGATGGGTCCGCTACCTGCACAAATAGATACAAAAGTACCACATTAGAACTAAAGGCGATACAATGCAATCATATAGAACTGAGCAACCATGCTATTCATAATGATTCGGTGTACAGTGCACTTATGTGTGGTAATACCCAATGGATTTTTTTAATGCACTCTGCCTTATACACTATGGAAAGATTGAAGGCTGGGAAAGACACAAGGCCCCCAGTATTCACACTGTTCCATTGTGTCCTGTGGCTTGTCAAGATTGTCAAGATTTTGACTCTTAATGTGAATTCCACTCCACTGACATCACCATGGACTAAAAATATGAGGTATGAATGTGTATGAGTGAGCGTGTTACTGTAGGACTTCTGTGTGTATGTAGAAGAGTGTGTGCGCACAGGGTAGTTTGAGTGTGTGGGTGTGAGAAAGCTCAGCCGTTGATGGCCCATTGCAGAGAGGGGCCAACTTTTCCGACTTTCTCAACAGCTTATGTGTCATTACACTAGAGGGACCGCATTGTAAAGCAAAGCGCTGGGTTTTTTCTTTTGTTTGATTTTATATTTATCTTTGAGAGCCATTTCTGGTGCGCATTTTAAAGCTCTAAGTAAAAATGGTACATTGGTTTGAGGTCGTCAACAGTCAATGTGCTGAACTTTTAATCTCTGCATAGTTTGTTTTGTAACTGGTCGGCTGCACAAGACGGGTTTCTAGCAGTGTTTAGATGTGCACACGTATGCAGAATCACATCGTACAGAAAACTGCACAGTCATTCAGTATCACAAATCACCCTTATAAACGAGTCTGTTTGAAGGTAACTAACAACTCACAGTTTGAGGCAAGAATGTTATGGTTTAGTCATGTGATCTGAGTGTTAGCAACATTAGCCGCAAATAACCAATAAACAACAATACTAATGAAGCAAACATGTCTGGATTGATTTTCAACAGAGGAAAATCACTTAAACCTGGTTTTTAAGCCAAATCAGGTAAATGCATGTAACACTGAACTGCCTGGGTGCTTGCTGACCGACAGAATGAGATCTCTCGTGCCATGTTTGTGCTGTAGCGTGCTCAGAGCATGTAGGCTGAGGAGGAGGCCTCTGCTTCTGCACCAAGCTCAATGAGACTCCTTTCATCTTTGCGGTTTGTGCATTAAGATGAACCAACACTTCACACCTGCTTCAAAGCCAACAAGCGACAACCGAGGAGAGAGACAGAGAGGGTGGAGGAGAGAGTCTCTGACAGTCAACAGCTCTCAGAAGAAGCATCTTCCTGATGAGAGAGAGATTGTGTGTACATTCGGCTAAAAATATATTCGCTGATCGTACATCAGAATATGCCCGTTGATGCCAGAGCTTGATTTTGTTTGCAAATGACTGCTGCAAAGTAAGCGAGAAAGCTTTTAGGGGAATGGCTTTTAGTTTTCTGATTCACCGTCTTTCTAGCTTCCAAATGATAAAGGCTCTTAATGACCTGCTAATTCTCTAGTGTTAGCATACAGATACACATATAGCTTTTTGCTATGAAGTATGCACTAATAGCACCCCACCTAGACCCCAGCACCCATGTCTTTTAACCGTAGGCGGAGTCTACGCAGTAGTTCAGAACAGTTAAATGTAGCCATAGACTGAGGGCAGCAGCATTAAGGTTAAAAAGGAAAAAAAGAATGAGAAAAAAAACAGGTTATGTTGATGACTTTGTACTGCGGTACTGTGGTCATGTCGTTCTCTTCAAAGACATGATGCACTTGTACTCATGTTTGTGATTTGGAAACGTGAAACGAGAAAAACCTCAAAGCTCAGGCAAAAGGCTGTTTTTATCGCTCCCTCGCCTTATCAACCCCCTCATCTCCACACCAGGACTGAGCGCGCCCAGCTAGCACTGTGGCTTCCAGAGCTATAAACAGCCCTTTCAGACCATTATATAAATGCCTATTAGTCGAGTCTGCAGCCTTCTCTCTCTCTCTCTCTCTCCTTCATACATAAAACATACTCAGACATTCTTCTCCATTACATAAAGACCTGAGTTTATGGGAGCTAATGATGCAAGCATTCCCTAGTTTAGCTGAGAGTTTGTATTTAAGATTGGCACTAATGGCCGCCAGTGAGAAAGTCCATTCATGCTGATGTTTTTTCGTTCCTTTGTATCTTTTCCTTGCGTTTCCATGGGTTATCATAATCAGCCATGAAAGTGAGGCAGTTACGGATTCCATAAATCCCCTCACTTTGATGCTGCTGCTATAGTGGAAAAGTGAGAACATTTAGCAGGTTTTTTCATGTTCTGTGTCCTAGACTATTCATGCAGTCCTTATATGACTTAACCCGGAGAAGCTTTACCAAAGCCACCCGAAAATGCTTTTGCACACAAAGTCGCTTGCATTTAGCAGACTCCAGCTTACTAAAAGTGACTTATGTGACTTAAAATAGCATTAAAAAACCTGGAAACTGTGGTGCGGGTGTTGTGACAGCGGTGTCTGTAGGTTTAAAAGCCGTGTCTTTGTGCGCGTTTTTGTAGCACCAGTTCAGAAAGCCTCCCAGAGATCGAGCGATAAAGAGACTCTCAGGTTAAGTGCACGGAGCAGCTATCATTTTGTGCTGCACCCTCCGTTGCCAAGACGACCTGGGAAATGGGTTGAGATGCGGGCCGCAGATAAGCCAGCGCACATGAAAAATGAGGAGATGGAGAGTAAGGTGCATGGAAGAAGACAGAGAGACAGACAGAGTCATGTCTGCTTTGTTGTTTTTGGGTGCTGTGGATTGCTCGAGCAAATAGCATGCTCATATGCGGGCTTGTAGGAGCAACAATGCCAGCAACAAAGAGAAAACAATTAAGTAGAGCTTGCAGACATTTCACAAAGGTGCCACTGTGGTTACGAAACTGGTGCAAGGTGCTGCTCCTCCGGATCCAGAGATGGCCTCGTCCTACTAAGTGCGCTCGCTTGTAGATTTGGATCCAAGCTTGTTCATTTCATTGTCTCATCCCTTGCTTCCTTGCCATTTTAGAAAAGTTACTGCGATTCTGTTTTCTTTTGCGGTTCTGCAACTGCTGCCTCGATATGCATTTACTTATCTGTGTTCCTGATGTTAAGTCACCATATGAGTAATTGCAATTTACAATTGAATTGTCTTTTCTGTTTTCTGTATGCGGCTATTATTAGTATGAGGCCAATTGGCTTCTTGGCTGCCAATACATGTCAAGCTAAAATAAACTGTAGGTGTTACACCACCAGGCTGTTGTTTTTGTAAGACCCATGATCTTTACCCTGTTTTCTTTGGTTTGCATTAATTTGCTTCATTTCAACTGATGGAAATTCAATCAACAAACTACTGTGGAAAATGTTGGGCTAAAATGCCCAGTGGTCGGCTAAAATAATTGTTATGGGGCGATTATGTAATAATTGGGATAGACATATTTTCACTAATTCTAGTTTTAAATTGTGTAATGGATAAGGCGAGAAAGTCTGGTAAAGCTTCTTTTATAGCTATTAGCCCTGCTCAACTGTTTACTACAACTTTACCATGGTGCAATCATATAAGAATGTGTTTTAGCCATTGTGATCCATTTAGAATATCTTAATGCATTGTAATATACTGAAATGCTTTTGGAGACTAATTGGAAGGACAATACCATGTAAGGCCAATGTATTTGTATTCAGAGGATCTAACTGCGACTATCACAGATTAGTGCTGAATGACTTGAGAAAAAGATCTAACTGTGATTTTTACGGCCAATATTATGACTGCAATAAAATTTCAGTTGTTGGCTACAAATTCTAAATGATATTCATTTTACCAAAAATATTAGCATATTCACTTTTCAGGCTTGAACACTGTGTGTGGAGAGCTAAACTGGGTGTCTCTGATTGGTGTAATGCATCTGTAGGCAGATCAGTATCTTAAGATTAAATTTTCCTCCTTTAAAACATTAGGCAACTTAGGCCTACTGCTAGTACACTTCTAACTCCCAACTTATCTTCTGTGCTTTCACAACGGAAGCTTAAGTTACATTTCTGAATGGCAGTGATGATCTTACATGACTAATCAGTTGGACCTGTGTGATTCAGTGATACCATGATCCCTCACTTTCTACTGTACGGGACTGACTAATGGCTGAATCACTGAGTATCAGAGTGAGTATCAGGGGGATGTGTCTATCTCAGGACGGAAACTGACCCGTGTAGCCGGCGAGGGCGGCAGCGGGGATGACTGGCTTGTCCTTGCTGAGGTCAGAGCGCTCCCGGACGTAGTCCTTGAAGGTGCCCTTGTGCTTGTGGCCGTGCAGAGCTGTGGGGTAGTCCTCTGAGTCGAAGCTATCATAGGAAGGCACGCGCTGCAGACTGTTGAATGACGACTGGCTGCTCCACGACTGCGTCAGTCGGTCACAACTTTCAAAGCTTTCTGTGCTCTCGAATGAATCCTGGCCTCCCAGCTTACCTAAAAGACAGAGGAGAGAAAAGAATGTAAGCTAACAAATCCAACACTGAAAAAATCTTGCTCTCAAAACCCAGCTTTCAGTATTCACTACATAACAAGTTGAACCCTGGCCTCCAGTTAGTACATGCAGGCCAAATTATTACAGCTTTATAAGGTGCAATGTTTAGGAGCTAATCCAGCCAAGGGAGGTTCATGTGGGAAAATAGCTGAGAGACAAGAACCAGCCAGCACCCCTCACTTTTCTCTTATATAACTGTCACGCATCCATCTTTGATTTGTTTTGTTGCAATTGGAGGTAAATGGAAACAAATTGCTGCCCTATTTTAAGCCAAAATAGAGATAAAAAAACTGTGCCAATTGAACGCCACTTAAGAAATGAAAGCTAATACAGCAAAGAGGCCGATCCCAAAATCTTTCACTGCAAAATTGAAGCCACATGTGGGGTTTGGTGGTGCCACAAATACTTTCCCACGTTGGAAAAAATGTGCTCTGCTTGCCAAAACAAGAATTTACAGTGTGTGAGGCTTGGTCATACCTAGGGGGCAAGTCTTGATGACGTTCTGCATCATGCTAAGATCTCGCACAGAGGTCCTTAGCCTCTGCACCTCCAGGCCGCCAGCATAATGGTAGCTGCTAAAGCAAATGCCACCAGTTTACATTTTCCCCTTACCCCAACTGTGGTCAACCAGTCAAGACATGGCTCAGCGTTCTAAGCTTGCTTCCTTGGCTTTGCAGCACAGCTGAGTTGCTGATATAGCTAACAAGTAATGGAAACTTATAGCCACCAGTTTAGCATGTCTAAACCATTGCACACTTGCCTCAAACCACATCAACCATGCATTCTGAAGCAAGTGAGTGATAATTTAGGCCAAACCTGCAGCTATATGCTTCCACTACTTAGTTCCATTACATTGACCTTAAACATCCAAGGTAAACTTAAAGAACAAGCATGTCTTAGCTTAGCATTTAAGGTAAAACGATCAATTTGACTAAAGGATGAAACAATGTCGAATTCACCTTTTTTAAATGAGTGTTTTGGTCTGTGCTCTTGGGGGAAAGCACAACAATAGCTTCATGAGAAAAGCAGTGTGTGCTTCGCCTGTGTCTTGACACCTCTGGCACCTTACGAGAAGACAAAGGCGCTTGAAAAACAGCGTCCCCATTACCATCACTCGCCCTGAAACCTTTTACATAAAAAGCACAAGGCTGGAGATCTCGCTGCTCTCTGCGGCTTAGCACTTCGCTCACTTTGATGCAAACAGCTTTGTTTTTTCTTCTTCTTCCCTATCTCATTTTTTTCTTCTTTGTACACTGCATGAACCACAAATACAACCCAACGGTCCCCTACGTTCTGCACATGCACACATGCGACAGCGCAAAACACACACGAAGAAAAAAAAATCTCGCCGAAACCAAAGCTATGCGGACCACACACACACCACCAACCGCTTCAGTAGCAGGGATGACGGACAGAAATGGGGACAGTGCTTTGTTCAGTCAGAAACAAGCACAAAGGAATTTTTTTGCCTCTTATGAAGATTTGATGACAGGGACCGTCCCTTGTTTTGAGCCAGTGGTCAACCAACGATTAGTACCAGCTTTATGGTTTAGACAATCAACTTGTTATTTTGTTTTTACAATAGTGAATATATCACTACATATTGTGATATAACATAGAAATGTGCAGTGTCCCACAGGTTTAAAAAGCGGTACTGTTTTGGCTCCAAGCTGAAAATATCCAGAATAATCTCTAACTTTGAGTTCTCTCCCATGCTTCATTTTGTCTCACTTTATACTACTACCATGTATAGAAGGTCCAAACTCGCAAATAGAAGATAAAATCTTACTTCTTTTATTTTAGTTTTGTAGCCTTTGAAGAAAAAGCTGGAATGTTTATTTTTCAGTAATGTGCCTGCAGTTGTGTCTGTAAGTGGCTATTAGTATTTCATTACTTTGATTTTGCACAACAGCAAGGCTTGGACCCAGATAGGCAGTTTGTGTAAAAGCAAAAGATCTGCCTGTTTTTATTAAAACACGAAGTTTAATCTGCCAATAAACATAACAAAGAACGTCCCTCTAGTTCCAAACTCTGAAACAATAAATAGTGAAAAGGGAGGTTTAATTATAGAGGTGCAGCCCTAGTACCTATATATATATATTGGTGAGCCCTCGTGTATCTCCAATTATATGCATACTTGTATTGCTTCTTGTTACCATTTACATCGTTTTACACACACCCAACCACCCACACACATAAATTCACCACCCTCCAGCCCACACAAGCGACCACCTGCTCTGCCCTTTCATTCCTAGGCCTCACCTCTGCTGATGCGCCCTACACACATGTTGTCAGGCGACACGACTTCCTGTTTCACTGAGAAGTAATCCCCCTGCAGCGGGTTGAGAGGTGTGTCCCGCAGAATCACATTGGAGTACTCGCTCTCGTATTTGAGCGACAGCAGGTCCTCTGAGCTGATAGGGTGAAGGGTCTGGTAGGACTCTGTGATGAAGCCAGGCTCTGAGTACTCTGAAGGGGGCACGCACTGAGCGTGTTCAATGCCATAACCTAGAGAGAGGGTAAAAACAAGGCAGGGCATTGAGTATTGGGAGTCTGTTTGTTGTTTCATTTACCTTTTGGAAAATTACTGTTTGTCGTGTTATGTAATGTTTGTATCCTTTTTTGTTCTTTCATTCGTCAATGTTTTCCCACTACAATACCCAGGATCCAACCGCTGAACACATCCCCACTAAGATGTTTAAAGAAATCCTGACTGTAAGCGTTGCCATTGCTAACAAGATTTCACCGGCTACAGAGGCTTCACCAGCTAGCTGAAAACATTTCAAAACGTCTGCCCTCAAATATGCAACACGACGCAGTTCTTCCCAACTCACATAATCAGGAACCAGAATATGTCATTTTAGAGAATATTGTGAAATAACTGTTGTAGGTGAGAAAGCATATTTACAACAGAAGGAGCAATGGGTCTGTTTTCTTTCATTTTATGCAAAGGGTTCCTTTAAAATAGTGTAATGGTGTATAAAGATGGCAAACTTGTACAGTAAGAGTTCCGTGACCTTGACTTATTATCCTGTAGGACCAGCTGTGTTAAATCACACCCTAAAATCACTCCATCAACCAAACAATTTGGTAAGCTAGCTTTAGTGTTATGGACTGAATGAACAATTAATCAGACTTCTTTTATTCATAATAGCCAAACATGTGAAAATCTGTTTAAACATGTGGAATTTTTTTGAATGTTTGGATATTCCTGATCAAACATAAAGTAGGCTGAAGGCTTCAACCTGACTCCACAGACTGAAAATCCCTTCATGTAAATCTCTTAAATCTGCTAACACTTTCCTCAGACAAATCAATGCACATCTCATATTGCAGTCTTTGCGGTGACTGTGAAAGTGAGAGTGCACACGTGTGTGTGTGTGTGTGTGTGTGTGTGTGCGTTCTAATGGAAGATGGGCTGACAGGCATTGGGGTACTCACTGACAAAATAGTCTGAGGTATAGCGTGATTCCTGGAAACTAGAGGTCAGGCCGTTGACAGGGAAATGCTTGGGGTCTTCTGTGTGAGGTGAAAGAAGATACATACATCACTGAATAAACAATCCTTGCAATCAAATGATGATGATCATGCATTAGGTCATGAAACACTCTTGTAAATACACAGTGTCCCCGCCATGCAGTTACAGTAATGCTCTGATGGCTTCCACTCTGAGACTGACAGTTTCTTATGAACGTCATGCATTCATTAACTGAAGATAAGAAGTAAGCCATGCGGTCTCTGTATTCTTAAGTAGATTAATACGGATTCAACATCGCGTGTGATAAAGAGCTGTAGAGTGTCATCGTTTAAAAGGAAAGGGTGAGGAAAGCCATGAGACAATCTGCTCTGACGCCCATATGAGCGTGTTATTCATATACCGCAGATTGAGAAAACAGATAGCATGTGCTAACTTCGTATGCTTCAACTGCCGATTTGGTTGATAACCGGACTTACTTTTGTGCGCACCTTAACCCAGCAATATCTGAATCAAAGTTGAGATGAATTAGAATTTAGCGGCACTGCAGTCAGGCATGCAGAGACTACTAAATGTACTTACTGATGATGCGGTCTATTTTATTATACTCACTAAATAATAAACAGTTATAGTGGTAGTTGACCTTAAAAGGACCAAATTCTTTGTTAACTGTATTTCCCTCTATTGATATTTTCCCTTAACGCCATTAAACATTTTGAAACAGACAATGGTTATGTATTATCTCATTTTTAAACCATGTGGATTTCTTTAATGTTGTGGATGCTTTAGGAGTAACATTAGTAAAATAGGCCTACAGGTTAATTTATGAGGCTTATAATTCAGTTATAAGATTTAGTAAAGCTTATATTAGTCTACATAAGATTATATGCAAGCTTAAGACTTATGCAAGTCCATAGGATTTTAGAGGCTAAACTAATGCCTGAGGAAACTGCAGTATGGTGTCTTTATGAGAGCTTTTAAAATGCGTATAAACATTCATCAGTGCTTCCACACTACATACAGTCCCAAATTACATTAACCACAAACAGCTGTTGACATCATCTTTCATAGATGTCTATTCCAGGAGTGGGTTGTGCATGTTCTATAAGTCTTTAAGCAGGGACATTCAAATGAAATGTTACCAAACCTATCAGACTTACCTTTCTGCAGCATCTCTAAATGCTCCCACAGGATATCCCCCACAAAGTCAGGCGCCAGATCCAGAAAGCGATCCTTGCCCAGTGCGCACAGGCTGGCTCCGTTCATGCAGAACTTGTGGAAGTCCACGTTCTTCAGGCTGAACTCGTTTACAGTCCATGTCAGCCATTCTCGTACATGGCCCTCTGTCCATTGCCTGGGGTCTGTGGAGAAATAAGAAAGACGGTGGGGTTAGATGAAAAGCTGACACTCAGCACTGAGCAAGCAGATTCTGTTACGCTTCCAAATATGGCTGATGCATTAGAAACCTAATTAACCCATTCAAATCTCTGATTCAAATTGCAATTCCAGCTTAGCTTGTAAGTAGGATTCAATAAAGCTGCTTAGAAAGCATCATGCACATGGATGGCACTCCAGACAGGGAGGCGAGGAGGTCGAAAAACAGACAAAGACAGAGAGAGAGAGAGAGCGAGAGAGAGAGAGAGAGATTTTCACAATACATGATATGTAGTTTTAATAAGCTGGAATAGAAAAACCAGTACAATAAACTATAAAACAATAAATCTACAGCTACAATGATATTATTGAATGATTTACAAACTGCACTACATCCAATCAAACAGGTGGTGGTTATTCTGTGTTCTTTAAGTACTGATAATATCCACAATGTGAATGTGCACTGTGGCGTATTTATCGTGATAACGATTAAATATTGTGTGTTTAAATAAATTAAATACTCTTTGGCCCTTAGATCACGTATTAAAGAAGACATGTATTGACCCTGCACGTAACATGTAATGCATGAAAACACAATTAGGCCCAAAATAAATCCAAAATAATTATGTTCCTCTTTTTCTGGCCAACAGGGTGTCATCAGGTTGTTATATACGGCATGTTTTATGCAGCCATGGTGGTGGTGCTCGGAACTGAAACAGCTGTAATTGTAGCCTATGGGTTTGGACGCTCACAAGCATGCAAGTTTGTTTTTATGCAACCTCAGGACGTAGGTCTGTACACATGTAGATAACGTAAGTAATAATATATATATTATTATATTATTATAACTATTAAAAAGTTTACTCTCTGTAAAAAGTACTTCAAGTCAAGTCAAGAGTGTTTTTGACCATGGTTGTACTTTATAGTCAGAACATCTTTGTCCTGACAAAGTATGAAAACAACTATGAACACAAACACACACACACACACACACACACATGCTTATATATAACATGTGGCTATTTTCAATTCCAGACAGACAGCAAAGACCCAACACAGGCTGAACCTCCCGAGACGCAGCAAAGCGAAGCCACCCTGTGGTCTGCCTCAGTTTGAGGAACATAATTCTTAAGCAGCATGGGGCTGCCATGTGCCTATCTTGCAAGATCCCCTTATAGGCAATCTGCTTCAGGCATTCCAAAACAACACTGTAATGCGCAGGCCCTGGGCTAAGGGTGGACGATTCAGCAAAAATGTAACACCACAATACTTAAACTTTTCACAGTGTTTGCACACAGGGGGCACCTGGCTTTAGGGTCACCAAGTTGCAGGTCCTTCAGCCAAACTGGGCTAGTTCTGGAAAATGCAACTGATAGTAGATACAGTGAATCGAATACATCTGTGGACTATCTTTAAAGTGTTAACCAGTGAGAGATAAAGGTGGCACTCCCAGCTGCTTCTCAACCCCTTTGGACCTTTAAATCACTTTTGGGCCTACAAACAATAGCATATAGGGCTAAAATCCAGTTAGCCATTTGTTTTATGCATTTGCTATACATCATCTGTTGAAGTTATTCATGTGCTCTCAATAACTGACCTAAATCTTGTCATTGGATGGATTTGCAAAGCAGTTCATGGACCTGGGTCTTAACCCACTTACTCATGTTTAGCAGGTAGGAAAGTCTCAACAAGTTGGTGCTATGCATACTCCACTAACGTTTAGCACTTTATACGAGCAGAGATTTTTTTTAAAGCTTAATTTGTTCTCCAGTGTTTTAGGGCAAATGTTTAAGTGAGGAATGCCAGTCACCTTTCATTGCTGAGGTCTTGAACCCAGTTCTCAAGAACTCTGAGTTTGATTACCTAAATAAAATACAAATTATTCTGCTGGCCCCGACACTCATGAGAAACTGCCAATATCGCACTCTAATCTAATAATTAATGGAGAACAGAAGGACAGAATGTGCCTTGTTTAAAAAAAGGCTGGCGGAGAGTTTCTTGTCATTTAACTGAGTGACACACAAAGGAATGAGGGAGCAAAAAGCCGAGAGAGAAATTTGCAAAAATATTAGATATATGAACATGATATTTGCATATGAAAGTGTGTGTGAAAGTGAGGACCCCTTTTAACTCTAGGCTTGCCATTCAGTTCATCTGAAAGTGTCTTACTCAGTAACTATGATGAATTACTTAGCACTGTGGAACATGTTTCAAAGATATGCAATATAGAGAGGGAACTAAAGTGTGGAATTGCCAATGTGCCCATAGAGTGCACACTGTAAACAAATGATACCTGCAAGTGAAAGTTTCTTAAATATAGACAGTATGTCCAATATATTATCTAATATCTCCTTACATTTACATGCCATTTATATGCCATTTAGCTGACGCTTTTATCCAGAGCGACTTACAAGGGTATTCGTATTACAGGTAGGCCAATGTGGTGTTAGGAGTCTCACCCACGGACTCCTATTGGTGTAGCACAGTGTAGTAACCCAGACCAGGATTCGAACACCAGTCTCCCACACCAACCACTCACCGAAAGCTTATAATCTTGCTGCTTTAGGTATGCTATTAATTTAAGCATTCAATCTCAAATTGATTAAAATTGCCTGCCAGTGTAGTACACAAGGACATTTAGGTGTATGTAAAGGCATGTAGTACCTTTGGGGATGCCGAGTCTCTGTTGCTCCTTGGTGAAGCCGCTGAAGGTGGCCTTCAGAGCCTGTGACATCATCTCTTTGCTCCCCGGAGTCAGCAGGGGAACGTCCCCACATTCCAGATCTGTCCCAAACAAGAGCAGAAGAAAACACGGGTCACATTTCGCAGCCAGAAGCTGAGTACAGCCTGAACTATTTCAGCTTTCACATGTGAGTTCAAATGGCCATCCGTAAATAACACTTTCGCCAAAGACTGGCCTGCTGGTTGTCACACTTTTGATATGACAGAGTCCAACCCTCATTATACTGTCTAATTCAAAAAGGACCACTGGCATTGTAGTAATCAGTTCTAAACAGCTTAATTATAGCTCACGCATGAGCTCTTGTACTGTTCGAAGACAGTACAGCCTTCAAACCTTGTTGTTACTGCCAGGGATAACTTGATAAACATACTTTGATAAGGTTAATGTTGCATATACAGTCTTGCATCACTGACAGAAAGAAAAAACAATCCTCTTTTCCAAACCCTATCAATACAAATGTGCAATTATTTCCATAACCATGAATGTATTATGTAATTATTGTCACATTTAACTGACTATACAATATAGTTGACTGTATCACACAATGACGTAAACAGCTCTAGATTTAGACTTAGCTCTAGATCCTGCAACAGACTGATGGCTATGGACCATCTGCCTCCATACTGACCCTTAATACCCCCATACCGCCTGAAGATACTCCAGAACCTGAGGGCACACCAGCCTCTAATGCCTATCCATAACCTCATTCCCCAAACTGTCCATCCACAGACTGCCTTCTGTCGCCAGGGGTCAGTCAGCAGGGTGAGAGGTCGTGCCGGAATGGTGATCTTGTCCAGCCTGAACAGTGGTGTCAGTGTTTGGACTGATCGCCTTCACAGCCTTCAGGTCCCCAGCAGGACACAGAGGGCCCTTTGATGAGTTAAACAGTGCCCGATGACTAGCACTAATCCAATTAGAACAGCCCGGGGTGAATGAGGAGAAGACCTGGGGAAACCCCCTTAAGGCTAAAGGCCCAACAAAAAAAGCCACTAACTAACTGCACTTAAGGTTATGATCTCCACAAATATAGAATACAAAGAATAATGAAGAGACTTTCTGAGTGTGTGTGTGGTTGGGAATCGGGTGTAGGCTAATGGAATTTAGGCCTTTATTGATATTATGTGACTTCATTTACAGTATGCCACACAATTCAGGAGATGTTTTATCACCACATCATGGTTGAACTAGACACTGGCAAAGTCATCTGCAAGTTAAAAGAGTAGCCTTTCCAAATTTGTACTAAATGACAGCAAAAAGGAAACTTCGTTTTGGCTAAAGCAATTAGGAATTCAGGCCTTCATTGATGTTATATGACTTGTGTTCACACTGGGAAATGCGACTAGATTTAGGGTACTTCCGACACCTGGATGATCCACTAAAACAATAAAAAGTGTGGAAAACCATTAAAACACTGTGAAGCAGTACATACTGTTTGCACGCCTTTGCTAACTGCACATGTTAGATTACATTAGGGCTATTTAACCACTTTCAACACAAAATATTGATCACTCCACCTGTATCTTAGTCTCTTATAAAAGCGCTGGTATGAATGAACCTAAAACAGCCTGACATACAAATTTAATCTCTTCACAAACAAAACTACGTACAACACCGCTGTGATTATGTATGCTCCTCGTACCTTGAGTTAGACCACCTACGTGAAACACTGGTTACCCCACGCATGCACTATGCCACAACAACAATACAAGCTTTCAACACACAAAGGTATTAAACAGTGCATACAACAGACTGGAGCAAATTAAGTATTCACTTTAAAACTGACTGAATGAAACATGCTAATAAATAAGCAAACACACAACAGAAATAAAAATATCGCCTCCTTTGTAACTCAAAAGAGAGCAAAGAGGAAAAACACAGTCTTATTAGTGCAAGGGTACATATTAGCTTGTGAATAGCACACTATTACAGGATATTATACTTTTACGATATTGAGTGGTCAATGAACTGTGATAAGAAGCATTAATATGTTAATGCAGAGTTTGGGTACTCCCTACAATTGGTGTATCGTAACCCACTTTTTGCAGTATAGTATAGTACACCACCGTTAGCAGTACACTCAATAGTACGGTATGTAGCAGAGCATAGTATGTGGTTTTGGAGGCAGTCATTGGCTGCATTCAAAATAGTACACTACTATACAGCACACTGCATACTACAGTAGTATGTACTGTACACTGTATACGCCCCCTGTGTGTAGTACACAGTACAGTAACAAGTTCTGACCTACAGTGTGGGACACTAATTCAGTCACATGACCAGTTACCTCACATTTACCTCAGGGCTCTTATTACTGTATCCACTGTTTAGAGCTAGCTGCAGCTGTTAGCTACCCTAGGCTAATTCACTCTAAAACTGTCATTTTTAACTTTCTGAGGATGTAGTATGCCACAAGAACATACTGAATAGTGCCTGAACCTATGAGTTTAGAGCTAGGACAGAAGACTAAGCGCATGGCAGTTTCTTTTCTCTGCAACCCATCTTTTCCCCCCGGCACCCAGATGTTCTGGCATCTCCACATGGTTTTGAACTGGCAGCTCTGGGCACCTCTTGTCTTTGTCAGTTCTCTCTCTCTCTCTCAATTAAATTCTATGTAATATTAGATTTATAAGTATGACAATTTAATATATTTATTGTCAACAACATATAATAAATACAATACAATAAAGAAAATGTTACCTATCAAATGATAGGTCCCTCTCTCATGCTCTCTCTCTCTCTCTCAGCTCTACTACGCGATACAGCCGAGTCAGGAATGTGCAACAGCTGTCCCTCCTTGCCTCCCTTGCTCTCTCCCTCTCTCCCATCTCCCTCCACTCTCTGCAATGACCCTCTCTGCACATTTCCGACAGCGTTACATTAAACAGGGAGTCTAAATGGAGGAGAACAATGTGCGATTCGATCGGGAGAAGCTGCGTCTCTCTCTCCATTTTCGCCTCTTAATTGCGCATTAGAGAAGCCGTTCCCCTGCGTCAGAGCATTCACACGCGCCGGGAAAGAGCCCTATTTGCACATTAGCCGAACAAGCGTGGCCAAGCAGCCCCTTCAGCCCTTTTCAAAAAGCCACACAAAAGCCTGTTTGCAGAGTGCAAACGTTTAATGAGCGTTATTCTTTTTCTCCTTTCCTTCTTTTGCTTTTTATTTCCTTTTTTTTCCTCTGCAAAGGGAGCAGGTTCGGGGGTGAAGATAAATGTTTTGTTTGGACAGCAGATTGCATGGCGGGTTTAACGAGACGTAGTAGAAGCTTGTTCATTAGTGAAGAGCACATGGACGCCTTGCACAAGAGAGTGGAGGACTGACCGTCTGCACTGTTTATTTTCCGTAGATAACAAATCTGTCTAGATGGCCAGCGGACGTGTAAAAATGCATTGATGCATTATGATACATGTTGTAATAAGTCGACTGCTGGAGCTACATCTATTTTAGAATGTTTGAATGGACTGAACTGAATTTAAATAACATCCAATCAAGTTTGAGCTGACTTTTTGGCCAATGGTCAGGTTAAATCTTTGGTCAAATCTTTTGACTATATTTCACTGCTGTATATTTGCATACGGTAACCAAGTATCCCAAAACTGGCAACTTTACAGAATAACGCAGAAAGTTCTTTCAATGTCAATTATTGTAAAGAGATTTTATTCCAAGTCCTTTTGGCGCATTTCTATTGGTCTGTTCATCATGAAATTCAGTTCATTCACACCATGTAAAGAACATTCATGTATTTTTTCATTCATATTCATAACAACCAAACTGAATCAAACAATGATGCGTAGTCAAACTGAAACTTTGTGAAGTCACAGACGTACATATCAAGGATATTGAGGACAGCGCCCTTCAAAAACCCACCGCTGAGGAGCAAACAATCGCAAGCAGGCAAAAACAGTCAGTCTATTTCGCTCACTCAGCCAAAAGCAAAGAGACACGGCCATCAGAGCCCAGCACCAGGCTTTGAAGTGACTGCCCGTTTACTTGAGATGGATGGTTCAGAGTTTGTCTCCACTCTCAGAAAAACAGTCTCTCGCCCTTCTCTGTCTCCGTCTCTCTCCTGCTTTTTCTCTCTACTGCTTTCTCTTTTCTCTCTTGCTGTCTGGTGCTCACGTCTGGCAACTCGCTCATTCTTGCTCGCTTTCTTTTTCACCATCTCTCGCTCTTCTCACCCACGCAGTCCTGCATGTGTTTAATGGAGGGGCCCCGTCCCAGCCACCCCTGTCTTTACCAAAGCCATCTCTAACAGCTAGAAAGCTGAGGTTTCGGAGGACAAAAAGGGCTGTGAAATGTCACAGTGCATTTAAGTTCCCTCTTGTCTTGGAAAAAAAAAAATACATGCAATTCAGCATCTTATATCTCAACACATATCTCCTACATCCATCGTTTTTGCCACGACATAATTTACATATTACATACCAAATAATTTGTTATAATCAATCAGTAAACAACAACCCAGGATTTTAACGTCAGCATTAATCTTAATGAGCATTTTCCTTCCGTTTCATGCAGGGTGAAACTGAGCTAGTTGAGCCCTTTCGCTCGATGATAGGATGGGGTGGTGAGAGAGGGAGGTGAAACATGATACAATTGATTAAATATCCGTGCTCCTTGCCCAGAAAGTGCTTTGCACCCTGTAATTCAGACCTAATGAGCAATGAGTCAAACCTTTTGAAACTTATAATAACATAGCCCCAGCTGGACACAGGAGCACCTCTCTGATGCTCTTCTCTGATATTTCCATATACCACAACTATTTCCATCATGTCGCCTGTCGCAGTGGGTGATGAGCAGGTCAGTGGTGTGGTCCATCCATCATCATGACTGACAGGAGGAGCAGACAAATCTCAAAGCTTTGATGTGTAACATTGATGGAGTGCCATGTGATTGAACCAAGCTATCATGCGGCGGCGCATCAATGGACCAGACCGTGAACAAAGTTATGTTCCTCTAAAATGGTGCACATCTGGAAGATACACATGAAATGTGTTGCCACATTGTTACTGAGGACGTCTTTGCAAGGATCAAGAATCTAAACACAACGATTGCACAACGACTTTGAACGAGTGGTACCCAGGTCCAGCCACCGAGGGTCGGCACAGTTTGGTGTTCTACCTGCTCAAACACACCAGATTCAGACTAGTTTCTCTTAATCACCAGGTTGCGTATGTGTGAACAGAGACATCAGCAAACTGTGAAGGACAATAGGTATAAATCTTAACCCTTACAAAGAGAGCATGCAAAAGAAAGACAGTACAGATGATAAATGATAATTATCCCTAGGCCTGTGATGGAATTCTTTGTGTGGATGGAAAACAACCACAACAAGCAGTTAAACTGGGTTTGAAGGGGTGCGGGATCTTTTCCTACTTTTCCTTTTCTTGATTTTCATTTGACAAGGACAAAGCTTCAACTCACACGCTATCTGTGCATATACTCCAGCATCCCTTTCAAAATTAGGGACCATCTAGAAATTACCGCAAGGCAAAGTATAGCTATTAATACTCTGTAACTATATCTGCTGATGCTTGAAGAAACATTGAAATCATTGAACATTGCTTCAATTAAGCAAACCAAACAAAAACAGCATAGTTCAGTATAAGCTACAGTATAAGCATGTGCGAATGCAACGCACTGCAAATGTCACACAAAGTTCACCATCTGATTCTATGGTCTCTGTAGTCATTTTGTTTATCCTGATTTGTAAGTTTTTACGGACAACTGAAGCCATTTTGTTTGATGTGTGAAACCTGATGTTGTAGTCTTAGCATGTCTTGAGTCATGATCTGCCTGATGTACACAGAGCGTGAAGCTCACCAGTTGTGTTTCCAAAGCAAGCTCATCAATTCTAGCTACAATAAATGTGGAATAATATAGGATACATTTTTATATATAGTGTTTCTGTGCTTCTGAGTGTTTTCCCATTCTTTATTGTAGGCTACATCCTTACAGGTGTGCACCTAGAGCATGTGTATATGTGTGCATGTCCTGAGTGCATGGCCACGTGGACCAAATTAGCAGGCTTTCTCGGCTTTGTGCCCGGGCCGGGGGGGCGTGAAATTGCGATTATCGTGTCGGGGCCGTGGTGGTCTCGGGGAGTGGGGCGTGGTGGGGAGGGGTGCGAGTGATTCACTCCACTGTAATGTGAGTCCCATCACAAGACAAGAGTGCATGAATGGAGCTCCTCAGAGGGATGACCTCACCACTGGCATGGAGGCGAAGGCCCAGCCCCATTCGTTTTGAGAGCGCTCATTCATAAAGAATGAGCAGTGATGCTATTGATTCTGGGGTCCAGTGACAAGCACTAAGCAGGAATGCCTCTATCTCCAGATGGTAAAAGGTGGCAGACCCTTGGCTGGGCTTATAAATAGGCCCAGATTTAAAAACGTATGTGTGTTCTTTCAGCAGTGCGTGAGAGAAAGCAAGTGGGCGTGCAATAAAAAAGCCACACAAGCTCATTTGGGTCTTTCAAAAACCCGGGAAGATATTTAAGCCGCTTGAATGCTTTTGTTGTGTCTGATTTATTTGAGTCTATATGTCAGTTTAGCATATTGGGCTTTACACTGCGGCCCTCTTTTCTCTTTCTCTGTGTGTGCATGTCTTTCTCTCTCTCTCTCTGTTTCTCTGTCTTTGCTGGGTTTGTGTGGGTGTATTGTTTTTATGTGACCCCAGTGTCTGGCCAGAGGTGAGCAAGAGGGTGCAAGCTGAAAGAGCGAAGGAAAAAGAAAGAGCCACAAGCAAGACAGAAGACACGAATATCCTCATAAATACTTGAGACATATCCTTAATTCAAAAAGATTAGAAGAACTCTATGGAATGAAGGGCATCATGCTACACCGGCTTGCAGAGATACATACAATAATGCCACAGCTTGTGGGAAAGTTGGTGAGCATATTGATGGAACATTTGCAGTGTTGGTGTTTAGTATAATGAAAAACCATAATGGCAATTCAAAAGAAAAGAAAGAGCAAGACAGAGATGCTGTCAGAGACAGTGTGAGACAGTGAGCTATCCTTCTCTCAGCAGGACACCTCACTGCCCACTGCCTTTAACAGTCTCGGCAGGGGTCTGAGAGCCCCTTCACTGGCCAGCCGGACGTGAAGATGTTATCAGTACCACTTTGTTGTAGATCTTATCTTCCACTTTCTCCACAAGTAAGTTAGCAGCAGGCTGTAAACTCAGGCTGGGATGAAGGAGGGTCATTCACCCAAGCAAAGGGAGCGGGGACAGGGGGACAGAGGGCAAGGGGTGGGGCTCCACACTGAGAGAGGTGCTTGTTCTGCCCACTATTTGGATTTCCATCTGAATTAGAAAGCAACGGCTGGGCCAGGCCCACGACAGGAATAGAAGCGGCTCCCCCAGAGGCAGTGCCAAGGCCGGACGACCAGCCGAGTGGCTGAGATCATGAGCAGGGGGCTCTCCCGCCCCGGAACAATGTGGCTATTCTTGGAAGTACAGACAGAGGATGCCGTAATGTACACAAGCACACACATTCGCATGAATTAGACAGGGGATTCACGTCATAAACAGCACTCTTCATACATCAGGGTGCAAAAAACAAACCCTTGCTTCACTTTTCAACCACACTTCACCTTCTGCTACTCTTACCACTAGCTTTACCTCTTTGTCTCTCCCTAATCTGCGTGCTAGGAAATGAAACGTCACTACCTAAAAAGTACGCACAAGATGCAAATTATTCACGGCACCAACAGCAGGTTTCAGTTATTAATGATGCACAACTGGCAGTCTTTCGCTCTGTGGTAAATATCACTATAAGATAACACAATTACAATATTCAGTACTGAGATTATTGCATTTATTCAAACAAGCTACAACCACAAAATTGTATTATGCTGGCAAACTTCACAGACCTCATAGATGTGCCTTTCTGCAGCCGTTTGGAGGAATCGACACAATCCTAGCAAACAGCCAGCTAGCGTATACGCATACATAATCCAACAATGAATAAATATGTTCAAAAACTGCATGCAAAAGCCTTCAGCAACGTTTACCAACGTTGTCCTGATAAACTGTAAATCGCAATTGCGGTATCTAACAAATTAATCGCAATGTGGTAATATGAAAATCGATTCTCAAGATGCCAACAGTGATTGAGGTGCATCTGCAGGTGTGAAGAACTGTAAGCTTTGCAATGGCAGGTTTGCACTGCAGAATTTGCAGTTGCCTACACATGCACGCCTGTGCACTTAGTTCAGGAGACCTTGCATGCACTGTTTAGACCTGCGAAACAAACAAACGCCAAACACGACAAACAGTTTACTTTCTCGGCAACATCCTCCCTCCTATCCTAAAGCACAAACCTTCGTTAAGTGCATCTAACGCTGTAAGAGGGGATAGTCATGCGCTGCTAGGAGATTCGAAAAGGGAAAAACTATTATATGTGGACATTCAGTTGTACCCGAGCTGCGATTATGATCAAGCAGCCTTTGTAACGCTGGAGTAATTGAGTAGGGAAAAAGCTCTGTGTGTAATTAGCAGTGGGGTGGCTAATGGTTTCGGTGCACTGTGGGGCCAGCCGAGGGCCAACAGATGCATACTCACAAAATGAATTCCCTGCAGACCACAATGTTTTCATGTAGCGTGCCACACATTCTTGTGTCGTTTAACTATCGCTAATGTGGAGGATTTATGTATATGCTTTTACGTGTGTCTGTCTGTGTTTTTTAAACTGCGAGCTTAAAACCAAAGTACTGCACTTTTTTTCAGAGTCTAAAAATTCCCATTACCAAATTATCTATATAAAGAGTAAAAGCACCGCTGAATGTCACTAGCAGGCCAAAAATAGAAGCCTGGAATTAGCAGCAGGCGGCATGAAAAAGAAGAAGCCATCAGGCACAAGCGTCTTACTGGAGATGACATCTGTATCAGTGGGTTTCTTTTGGTATCATCAAAGTGACACCCAACAACCCACCACTTTGAGAACACAAACAAAATGCTTCTATAGTAATGAACTTGAATGTCAAGCAGGCATACACAACATCATCTTTAGCCTGGTGCCTGCAACTTAACAAAAGGGGTTAAATAGCCCCCATACATCTAAAACAAGCAATTCTGCCATTGTTATCATTGCAGTTTTCCATTATCAAAAGTTTCAAGACTTGATTTAAACAAGAACACCAAAGAAATCACATTTTTCAAAGGACACTTTGGGCTTTTGTTAATAAAGCAGGCTGCTAACAGCTAACTCTGTTCTAGTGTTTATGAGTAAAGGGTGAGTTGCTGGATCCTGCTGTGCTGTGCTGGTGTATATGAACGGTGTCAAAGACTAGAGCCCATTATGGCCGCCTCTGGGAGCCAGTCCAGACGCCTACGTCGATTGCTGTTGCTGTTCTCAGCCATGAACCCCGCGAATAAGCCCTTTCTGTCAAAGACATGGTAAAGAGGGTGAGGAAAAGAAGGCCCAGCTGCGATAGAGACTGCCAGAGAACATGCGTCTTCCATTCAAGCGCACGTCACATAGTTCGAGCAAACCTAAAGAGAATCGTGAAAGCCGAGGGACTCACTCTCGCCAAACACCTGGACAGAGTCTGGTCAGTGTGTGCTGCAGAGAGTCCAAAGCCCAGTACAGGATGATACCATATGAAGCGGAAACTGAAGCCAGACGAACTCTTTCAGCACAGTACCTCTGCTAGGAGCTCCTGTTTGCGAGGGTGAATACAGAAATAGCATAATTGCAAAAGCAGCTCACAGCCCTTGAATCCAAAAACAGGTGGTTTGGTGAAAGACAAGATGCTGGAGGGAGGTCCATGAGCTAGGACCAGCTTCCACTATGTAGAAACAACCATTTAGTTCGATAGTCAAAAAGCTTTTCACACAATTTTAAAAATTGGCATTCAAAAATTGCAAACCTATAACTTTATGGACCTCTTTCTCAAATTTCGAGTTTCCCACTCCCACTCTTCTGCCACTATCTTATTTCTTTTCCACAATTATGGTCTGAATAGTCAGCAGCTGCTCACAATAACCAACTAGTGGATGTATCAGTCAATCAATTGACTAATCGACTTGTCTAAGCAACATCTAGTAAGGACAAGCCCTGCACCCAGTCATACATACAGGTAGAGTGAGATACTCAGAGTACTCAGATCTTCAAACCACATACATACAGCCTCACAGCACAATGGGGCCACAGAGACACCAATAAAACAGCTATAGTGGAGACGCCAGAAGGTAGCATTGAGAGAGAGGCACCGGTCAGGCTGGCTTACTCACCTCCAGAGCCGCCTACCACCCAGGAGGCAGTCTGGAGCCCATCAGCAGGTCCATGAGAGCCCAGGCTAGCCTAGTGCTGAGGGCTTGGGGGGGTGGGAGGGGTGGAGGTTGCCCATCAGAGGCTGTGACTCAGTAATTAGCCTGTAACAGGCAGCTGGGATGAGACAACGTAGAAGCAGACAGACACCACATCAGGGGCCGGTGAGACGCGACAAAAGAGGCGCATATGTGCTGCAGAGGGAGGGAATGAGGGTAGGGAAAAAAAGAGGAGTGGGGGCAAGACATCGATGGAAAGGAGAAATGAGATGCTGTAAAAAGTTGAAAAGAAAATTCCGGCTTGTTTTTTCTTCCCTGCTTGGGGACACACTGTTTCTTTTGTTTTTGTTTTGGTTTTGCATGGAGCTTTGGAGACGCGCAGCCAGGGTTGGCTGTTGAGAAGTCTACGGTGCAATAAAAATGGGTCAAGTCTGCTGCGACACATCTGAAAGAATCTTCTCCTGTCCCATGACTGATCCATAGATGTTTAGTGACACAAGTTAACAAGTCTGGACTGCTCTCACACATGCTTACTATTTGGAAGCCAGTTGATTCTAAAGGTAAATGCTCACCCCCTCCCTCTTTGATGACTACATGTTAAAGGGAACAATAAATATGTGTGGTCACAAGTCAGGCATTCTCAAAGGGGAGTCATTTAGCCAACGCACATTCTGCCGAGGAGGAGTCATTTCACCAGCGCACGTCACTAGGAGACTAAGACTTGTTTCATCTGGGGGCATTTGGCCAGAGCTCAAGAACACCGCTTTGACAACAATGCCTGTATTCCTTGAATATAAAGTGCACTGTATATATTAATTCCTCAACTGTAAAACACATTCTGCCTTATGATTACAAATGAGGTAGGCGCAATAAAGAAGGTGCAAGAATGCGTTAAGTGAGCTCACTCAGGTCCTCCACTCTCTGGCATGCCTTACATCTCTCATAAAAAATAAAAAAAAACTTTTGGCCTGACTCGTAAAGCATTCAGAGGCCTATTAAAAACGAACTGGGACCTAGTCATTTGTTTTGCTTTGCCAGCCACCCACATCAGATGAGTGTGGATCACCTAGCTTCATGTTTGCACAGCTGCCAGGGTGCCCAGCATGCCCGCAGTCTGGCAAAGAGAGCCAGGGCTGGGTTCTGCTAGGGCAGCAGGCAGGGACCAGCTAATTGTTTAGACTCTTGGGTTGGATCTTCTTATGCAATATGAGACAACATGGCTGCTCTTTGCTAATTCTTGACAATGGCTTGATTAGCATCAGCATGTCAGAAACCAATTAGAAGCCGAAAAACACTATGGATTCAGTGCTGTTGTGGTGTTGTTAAAACTTATAGATCAATGATCAATAGATCAATTTGTTTTGATTTGATGCATTTGTCTTTTCTTAACTAGCGGTGAGTTAAAACCCAAATAAAGGTCTTGCGTATTTTATTATATAGTGAATTTAGTGCTGTCTGATGTTCTTAGTGACAGGGTACATGCTAGCAGGCAGTTAGCTAGGACTGCAAGGCTATTGCAAAGTTATTGTGTCTCAAGGCTGCACAGTGTAACTGATGAATACTGATAATGTGGTCTATTGTTGATAGTGCATATCTATGAAATGTGTGGGTGTGTGTGTGGTTAGAGACGATCGAGCGCAATGTCTTAATCAGATAAAAGAGGGCAGCACGCAGCCCACCCAGTCCCTACACATTCCTGTCACTCGCTGAACCCTGGCCTCCAACAGAGAAAGAGAGAGAGAGAAAGAGACGAAAAGAGAAAGAGAGAAAGAAAGAAGCACCCTCATCAAGAGCTACTTCTTTCTGCGGTCCGAAACGAGTGGGTGGGAGGTGACCTCTGGCTTTCTCTCATGTTGTTGCTGACCCACTTGGCTGTGCTAAGTACTCCTTGGTCAGACATGAAAGAAGCAGCCCTGTCGTCAAGAGCTTTGACACCAACCATCACGAGTGCACATCCTAGCTCGTTCTGTACGTCTCGAAAGTTTAATGTTGTTTTGTTTGCTGGGACTTCATGTTGGTGAAAGCACTAGCTACGTTTCAAAAGAGCCTGGCTCAAGGCGGTCTTTGGGGCTGTACTAGCATGTGGTTCACATCTGCGTCTGGTTCACAGTGGCTTAACAGAATGTACTGTATAAGTCATGGTCCCAACCTTCATGAGTGCTGGTCCCCAGGATGGTTTGTCTCTGGGGGCAGTGTAGCTTCTGCTAAAACATGTGAATGTGCAAACCCAATTTTATTTAGGCCGTTCTATGGGTAAACGCGAGTGCCCTCGTTGAGGCTGTCGGCCTTGTGGAGCCTCCATTGTCTGTTCTTCCTCTATTTGTCTTTAGAGTAAATCAGATCATCTCCAATGAACTCTAAACTACTTCTGTGTGGCTCTTGACTTGATTCATTTAGCTTGACAATTCATCACCTTTTTGTAAACAGAAGGAAGTGAGAGAATGAGAACGAGAGAGAGGGAAGGACACAGAGAAGCTGAGACAATTCAAGCATGCATTAACAAATAAAGTCGAGTCAGGAGGTCAGAAGTCCACGTTAACGGTTGCTGTAACCTAATAACACCTGTCAAACAGTTACATAGTGAGGCTTGACAGCTAATAGAAGACAATGCATGATTGAATTCATGGTATGACGGCATGGCATGGCAAGATGTTGTCACGACACATATCACATGTGTGTTTTCCAAAATTTGGAACGGCGTCAAGGGACTAGATGCTAATTTTTAAGAAATGTAGTTTGCCGAACTACATTGCTGACACTGGCGAGACTCAAACTAGCAATCTGCACCACTTGGACACTCCAAGTGTCTTTGAATGGAACTGGTCAATGCTCTATAAAGAACTCAAGATGCTCACATACTCATCATAACGATAATGATATCATATTATCATACCGCCCACCCCCAAGAGTTTGGTTGCGGTCTTTCTGCTTCTTGCGTTCTTGGTTGCTTTGTTTCTGCTTCTAGCATCTCCACCCATTTTTCTTTCCTCCCTCTCAACTTCACAGCCTTCAACCTGTTGCTTCGTTCACAGCCCACCATGGATGCACAGATGCTGTAGAGTTATTTTTTGGTCGTCCCCACAACATGACAGGTACAAAAAATGGAGGAGCAGACCAGATTAAAGCAAGCCTTGTGCTGAGAGTTAATTCTTTGGCAGTGATAACTGCTAACCCAGGGCTTTCCCGACTGACCGGGCAAGCGGGAGCCTGTATTGTGAAATGGTTTTGCAAGATAGTGCGAAGTTTTGGCAACTGTAATGCAACTATCAGCAACTCTTTTTTTTCCTCTTAAATAGCGTACAAGTGTTTTTCCATGCGCCTGATAAAAAATGTGTACGCGTGTAAGAACGAGCGTGAGAGAGGGTTGCCTGAGCGTGCAGTAGAGAGCGTGCGTGTGTTTATTTGCATGTTCGTGTGCACATATATGTGTGTGTTTTATAGTGATTCGCATCTCACACCTCAGATAGCGGCCAGCTTTCAGTATGACACACTTGTGAAGTGAACAACACGTTTCCATGATGTGTCTACAGCTGGTGCGGTGTGCTTGAAATCGATCAAGTGAGCAAGAGAGCCCAAGAAAGACAGAGACAGAGAGAGAGAAGGAGGGAGTAACATTCAGAGATGTCAGCTTTTTTCGCTTAGGAAAAACCAGCGGCCACTGAACTTGCGCTAGCCCCGCTGACCGAGCATGAACAGGGTCACGTTCAAAAAAGTGCATTGGACTGGAGTGTACAAGAGGGCCGAGGCCATATTCTCTCACTCACACACACACACATGCACACTCTCTGTAAGCATTAACTAGCCTGCCTGCACACTCATCACCTCGGGCCAAGCCTAAGGAGTGTCTTGTCAGGACGGCGAGGGGGAGGACGATAATGCTGACTGCCTAAAGCCGCATGGCATGCGCCCTCCCACCGCCCTTTGGCTGTCCCGGGACACTGCAATGATGTGGTATGAATGGGCAGTGAAACAGCATCATGACGAGTAACGACGTTCTGTCACCACTGGCCGATCAAGGCTCAAGCAATCAGGAAGCATATATACACAGATATACAGAAGATCTACAAATTCAAACAAGTGTGTCCACACATTTTATCAACACACATTTTAGCAAGTGTGTGAAAAACAAAGTTGTGTTGATTGAAGTTCATATAGAAACTTAGAAACTACTCTTGACAACTTTCAGCAGTGACCCAGACTAATGCTATATATGCTATATATATATATATATATATATATATATATATATATATATATACATATACATATATATTTTTTTATACATATATTTGTCCCGCCAACTATGTCTCAAAAGGAGCCACTAAAAGGCATCTTGGGCATCAAAGAGCATTTTAGGCATCTGAAATACACCACCCAAAAACCCTATGTAATACCTACATCTCAAAATAACATGATGATGGGAGTGAGTGCTATTCCAGCTACAGGACTGCACTGGGTTCCTTCTTTCTCCGATATCCGATTCAGCATTTTCTGCTGATATCGACCCAATCCCGATACCTGATATCAGACTCTTGCCACCAGTCCCATACCTGATATCAGATGGTGCCACCAGGTACAGTTAATGCATTACATGTTCCCAAGCAGAGGAAACATACAGGGGGGACATTACAGCACCTGGCTGGACATACTCAGTGCTGCACTAGTTACTAGTTATTTGCCACATACAGTCATTAACACCGACCTAGTCCCAAACTAACAACACTGCAAAGCTCACCACCACCACCTCCCACTCCTTAACCAACAGGTACATGCAGACAGCATTAATAACGATGTATTGGCAGGGTGTTAGCTTCCCTTCTGTCTGATAACTGATCTCTCTCTTACAGTCAGTCTGCGTGCAGCTCCAGCGTGCTGAAAGGCGATAAATAATTGATGGGCACATCTGGAGCTCTTCATGGGAACAGAAAAGCATGTTCTTTGGCTACGCGGGGCTTCGTAGTAGCCTACTGAAACTGTCACTACCTTAAGCACCTAAACATGGTTTAACCTCAGCGGCACCCCCCGTGCTATAGTAACCCCCTCCAAGAAAAGGTAGGAACTCAAGTCAGTCGAAAAGTTAGCTAGCCGCCACAAAACGCCTCGCGAGCTGAGCGCAGCGAGAAAACAAGACGCTCGAGCGCCAACAGCAAACATTCAGCATCTGAAGAAGAAGAAGAAGAAGAAGGTTTCAGTTTTACTCACCGTCCACTTTTTCAGACTTTATTATGGTTAACGTCGGTTTCATATCGACAGCTGCCGTCATGGTCTCGCATTCAGTGTGTTTCTCTTTCTACTGTAGTTCCAAAACACACTGTTACAGTTCACGTGCTCCCTCTCTCTCTCTCTCTCCTTCAGCTCCGGTAACGGTTCAGCGTACCCTACTAAGGGGAGAAAAACCACCGAAGGGTCTTTATTCCCTCTGTTTTCACTAATTCTCCCCCAAACTAAACCCTGTTTCTCACATACAAAGTTCTCTTTCGTTCTCTCTCTCTCTCTTTCTCTCACTCACTCTCTTTCTCCTTCTCTCCCTCACTCACTCACTTACTCGCTCGCTCCACTCTCTCTCTCTCTATCTCCCTCCCTCCGTCTCTCTACCTCCGTCAGGGCGTTGCTGTGGGGTCTAGCCTCTCGAGTTCGTTTTCTTTTTCCCGCCCGTATTCCGTCCAGCCCCGCCCTCGTGCGTTCTAATTGGCTGGCAGCACTCCGCGTCCTGCGCTATGATTGGCTAGCCTTATTTTTTTTTTCAGGACCTGCTCGCGAGCGTGCGAGCTGCTTACCAACCCCAGCGAATGCAGGAGGCAGGGCTTGTCGGATAACGGGCGGGGTAAAAAAATGACGGCGCTGTGAATGGGGGTGGGGGGGCGGCGCCGACAGTGATTCACAATTCAATTACATTCCTTTCAGCTCTCCCTCCATGAGAAAGAATATCGTTACGTCCTGAGGGAGCTCTGTCTTACTATCATTTTGGCCCCTAAAAAATAAGACTTTATTATTTATTTGTATTTTGTTCTGCGGTTGATGAGTAGCTGATTAGCTTCCATGGCACTGCTATGGGCTCCTTCAATGAGGATGTTGACAAAGAGGAATTTCACAAAAGAACAGAAGTTACATCTTGTACATGCTCACCGTGAACAGGGTTGAGCAACATCATCTCAAGACCAAGGAAAAAAAAACTATAGCAAAACCCAGCTAGAGTGATGCAATTGATTGCCTCATTTGTAATATCACATGAATCATCCATGAATCATTATTTGCTTATTTAGTGATGTTCAGTGCCAAACGAATGCTGACCTCCTGATGTCAAATATCCAAATATGTCTCATCTCCCGACTCCACTGTGAAGAAAAACAATTTGACGTTCTGTTTAAAAACTCTGATAAGTAAAACCCCATTGGCTCTTGACAGTGCTTCCAAAGCTCGCCTGCTCCATTCCAACATTTCTCTTCGTTTGGGGGATAGAAGTTTACTTGAAGCCAATCAGAAGTAAAGGTTGGACGGGCCATCCGCTTGGCCGAGACCGTGGGACTGTTGTGAAGGCATCAAGCACCCTCGTAATGCTGGCCCAAACCTCATAAACACCTCAGAGCATTTCCTGCCCACCTTGACAGGACCAATAAAAACCCAAATCTGGCATTTACAGAGGATCTTCTCACCGCATCCATGTCCCCTGACACACAAGGCCGTCCTTGACTAACGTTTGGGAACGGCCTGCTGCGGAGGTTCCCAATCGGGCATGTGCATGCACCGGATCTGACTAGACTGGAAGCCTCTTGGTTCCTCTTCAGTAGATATTAACTGGGAACTGACCATCGTGGCAGCTTACAACAACTTACTCAACTTGGCCTTTCACCATCCCAGCCTGTAACTGCAAGTTGTCTTTCTCCATGGTCTATATTAAGACTGTCCTCGATCTCAGCTGAAAACGTGATGGTTAAACTGAACTGGGTACACTGAAAATAATACATGTGCCCACGGTTTTAGGTGAGGCATTACAACCCATTATTGTCCCGTGACCTGAGTACATAGAGATGGAGAAGGGGGTGGGGGGTGGTGTTCATGGTGATGGGGTGCGTCTGTACCCACATTAAGTTAATTAGCTGCCATGGTAACAGATCGCCATCACGATTTTCATTGTTCCGATCAGCTTATATTTCCCAAGTGGGAGCCGACGCTCTTGACAACCGTGATAAGGGGCTGTCAAAAAACGTTCATCCACATGCGGAGAAAATGACAGCGTTTCCTAAAACGAAAGCAGCCCCTTTTTTTGTTCTTGTTAATCAAAGATCCTTTCTTAGCGGCCCGAACCGCATGCATGTAGCATTTCACCCTCCTCAGGCTAAATAACCCTGTTAGCCTGGTCAATACTGGCTGGTCTTGCTCAGCAGCAGGTCTGGCCATGATGCCACCCATCTTCAAATGGACCTGAAAGAGCAGGGAGCCGACGTTATTGATCAGCTATGGATTTTTTAAACAGGGATCCCGCGCATGCTAGCCATTAGCAAGCCTGGATAGCGTTTCAGCTGTCAGATATGAGCGATGGCGCAAAACCTTCGGATCGTAAGGGGGCTCCTGCGGTCAGTGCAGGCCCTTCCAGCCAGAGGGCTTGAGGAGGCCAATAAAAGTAGGAGGCGATCTCCCACACCCGCCCCCCTCCCACCCCTTTTAGTCACTCATTCATTCAATCGTTCTCTCTCCCTCCTTCTCTCACTAGCCCTCTTTGTTTTAGCCTTAATGAGCTCCTTGTATAGTCTTTAAAAGGACAGGCTAGGCTCCTCAGTGCCCAGAGGCAGCCATTAAGACTAATGGGGTTGCTGACTAATATCATAGACAGGGCTTGCTGAGTGGCATTTTTCTCTTTATAGGAGGAGACGGAGGTGGAGGTGGTGGGGGAGCGGGTGTCGGGGGGGTTAGGTTGCTGGTGGCTTGAAGTCTGTCATGTGTTCATGCTGCTTTGATGCTGTGATGGAAGCGCTTATTGAGCAATTGCACATCAATGCTGTAAATGGCTGTTAGTGGGATCCTATAGATGGAGTCCATGGGGTTAACCTAGTTAGTCCTCTAATGGGAAAGGCTCTGCTGGTCCTTTATGTGCTATGTCTAATTTGGTGTCACCTAAACTCTGGTAAATAGTCTAGATGTTGTCAGCAGACGCCTGGCTGTTTGGCTTGGAAAAAAAAGGGAAAGGTCTAGGAATTTTATTTGAAGTGGTTGTCTCTGATGGGATGGAACAAGAATTTCAGAAACACCTCCACAATGGAAAAAAGGCAAGTTCTCCATCATCATCATCATCATTTACAAGCAAACACACACACTTCTTGACTCCTAATTTGTTTTTGGAGAAGTCTGACTGTGGAGAGATCTGGGAAAACCCTCTGCTCTGACGTGAGGGAGCTTCCGAACCTCGTGATGCCCTTGCCTGTGTGCGCGAGCGAGCGCCGGGCTTGATTCACGAAACCGAAATTCATTCACTGTCCAAGCCGGACTGTGACTCCAACTCCTGAAGCTGTTGACTCCCCAAAACAAAGCTGTTGCTGGGAGACATCTGTGGAAAAAGCATTCTCCCTCTCTCTCTTTCTCTCTCTCTCTTTCTTGTTGGCCCATCTGCATTACGGGAAGCACGCGCTTTGCCTCTGAGCAGCTTTTAACTGTGTGGGAAAAGAGCTCTGAAGACAAGCAAGCGCCACACTTCAGCCTGTTTGGCACCCGCTAATCGCATGAATCTTCATGCCAGAATCCTGTAACTCGTATCAGTTGTTCTGTCTTTCAATATGGTCTTTAGTAGCTAGCCTTTAGCTAATAGCTGAAAGAACAAGGTCTTAGAATTTTGGGTAGTTCAAGTATATATGACGGTATGCATTTATTTTTATAGATGAAGAGATAAAAGAGATTCTTATTCACGTTTTTTAATGTGAATTATGAAATATTATTCTGGGATGCCCCATAACTGTTCAGTGAGAATGTTTCCTAGTAGGTAACTTCTTGTTGGAAGATTCATCCATCTATCCATTGAATATTCCCAATAAGGAATTACCTAACAGGAATGAAATTCGGAGGGTGGGTTTGACATTGTGAGACATGCGGATGATTCAAGTTTCACAGTTGACCACACATGAGACATAAGAAGGGTCAGGTCTTATCACTGTACCTGACTGACCCAACTGCCATGATTTCAGACATTCAGTGAGTAGGGATGCCCTCCATGAGTCATCCTGTTAGTGCCAGCACCACTGGCAGACATGCACGCAGGCTGTTACGACGACCACTCTCAACACCATTCCAACGTCACCAAAGACAATGCAATGGCATCGTGCCAGAATGTCATGGAGCGACTCAGAATGTCAGCGGGTCATCTTCCCAGAGGAGCTCCACTGTTGTTTTAGCAGAGATGCCCAACAAATCCGTGTGTGGAGGATTCGTTGGGCAACCTGTTATCCTGTACAACCCCACTTGGGTGTAATGACATTAAACTTGAATTTATTTGAATACATTCACATTCACAGTAGCCTAGCCATATGCGCCAAGATGAAGGGTCTGTTATCACACGTCACACGTCCAGAAGGCCTGGTGTCACTCCACCTTAATCCCCCCCAACAAAATCTGCAGGAACTGTTTGAGAATATTCAAGCTGCATGGGATGGATTGGTGCAGGATACCGTCAGGAACCTCTACAACTAGAGACCTCAGGCCCAACACCATACTGAGAGCCACTACTTCTGTAAGTGTAGCTCAGTAAATATCACCCATATCAGCCTAAGTTGTAAATGGTAACCTTTATCTTCCTTCCCAACTGAAGTGCAATCTGAAACTTCCTTCTGGGTGCAGCTATCCTTTTGATGATGAGTGCATATGACCCATGGGTCCGAAAACAAGAGACATATGCATAGACTGCATAGACTTTTCACTATTGCTTACTTTTACTCAGTTCTCTAATTACTGCACTGGAGAAGTAGCCTGATGGTGTGTTGTTTTCCTGTACAACCCTGCATTGGTATAATGAAATTAAACTTGAATTCATTTGAATACATTCATATTCACAGTAGCCTAGCCATATGATTAAGTTAGCTGGCTAGTGATGTTAAAACAGCTGAAGTAAGTGAACACTCTATGTAAAATACTTTTCGCACTTGCCCACAAGTTGCCACTGAACTGTACCCAGTTTGGTTTCATGAATAGTGGAAAATAGATGAGTCTTTTAGGGAAACTCCCTTAACTCCCTTAATTTCTGCCGTGCTGCAGTAGCCTAGCTAAAAGATTAAGCTAATGACTAAAGATGAAGAATCGCATGTTGAATAGGATTTGACCAATTGCTCAGTAAAGATTGGCCAGCTCCACTTTACCACTCCAGAGCAGCGTCCATGAGGCTACGTGATGCCTACATAAGCCCTTCAAGTCAATCAATATATGAACCTACAAGGTGCTGTCTTTCACAAAGGCTGCTGTTGTCAACTGTTGACAAGTTGACATAACACCTATGACAGGTGACACTAGGCTGTGCTATGACACTAGGTAAAGTGTCACCAAGATCTCCAGCATTGCAATAACGGCTGTAGAGTTGAAAGAGCTTGTGCAGGCTGAGCATGAAGAGGTCAATTCAGGCTGCATTCAGAGCTAGCAAGGCTGTGGCCAGACGCACGTAACTGCATGGCTTTGATGTCTACCTTTCTCATCCTAAGGAGTGCTGTTGTCATGGTTTCAGCAGTTAGGAGATATGAAATCAGGAGCTAAAGGTGGCGGTGCGGCACAGTAGCAGGCGAGCTGGCCAGTCTGCATGAGCACATAGAAATGTCAACACTGAGAGACAGGGGCCAAATGCAATCATATTCACAGCTTGTCCAAAAAAAAGGGATTAGCACATACAGGGGTGCAAAACTTTTGCTCAAATTCTGTGCAGTAATATGCACAGTACATTGCAGTGTATGTTCTCTCTACAGTGTTTTAATATCTAGATTAATTCAGAAACACATGATATTAATAGATGTATGGATGATCTCCTGACCTCGTCAGATCTACCTAAAAAGTGTTTTCCACTGGAGTTTGCCGATGCTATGTCTTGTCCTGCTGAGAGCTCAGAGGACTCTATAGGTTGAGGGGCATTTCTGGAGGGGGTGGGTGTGTGGGTGGGGTTAGGGTCCTGCTGGGGCCACCCCCCCTGCTGTCCCACATCTCAGAGGAGCATGCTGCCTGAACAAAGGCCCGGCTCTTTCAGAACAATTAGCGCCGCTAAAAAGCACATCTCAGTCGTCCATTAGCTCGACCACGTGTCTGTCCATTCACCCCATTGTGGAACTAATTAAATTACATCGCTCCTGCCCCCCCTCCTCACCTCCCCTCACCTCCTCTCCTCCACCCTCTGGGCATCTGCTATGTCTCTGTTTCTTAATCGGGCTCTCTCTCTCTCTCTCAGTCTCCCTGCCTGTCTCTCTTACTCATACGTCACACATTCTCTCTCTCCCTCTCTCTCTCCCTCTCTCTCTCTCTCTCTCTCTCTCTCACACAGGTTTCTTATACAATGTCAGGTCATGATAAATATATATTATTAACATTACCTAAGCCGTTACCTGTACCTGAACCTGAACCTTACCCTAACACTACCCTAATCTTACCCTTAGCTTTACCCTATCCCTAATCCTGCCATTACAGTAACCCCAACCTTACCCCTACTCTAGCCTAGCCTTACCCCTGGCTTTACCCTTACCCTAACCATATCCTAAACTTACCATTACCCTACCCTAACCATTACTCTAGTCCTACCCTTTCCCTTACACTTATCCTAAACCTAACCCCAGTCATTACTCTTACCTTATCCTCAATTCTAACCGTACTGTAATCTTAACCCAGTCTAAACTTTACCATTACCCGTTATGCTTAGCCCTAACATAACTCTAACCTTTATCATACTCCAACCTTACCCTTACTTTACCCCTAACCTGACCCCTAAACATTAAAACTTAAAACTTGTCCTAAAGCTAAGGTCCCCATACTGTCAATGCATGAACAGATTTTGGTTCCACAATGTAGCATATACCTGGTGAACATACACACACACTTGGCGTACTTTAATCATTCACACTGTACTTGCTACTGGTTTTATTCAGGCTATTGATCTCACCGAAGTCAAAGGGCCAAGATCGTTATGAATATTTCATATAATGCAGTAACGCACGCACACACACACACACACACACACACACACACACACACACAAACCACTACATTAACGGGCAGGACAGATGAAACCCCACCAGAGCTGAGAATATCTTATTTCTCATCCGTCCTCTTGTACTGTATCAGCTATAGATGACTCATGCCTGTGATTACTCTCATTTCTACATGAGAGTGGTATTGTTCCCACAATTGTATGCTCTGCCCATCAAAAGTCTGGGAACACTCTGTCTTTTTCTTTTTTCAGAAACTCTGAATTGTTTTAATATTTCAGTAAAATAATTTTACTCATGTATTATAATACAGCTTAAACCTTTATCTACTAACAATATGCTAACATTTCAAGCGCTAACTAACTTTGTCTACTTGAACAAGTGTGGTAATCTCCTGTACAGTTACAGTGTCCTACTCATAATCACATTGTTTAAGAATATTTATCGCAGCAGTTAGTTCAGTTCTTGTAAGAATACCATATCTCATGAAGATATATGCAACCACGAATACAATTTAAAAATGTAACAGGAATTTCTTATTTTGATGAAATAATTAAAGTAGCTGATAACTTGAGGCAGTTTCAACAACAAAGCTTGGTTTCCTCCAGCCAATCTATCACCCTCAGTCCAGATTTAACACAATAAACCATTTGGTTTTTTACCCAAACATAGTCAAAAGCAATACTGGGCTACCACAATAAGTGCGCAAATGTTGAATAAACAGATTACAGAGGTGCATAACATTACTATTAACTGTATTAATATTATTTTCAAATAAATTTTGAAATTGAAAATAAATTGAATTTAAATGTAATTTTAATGCACTGTACTTTTTATGGTCCCTCATATCTCCATTTTTTCTTGAAATTTTTGTTTTTACATACTTTAAAAATTTCTGTTTATATTGTGTCAAGATTTCATTCCAGAACCAAGGTTCCTTTTCTACCTTAACTTTAATTATAATAATGAAATAGTATTAATACACTTTATGAATAAAGTTAATCATGTTTCCCTTTTCTAAAATGTTACCATTCAGGAAAAATGTCTATCTGGCAGCGAGCATGGCCACACATTCAGAAATAGAATTTGTAATGTTTAATACTGATGAGTTGTATAAGTGTAACAATCAAGAAAGAACTGACTGGTGCCACTTTAGAATAAGGCTACCTTTATGAATGGTTTATAATGAGTTTATTAATGGTTACAAGTTACACCATAAACACTTTATAAAGTATTAATTAGCAGTTACAACACGTTAATCAAAAAGGACAAAGGTGAACTCTTCCATAGGATGAATATGAAATGCTAAGTCGCTATTGCCCTTCTTATTCATGTGTAATAATGGCTTATTAATGATGTGTTTATGACCTAATTAATAACCACTTGTTTATTAACTATAGATGAACATTTTACAAAGGTAGTATTATTCTAAAGTAGTACTCCGATGATGCAGCAATGATGTGCATTGTGCTGCAGAGATTTCTACTGAGGTTAGGATGCTAACAAGCTAGTGCATGCCCGTCGTGTCTCGTAATACCACTTTGAACCTCAAGAGTTGATGAGTCACTGTAGCATCAGATCTGCCATCAGTTCAACATGAAGTATCACTGCCCCGATTCGGATCTCTATTGGTTAGATCTTTAAGGAGGTAACCAGCGAAAGGAAAAATAAACACAACAATGGTCAAAGCTGTTGGCATGTGATCATTTTAACAACCACCGCTGCCTGTTCGGCCTCTTCAACCAAACCTTGTTCGGGCAGCAAACAAAAGAAACTGTATGAATAGAAGCAAAATAAGAAATAATATTGGTGCTGATTTATGATGCTCATAAAATCATAGTAAACTAATGGAAGTCACGGAGCCCCAGTGTTTTTGATGTGAAGCACAGTGAGTGAGAGAGTGAGTGAGTGAGTTAAGGCAGGTTCATGGTGAGTGAGTTACAGGTAAGTGAATTAGTGAGTGAGTGAGTCACAGGTAAGTAAGTTAAGGTAGGTCCATGGTAACTGAGTTACAGGTAAGTGAGTTAGTGAGTGAGTGAGTTACAGGTAAGTAAGTTACAGGTAAGTGAGAGAGTAATTGAGTGAGTGAGTGTGTGAGTGAGTGAGTAACAGGTAAGTGAGTTAGGGCAGGTCCATGGCGAGTGAGTTACAGGTAAGTGAGTGAGTGAGTGAATGAGTGAGTGGGTAAGTGAGTGAGTGAGTGAGTGAGTGAGTGAGTAAATGAGTAAGTGAGTGAGTGAGTGTTGTGAGTGAGTGAGTGAGTTAGGGCAGGTCCATGGTGAGTGAGTGAATGAGTAAATGAGTGAGTGAGTGAGTGAATGAGTAAGTGAGTGAGTGAGTGAGTGAGTGAGTGAGTGAGTGAGTAAGTGAGTGAGTGAGTTAGGGCAGGTCCATGGTAAGTGAGTTACAGGTGAGGGAGCGAGTAAGGGAATGAGTGAGTGAGTGTGTGAGTGAGTGAGTAACAGGTAAGTGAGTTAGGGCAGGTCCATGGTGAGTGAGTTACAGGTAAGTGAGTGAGTGAGTGAATGAGTAAGTGAGTGAGTGAGTTAGGGCAGGTCCATGGTGAGTGAGTTACAGGTAAGTGAGTGAGTGAGTGAGTGAATGAGTAAGTGAGTGAGTGAGTTAGGGCAGGTCCATGGTGAGTGAGTTACAGGTAAGTGAGTGAGTGAGTGAATGAGTAAGTGAGTGAGTGAGTTAGGGCAGGTCCATGGCGAGTGAGTTACAGGTAAGTGAGTGAGTGAGTGAATGAGTGAGTGGGTAAGTGAGTGAGTGAGTGAGTGAGTGAGTGAGTAAATGAGTAAGTGAGTGAGTGAGTGTTGTGAGTGAGTGAGTGAGTTAGGGCAGGTCCATGGTGAGTGAGTGAATGAGTAAATGAGTGAGTGAGTGAGTGAATGAGTAAGTGAGTGAGTGAGTGAGTGAGTGAGTGAGTGAGTGAGTGAGTGAGTAAGTGAGTGAGTGAGTTAGGGCAGGTCCATGGTAAGTGAGTTACAGGTGAGGGAGCGAGTAAGGGAATGAGTGAGTGAGTGTGTGAGTGAGTGAGTAACAGGTAAGTGAGTTAGGGCAGGTCCATGGTGAGTGAGTTACAGGTAAGTGAGTGAGTGAGTGAATGAGTAAGTGAGTGAGTGAGTTAGGGCAGGTCCATGGTGAGTGAGTTACAGGTAAGTGAGTGAGTGAGTGAGTGAATGAGTAAGTGAGTGAGTGAGTTAGGGCAGGTCCATGGTGAGTGAGTTACAGATAAGTGAGTGAGTGAGTGAGTGAGTGAGTGAATGAGTAAGTGAGTGAGTGAGTTAGGGCAGGTCCATGGTGAGTGAGTTACAGGTAAGTGAGTGAGTGAGTGAGTGAATGAGCGACTGAGTGAGTAAGATAAGGCAGGCCCATGGTGTAATTCACATCTAATAAAGGCATTTTATTATTATTAAATATTTTTTTAATGATCTATTATTTTAGCTAGTATTTTAGCTAGAGATGTACAATAAAATAATATTGTTTCTGGACGATAATGATACCTATATCTGCTTATGCTAAAAGGATCTGCTACGTTTTGGTGCAAGAACAGCCAAGACCCTATCAGACACTATCTGACTCTTAAGGTAATAAAGTGATTGTTTTGTGGCTCTACAAGCGATTCAGTTCTATTATAAGTCCAGAATCATAAAAGTGAATGAATCAGAATCAGATCAAACTGGCTCTGATATGCAGTGCTGCATTTTCTGCTCATATCAGCCCAATGCTGATAACAGGTACGAGACCAGAATGTTGAAAGCACCACAATGGGATGGAATGCATGGTGTATGGTATTTCTGAAAGACAGTCGCTTCTTCAGTTTTGGAGTTTGTTGTTGCAAATACCCATAAAACACATGTTCAGGTATTATAAAAATGTTCAGGTGTTATTAAAATGTTCAGGTATTATAGAAATGTTCAGGTATTTGTTAGAGTGTGTATTTCATGTGACATAATTTCTCCATAAATAAAAACATGGATCCGAAATGAAGTAATGAATTATCTGGAAGAGGAAGTCGAGTGTCATGTCATCGTATGAGGTACTGGAACGTAGAACGTCAACTCTACGTTCTAATATGGCTTTAGAGTCTCTCTCTCTTCCTCTCTCTCTCTCTCTCTCTCTCTCTCTCGCTCTCTCTATCTATGTGTCTTTCTTTTCTTTCTTCCTGCCTCTCTCCATCCTTCTCTCAGTCTTTCAACTTTTTCCACTCTTTCACTCCCTCTCACTCTCCCCCCTCTCTCTATCTCTCTCTCACCATCCTTCTTTATATCTCCTTTTCTCATTCTCTCTCTATCTCTCTCTCACTCACTGTTTTTCCTCTTACTCTCTCTTCCTCTTTTTCTCTCTCCTGCCTTTCTTTTCTCTCTCACCAATTCTATTTGTTTCTGCGTCTCTTACTCCATCTCTCTGTCTCTTTCTTTCTGTCTCTCTTACTCCTCCCGCTCTCTTTCTCTCACTGCTTTTCTCTCTCTCTCCTCTCTCTCTGCTTTTCTTTTTTCTGTATGTCCCCCTCTCTGTCTGACTCTCATTCTTTTTTCTCTCTCCCTCCCTCTCATCCACTGTATTTAAAATATCTCTCTGTCATTCTCTCACCCTCTCTTACTCCCTCTTTGTCTTTCTGTCTGTCATGATGTCTTCCTTTTCTCTCGCTCTCCTTTTCTTTCTTTTTCTCTCTTTCTTTCTCCAACTATATCTCTCGTTCTTTCTCTCTTTCACTCCTTCCATCTGTCTTTCTTCTCTCTCTCACTCAGTCCTTCTCTCTCTCGCTCCCTCTCTCTCTCTCTCTCTCTCTCTCTTTCTCTCACACACACACTCCTTTTCTCTCTCTCTCTCTCTCTCTCTCTCTCTCTCTCTCTCTCACACACACACACTCCTTTTCTCTCTCTCTCTCTCTCTCTCTCTCTCTCTCTGTTGGTGTATAGCTGGGGGAAGTGTGTGCGAGGCTGATTAGCATCGCTGTTTCCTTCTTTCCCATAACCCCCCAGACCCCCGCCGGCCGCCTGTTTACTTTAAGCCTGAAAAAATGGGCCTTCACTCAGGAGGACGTGCCCTTCATCAGCGCAACCTACGCCCCACTCGCCTAAACACACACATACGCACACGCGCACACACACAGACATACGCGCGCACACACACACACGTAAATGTATACTGTATATATTCACCTCACACACACAAACATACTATATTACATTTTCTCAGAGGAATCCACAGGAGTATGTAACTCTGAAGTTCAGTCTTAGAAGATGTTTGAATTGTAGACTTAGTCACTTATTAGAAAAGGCACGTAGGTCTTTTACATGCTTACACACATTAACATATAAAGTTCTTCTACCAGCTTCTAATGTCCATCTGAAATGTAGAGCAGACAAGAACTCTTCATGTGCAGCAGCATTAGCCTAGTGCTAACAGACTATTAGAAACACCATAGAGATGCTAGCAGAATTAGCATCATGGTACAGGTATCTCATTTCAGGACATTTATGGCCCAAGCTGAAGGCCAAGCTCTAACAGTCTAAAAGTTCAGTCTTAGAACTACGACAGGAACACCTGGATTTTCTACATCTGAGTATTTCCCCAACCTTTAAGAGCTGTTTATCTAATAGGCCTACCAGGATTTGCATGGTTGTTAAGAATCCCATTTGTTCTATAACTTCAAATCATCATTGGAACTCTAAAATCAGCTCATTTTAGAAACTCCTTTTTGCATGTATTTCTCTTTGACTTTTATGTGTGTAATAAAATTTGTTGTTGGTCTAATCATCATGCAGAAGCATCATGGACAGCTGAGGTTTCTTACTGCTGTAATATAACTGAAGAACAAAAGATTTATGAGGTGTTTTTTGAAAGCAATGATACATATGTCTAAATACATACACAGACACACACACATAACATATAAATCCACATGCACATAAAGTCATATACACATACACACACCACACACACATAGACACACTCAAAAGCAGTCCTCCGTATCAGTCCTGTAACTTGTAACTTGTCTTCTCTCCTTCTGTCCAGCTGTCAAATCACATCTCATAAACCCTGACCAGCGGTCCCCGAGCACCATAACACAGCTGTTAGCCCCCGCTTCCAAACGTATACACACTGCTGGGTGTGTGTGAGAGATGGTGCTTTAGAGAGATGGTGCTTCATACTCACACTACTTACATGAGTCTACTAACTAGCTATATCTATATATCCTTATATATGATATATATATATATGTCTGTCTATCTATCTATCTATCTATCTATCTATCTATCTATCTATCTATCTGCTTCATAGTAGAAGCAAATATGTCCCACCCCACAATGTTAAACTCACATCTACATGTTAGAATAACCATTGACACAATTAGGAATTGACACTGGAATCAGTCAAATATATTTTAGGTAACAATATATCACAACAATTTTGTGACAAAAAGATATCACTCTAGGAATAATAGAAATACAAGATATTGTCAAGTATCTCCAAAATGGCAACTTTACAAGTTAATGATTATGTATGTCAATAGAACAAGACTTTTTTCCCAAGTAATCCTGGGCCATTTTTGTAGGTCCATTCATCATGGAATTTCCACACCGTGTAAACGGAAGCTCATGTGTTCAAATGATGCATAAAAGTATAAATAGTAAAAAACGGAGATATATGGATAGTGACGATATACAGGATATGTTACTGACTACAGTAGTCTAACTAGACTCAATTGTTAGAAATGGCAAAACAGTGGTTGCAGCTCGCTGCCAGCACTCGGGAAGTTACTGTAAAACTGAGACATACTAGGGACAATATAGCTCACTCTCTTTATGTGTTTGACCATAAAACATATGGCTTGACTTTTACCAACTCAGTGATAAATATACAGTGGATAAAACTGTTAATGTGCACCAGTATTACCTAATGCTGGTGTGCTAACATACTATTAGAAACACCATAGGGGTGCTAGTGAAAATTAGCCTTATAGTTCAGGTGGAAAGCCCATACTGAGGGCCTCGCTCGAATAGTCATTGTTCACCACTGCCTTACATACATGTGCATCTATGCATACTGCATAGAAATGCATAGACTGATCACAAACGTCATCAAAATGTGTAGTGAACTTTGTGTGAATATGTGGATACCATACACACTCATGTAAGACACATGTGGCTGGTGTGAGTGGATACATGTTTCTCTATGTGAATAATGGCATGTGTAAGTGTGTGTGTTTGGTGGGTAAGTGGAATGGACAGGAGGCCTGGTGTAAACATGAATGAGGCATGGAGCATGTCAGGAAGTAAAGTGTATGACAGTGGGCTTCCAGCCAAGTCTTGCCTAGATTTAGAGGACGCACACACACACACACCCACACACATGCCAAAGCTATGCTCTATTCAATATATATTGTGTGCTATTTTGATTTTTTATGGTGTGTGAAAACACAGTGCAGGATATCTAGTGCACCTTGCAGTCCCACAATCTACCACAGCTATGTGGGTACAAAGTATGCTGATGCTGCTAAAGTGAACATTCAATTTACTAAGGCTGTGCATGGGACCACAAACTGCGATAGGCTGCATACAACCACAAACTGTGCATCTGACTGCACCAGACTATAAACTAGGCATAGAACTGCACAGGACTGTACAAACACTGCTTAGGACTACATAGAACCACAAACTATGTATAGGACTACACAGGACCACAAACCATGAATCGGACTACATAGGACCACAAACCATGTGTAGGACTGCACAGGACCACAAACTATGTATAGGACTACACAGGACCACTAATTGTGCATTTGACAACACTGCATCACAAACAGCACATTGGATTGCATCCAACTACAAACTGTACATAGAACTACGTAGGACCGCAAACTGTGAACAGGACAACACTGGATCACAAACTATGCATAGGACAGTAGTGGGCCACAAACTTTGAATAGGACTACACTGGATTCCATCCTAAACATAGGACAGCAGGGGACCACAAATTGTTGACAGGACCACATACAAGCCAAACTGTGCATAGTTACATACAAAACTGCAGGCTGCACGTTTGATGGCATAGGACCACCAACTTTGCATGGGACTGTACTTGGCTACAAACTGGGCATTAAGCTACAAACTGCTCTGCTTAGGGCCACAAAGACATAAGACCACAAACTGTACTTAGGACCACAAAGTGTGGATTGGGCTGCAATCCGTGTTTAGGACTGCATAGCGTACAGTGGTTTACAGTCTGGGTTAAGGACCAGACTTAAGACTGCGAAAGGACAGAACCACACAATGTGCTTAGGACTGAAACCTATGATTAGGACCACAAACTGTGTTTGAAATTATAAAGTGTGGATCAGATTACAAATTATGTTTGGGACTACAAATTGTGCATTGAGCTACAAACTGTCTTTGGGACTACAAATTGTGCATTGAGCTACAAACTGTCTTTGGGATTACAAAGTGTGGCTTAGCATAGGGCCACAAAGTTTGCATGTGGCTACAAACTGGGCTTAGGACTGAAAACTGTGATCAGGACCACAAAATGTACATTGGGCTACAAACTGGGCATAGAACCACAACGTGTGCACTGGGCTCCAAATAATGCTTAGGACTGCAAACTGCATATTAACACAAAATGTGCATCAGGCCACAGATGCTTAGTACTGCAAATTATGCAAAGAGCCACAAACTGTGTGTTTACAACATCAAACCCAGCACTGGGCCACAAAATATGCCTAACACTGCAAACCCTGTTTTAAACCACAAAGTGTCTATTGGGCTACAGACAGTGGTTTGGATTACAAAGTGTACCTTGGCCCATAAACTGTGTTTCGGATTAAAACAACTGCATTGGACTACAAAATGTTCTTGGGACTACAGATTGTGCATTGGGCTACAAACTGTGTTTGGGATTACAAAGTGTGGATTGGGTTACAAACTGTGTTTGGGATTACAAAGTGTGCACTGGGCTACAAACATAGTTTGGAATTATATAGTGTGCACTGGGCTACAAACTGTGTTTGGGATTACAAAGTGTGCACTGGGCTACAAACAGGGTTTGGAATCATATAGTGTGCACTGGGCTACAAACTGTGTTTGGGATTACAAAGTGTGGATTGGGTTCCAAACTGTGTTTGGGATTACAAAGTGTGCACTGGGCTACAAACAGGGTTTGGAATTATATAGTGTGCACTGGGCTACAAACTGTGTTTGGGATTATGAAGTGTGGATTGGGCTACAACGTGTGTTTGGGATTATAAAGTGCATATTGGGCTACAGACTGGTTTGGGATTACAACCTAAAAAACAGGGTTTGGAATTATATAGTGTGTATTTGATCTATAAACTGTGTTTAGAACTGCAAATAGGCAAACAATAAATCTTATTTCAGCACATGTTCTAGGCTCATGTCTCTGTCTCAACTTGAGTGGTACTACTGTCAAATGAATTCTCACAATTGCAAATTTACACCCCCTTTTTTTTTAAGGTCTAGACAGTCTATTTTGGCTCAAATGTGGACTGAGAGGGATATGCAATCAGCTGTGCTTCTAAAATATCCACCCATTTTCTGTATGATCTTCCTCTACACACGAGGGAAAGAAACGTACAGGGCCTATTAGCTACACTTTCATGGCTTGTGCACCAGTTTTGTACAAACATCACTACGTACTTTACTCTAAAGAAAACGGACTCACACATTCACTCTCCAACACCCGCCCCCTCCCCCCACTGTACAAAGGAGCTACCCGTTAGTGATAAGGTGAAACATGATGAAAAAGTGTGACAGTGTGCAGACCAAACTGGAGCGTTTCATGTGTCCCTGTAGCTCTCATATGTAACAGCAGAGCAGTTTATAGTCCATGATCTGGTTTAACTGCCTGCACCTGCAGCAACAGCGGGCAACCATCAGCCTCGCAGCGTGCCCGCGCACACACAGACACACATAAAGTGAGCGTGTGTTTCACGACACACCTGGAAAGCAAAAGGGCAGCCGTTTTCCAGCAAGCCGCGCCGTTATAGCTGCCATGGGCCACTCTGCCTTCTCTAATTAGAGGCGGAAAAATATTTTGCCTCTTTTCATTTCTTTCCTCCTCAGAAAACGTGGCACTGATTAATTATGCGCCACATGTCAGCCTACCTGCAGAAATATGAAAGCCACTCCCGCACGCGAGCCCGTTCAAAGGCAAAGCGGAAAAGGGAAGAAATGATCTAAGCCCAATTCCGTCAAAGGCCAAATCCAAAGCGGCAGGAATACGCGCGGAGAACCCGCGTCTCCTTGTAGGAAAGTACAGTAAGGCAGAAACAACATTCAGTTGGATTTTTCAACGGAAAGTATGTAAAAGAAAAAACAAAGACAGACGACTTCGTTTATCCTGAAACAGTGAGGTAACTCGCTATACGGTAGCAGTAGCTGACTAGGTTTTGCTTTGAAGTTCCTGGAATTCACATAGACTACAATGCTTATCGTCACCGTCCAAAGAAAAAAGTATAGTATCTCCAAAGTAGCAACTTTATAGGAAATTTTTCTTTATAGGAATTTTTTCCATTCATTATAATGTAACTGTAAACAACAGTACCTCACATGGCCAAAAACATGAAGGCCCATGCTTTTGTCTAGTTGTTGTCCAGCTTCTATATTATAAAGTGTGAATTGGGCTACAACTGTGTTTGGGATTATAAAGTGTGGATTGGGCTACAACTGTGTTTGGGATTACAAAGTGTGGATTGGGCTACAAACTGTGTTTGGGATTATAAAGTTTGGATTGGGCTACAGCCTGTGTTTGGGATTATGAATTGTGGATTAGGCTACAAACTGCGTTTGGGATTACAACGCATGTTTTGGGCTACAAACTCTGTTTGGGATTCTAAAGTGCATATTGGGCTACAAACTATGTTTGGGATTATGAATTGTGGATTGGGCTACAAACTGCGTTTGGGATTACAACGCATGTATTGGGCTACAAACTGTGTTTGGGATTATGAATTGTGGATTGGGCTACAAACTGCTTTTGGGATTACAATGCATGTATTGGGCTACAAACTGTGTTTGGGATTACAAAGTGTGCAGTGGGCTACAAACTGCACACTTTGCAGTTTGTAGCCCACTGCACACTTTTGTGCTGAGTAGAGTGGACCTCCAGCACAAGGTTTGGGATTCTAAAGTGCATATTGGGCTACGAACTGTGTTTGGGATTACAACGCTTGGATTAGGCTACAAACTGTGTTTGTGATTACACCGTGTAGTTTGTAAACTGTGTTTGGGATAATAAAAATGGGCGTTGGGCTATTGGGCAAATTGAAACCTTAATTTGAATAGAAATTAATGAAAGCAGACTTTTTTCCATTCATTATAATGTAACTGTAAACAAAAGTACCTCACATGGCCAAAAACATGGAGGTCCATGCTTTTGTCTAGTTGTTGTCCAGCTTCTATAACTTCAGGTTTGTACAGCAACCACCAAAAATGATCTGGTAGCTTTAAAAGTAATATGTGAGGTCAGTAGTTATGAAAGAGAGCGACCCAGCTGGAGGCCCACACATGTGTCCTTGCAGTTTAAAGCTGCCATTCTGTTTGTGAATAAACGTCTGAAACAGCAGTTCTGCTTCAAATTCCTTACAGACAGTTACGTTTGCACTATCAGCTCTGGAGTTACATTTTAACTCATAGCAGGCTCGGTTGCTGAGGACGCTGCAAGTTTCAGAGAGCGGCTGCCCTTGGTAGGCCTGGTGGTTGCACTGTGACAGCCGAGGTCGTCCCGTTTCAGTTTGACTAACAGCTCCAGCAGCAGCCCAACGGTCTCTGGTTTTGGTGGTCTGGCCGAGAGTACGTGAACCTGTTTTGAGGTTACCGTCTTACATAGCTTCTTACATCCATTCATTTAATGGTTTTGGCTTTACTAAGCCGCGCCTCGTCAGCTACTTGAAGACTCAACTGAACCAAAAGCACACAAAATGTGGGGCCCATTTGTTGTTCCCCTTTTTTTTTCTTCTTTGCTATGTCTTTTGAGGTTTTGTGAGCAAGGGGAGGGGAGCACGGCTGACTGCAGACAAACTGTACTGTTACTGACTGTACTACTGGCTAACAGATATGAATGCTTTAATGCAGGTAGTTTGCCCAGAGAGAGCATCCAAAGAATGAGTAAAAGATAATCACACCATGTACTGTTTAGTTTAGGTGTAATGGGTTGGCGTACTTTGGGTTTCAGGAATAGCTTGTTGAACTCATTGAAGGTTCTTAGGACTGGCTAAGACTGACTGCAGTCAAAATGTGCTTTGTGCTGACTAAAAAAAAACTGGAGAGAAGAGTAAAATGACTGTGCAACCAAATTCTCCAAAAGCAGTAGATACAGTATGCTCAGACTGCTCTGAAGTTCTAATAAAGCTTGCTTATGAGCGCTCAGAAGTCCTAGCTAGATGAAAGAACTGATTCCAGCAAAAACACCAGAAGCCATACAAAAGATTAGTCCATTCATAGTTCTGCTTACATGCATGCCAGCACAGTCTGGCTTTGTAACCTGAAATACCCCCCCACCATTATACACCATATATGGGTTGGCCACTATTTAAAAATAGCCATGCTCAACGTTTCTCTGTCCATTACAATTTCTAATAATGTTTATTTTGGACAGACGGTTTAACGTAAGAGAAGTCTCTTCTCAAACGTGCTAAGTTGCTTGTTTGGGTTCCAGGAAGTCTTTAACCCTTGGGACCATGGGAACCATGTGAAAGTCAGTGTAGTGGTCTAAGTGTTCATTCATTCATTCATTCATTCATTCATTCATTCATTTACTTTCTGAGCTGCTTATCCATATGGGTAGCAGGTGGTGCTGGAGCACCTCACTGAGTGCCAGGCAGGAAACACCCTGAACAGGCCACCATCCCATTGCAAGGTAAACACATAGACAATTTTTAGGGGTAATTTTCCATCTCCAATCAACTTGAATGGTTGATCTACAATGATGGGGAGAACTTGCACAAAAAACTCCACACAATAAAAAGTACCCCAGATGCCCCAGTTGGATCAAACCCATGTCCTGCTTGCTGTGAAGCAGGCCTTATCGTTGTAAGGTCATCTTGTTGTACGTGCTTTCCATTCTGACTCATGCTGTTGTGTTGGTAGCAAGCGAAGTATGCCTCAGAGTTTGAAAGCAGTTCAAACTGTTGGAAGAGTTCGAGAGGCATAGCATTGACTTGCCCTTCCGGTCGTGCCAATATTAGCAGAGCACGCTCTTGGCGGCAGTGGATAAAAGGCGGCACACATCGGTGACATAAAAGATCTGGGAGACCTACAACCTCTACGGTGAGAGAAACACTCTGAAATGTCTGACGTGTGTGTAGTGACCCAACAGCCACGACTGCACACCTTCAGCAAGCAGTGATGCCCTTCATGAGTCAACCTGTGCCAGCACCACTGGGAGACAGCTGCACCACATAGGACAGACTGTATGTAGACCGTTTTGACGGATGCCCTTAACACCACATCACTGTCACCAAAGACTGCAATGGTTCCGTGCCAGGCTGTCATGAAGTGACTCAAAATGGCAGCGGGTCGTCCTCAGTGACGAGTCCCGCGTTTGTCTTGGTGGAGAAGACCAATGCGTCTATGAGTGGAGACACCGTGGTCAGCACCAAGATGATTGATTTTGTCCTGTATCACATGTCCAGAAGGCCTGGTGTCACTCCACCTCCACCACTACCACAAACTCTGCAAGATATGTGTGAGAATATTCAAGATGCATAGTTGCCTCAGCCATTAACAAGCTGAGACAGCCATGGACTCTATTTAAAGTCTATGTGTAAAAGTGATTCTGTGTTGAGCTGCTAGCGAATGATGAAGGGTCTCATGATAAGCAAATCCATCCATACTCAGGATCCAACAAAACGCGTGGGCATTGCAATCAAGGCTACTTTGTAAAAGAGATCATAGTTTATTTCAGCATACGCTACTTACACAGAAAGTGACCAGAAATAAGACCAGTAAGTCCAATAAGCTTGTCTAAACTGGACAGACGATTCAGAAGACAAGCACAAGTGGGTACAATGGCGTTAGGATTTGTTGGTGTTGGTTGGAAAGCGCTGGCTTTCACAAACCTAATCTAATTAAACTCTTCAGGGAAAACAGGGTCCTCTCACGCATCGCTTTGGAGAGAAGAGTTCAAGCGGTCATTTCTTTCTTTCCACTTGATATTGTTTGTGTCCATTCGCTGGGAGTGCTAGAGGCTGTGTGAGTGTGTGTGCGTGTTTCTCCAGCAACAAACATCAGCAAATCCCATCATCCCCAAGCAAGGGCCCCAGGGGCTCGAGGCTTGGGAACAGGACGGCCGCTGCTGCACCCCTGTGCCCCCGCGTCCCGCCCGGGAGGTGACGGCGGAGGAGAGCCGGTGCCCGAAACGCAACCCCCAACCCTACCCCCCCCACTCCTCGCTTGCACACTCGCACATACGCACATGCAACTATGGCATGTGTCACCGTCCCTGCCATGCATCAATGTGAAAAGTAAGGGAGGTTGATGTCAAAAGGAGGCAAACGCACTGGGAGGAATGTTCCAGTTTTAAATAAACGACAGCAGCAGAAAAAAAAAAAAGTCATGGCCTAAAAAATGCTGGGCATGTGGCCACCCCCACCCCCATACACACATACACTCAATGTGGCAGATAGAGCGTTGTTCTCTGGGGGGACGGCACGGACATTGACCCCAAAGCGATGCCTTTTCCAGATGCCTTCTTGTCTCCTACTCAAGAGGCGGGAGTGTATGTGCGTGTGTGTGTGTGTGTGTGTGTGTGTGTGTGTGTGTGTGTGTGTGTCTGTGTGTGTGTGTGTGTGTGTGTGTACGTGCACTCGTTTCATACACCCACACAAAGCCCTCTGTTCGCTATGAACAATCTACTACTCTATGCTTTATAACGACGGGAATGACCTCATAGCGAACATGGACTTCAGCTATGTAGCAGTTCAAAGGATGCTGGAAAGGCTAGTTTATTGCACATTAACCACTTAAAACATGTTATATGGCCCAAAGGGGGCAATAAGAAGGCCAAAAGTTAGGAAAGAATAATAAGATAAGGGTGACACGAACAGCCAGTACTACTGAATTATTCAGCCTTCAATGACAAAACCCACAAAAGTTTGTGGAAATATTTTGGAAAATGGCATTTCAAGCCAAAATGTCACTGATTAGCCAGTGCATGCTTGGTGTCGGACTTAAAGGAGTGTTCTGGCACAAAACTGGAATGTTATCAATGTTATTCGCCCTACTTCAGCCTCATTGGGTTGACAGAGTTCAACATCTCATACAAATTCAAAGCTTCACTACAATACCCAGCATGCACCATTACGCTGATACATCATACCCCAGTTACGATTCCTTCAATTCCAATAAAGCAGATACTGTCTGCTAGCCCAGGCACTGATCTACAAGCTAATGCATACATCAAAGCTAGCATTATTACTCTCTTACCTCAGCCATTTAACAGGATAGCTTTTTCCCTTATCTAAGATTTCCCAGTTCAATTCTGGAGCCAAAACTGAGGTAATATATCTAGCCTTGCTAGCGTTAACCTAAGCTTGCCGTCCTCCCAGTCTGATGACTCATTTCTGTCGTCTGAGTAATCCATCCCCGCCACTCTAGACAGTTACTACAGTTTAAATGGCTGCAATTAGATAATTGGCTTCCTAACAGTAACGTTACAGATCTGACTTCCTTCTGTGCCCATCTCACCTCTAAAAATCCCCCGCAAAGCAGTTGTAGTTTTTTAAAAGCCACAAGATACATCATTAGAAGGGGGTTTTCCAGGTCTGTGGCATTGTTCTAGGATGCAAGTAAGCACGTTCACAACATACGTAGCTGCGGCATCCTTTTAAGCGATTTGAGATTTAACCTGTTGTAAACTTGATTTATTTTCTTTTTCTCAGTTCTAAGCATTTTCTTATCTTTATTTGACCTTTGGGAGGTGTTGTCAATTGAAGGGAAAAAGGCCATCTCAAAATTATAAACTATTATCTCATAATTATGACTTAATATCTCAAAACAATGACTTACTGTCTCATAATAATAACTTAGCCTCTCATAATTATAGCTTACTATATTTTTCTATAAGTTGCCTCAATAAACAACAACAAAAAAAAAGTTTCCATCTGTGGGCTGCTCTGGACTGTATTCTGGACTGCTGTAGACTGCATTTCTAAAACTCCTCTGGGCTGTATTTGTAGACTGCTCTGGACAGTTCAGTACTGCCTTTCTAGACCTCTGTGGACTGCACTGGAGTGTATTTCTAGACTTCTGTGGTCTGTACTCTGGACTGCACTCTGGAGTGTATTTCTAGACCTCTGTAGACTGCACTCTAGGGTGTGTTTCTAGACAGCTCTGGACAGCTCGGTACTGCCTTTCTAGACCTCTGTGGACTGCACTGGAGTGTATTTCTAGACTTCTGTGGACTGCACTGGAGTGTATTTCTAGACTTCTGTGGACTGCACTGGAGTGTATTTCTAGACTTCTGTGGACTGCACTGGAGTGTATTTCTAGACTTCTGTGGACTGCACTGGAGTGTATTTCTAGACTTCTGTGTACTGCACCATGGACTGCATTTCTAGACTTCTGTGGAGTGTACACTGGACTGCACTCTAGGGTGTATTTCTAGACAGCTCTGTACTGCATTTCTAGACTTCTCTGGACTGCATTGGAACGTATTTCTAAACTTCTCTGGACTGTACTCTGGACTGCCACGTACTGCATTTCTAGACTTCTCTGGACTAAACTCTGGAATGCTCCGTACTGCATTTCTAGACTTCTCTGGACTGCACTGGAGGGTATTTCTAAACTTCTCTGGACTGTACTCTGGACTGCCACGTACTGCATTTCTAGACTTCTCTGGACTGTACTCTGGACTGATCTAGACTGTACCCTAGACTACATTCTGGTCCAGCATTACAAGAAAGCATCCATGATGTAAACTTAAGTTCTACACCATCTGAACCTGCGTGTAAGTTGGTAAGCCACAGTAGCCTTACTTAGGTAATTTATTGTGACCAGTTTGACACTGTTATCTATAAATGTGGACAAAAGATACATCGATAGCCATCCTGAAGCATGAAGTCTGTCCGTGCTTTTGTCCAGTTAGTATATAACTGTAAAACACGTCCTGGCTCACATGCAACTTAAAATTGGGTTTGTTTTTTTAACCTATATTTTTTTCCATGCATCTCTCCATTCCCTCACACTTCAGAATCTTACCGTTGGGGCATAGCTCCGGTCCATTGGGGACCTCCTGCAGGGTGATGTCATGGGCGTACGCGGGCCTGGCAGGGGGTGCATGCTGGGGGTAGCCCATCCCGGGGAGATGAGTCGGTGTAACCATGGAAACTGCCACCCCGCCGGCCTGTCTCGGCAAGAGCACAGAAAGACAAACATACGTTAAATATCATGCACCCGCCGTCATTGATAATGACATGGCCAAGCTTCTGCATTTATCCTTAACTAGGCCTTCTGCATTCTGCTGCTATACCATTCTAACGAAGCCTACTGTCTCTCAAATCATTAAGAAAGTAGATCTGAATGAGTCATTGTGTTAGAGGCATTGGGTCTCTATGGGACTTTCATTCAAAACCATGTAGAGCCACAAAACAGTAAAAGCTCTTTAAGTTTTTTGGGCTTATGAATTCCCCCGTGTGGCCTAAAGGGAGCTTGAATTTCTGTTGAACTTGCGCGTTTGAGCAGCATTTTTATCCCTTTGATCTCAATGGGGTATTGACGTCAGGGCCAGAAGAAGGGGAAATCACAGAGAGAGGCAGAGAGAAAGAGAGAAAAGAGGTGCAACTGCTAACTGCACAGGTCTATATATACATAAACCAGTATACACATATATACATATGTAAATTCACCACAGATAGAGAAGATTGATGGAAGTCAGAAGATAGCAGATCAGAACACTGTTCTCTGGGAAAGTCCCCCATCTCAAAGTGTATCAGGCAGTGTATCTGCTGGATAAAAAGTCCATTCAAACAGCCAAATGAGCTTCCTTTGCCCCGAGCGCATGCCTTAGCAGAGAATTGTGAGTGCAACGCAAACAAGTATTGTTCTTGCTCTGCTGACATTCTTGGTTCATTTTTGTGGAAGAATGCTTAGAAACATGAACACAATGCAAAAGTGCTTTTGCTTTGTGAGCTGAATGGCAGTTTGGCAACTTTCACAAATTATGTTCACTGTTTCGTATTCAGAAAATACAACATGCTTTGACTACAGTCGGTATGTGTTTTGAATGGATTCAGCATACTGTGAATAATTTTGTACAGTACTGATCGACAGATTTGTGAACCTAAAACATGTTGACATTTAAAAATGGTTATATTAGCTCATAAACAATGTAAAATGTGCATAATATGAAAGTTGTATTTACATTGGCTTGTTGAATATCGAGAGTATAGTACATAGAACCGATATACCATGAACCCCAACACTGTAGTTTCTCCTTAAAATAGAAATCCAACATTTAGAAAAGTGGACAGTAAATTGGCCAAAATCCAGAATCCTGGACTGTTACCTAACAGCCTAGAGTCATTAATACATATGCCCCACAATAAACATACAAGGACAACAGAGCAACAGGAGTGGAGGACTATGTGGAGAAATGGACAAACTCATTTTGTGAAGGGAATGTTGAACCCTTCCCAAGGAATTGTCAGTGGGCATGACTGATGTTCCTCTTTAAACAAGGCTGAAGTTGACTTTATATTTGCCAACTTGTAATCAAATATTCCATTCCACCTAATTTGCTCCATCTTGTACAGGTGCAGAAATTTAAGGTGGGACAGAAATGTTGCAAAACAAGCTGGAGAGCAGGAAGTTAACTCAACAAGATCCTGGACTTATTTAAAGGCTTCAGTTTGTTCCATATATTTCACTCTGGAGAGTTTATCAAATATTGGACAATGCTTTGTTTAGTGTTTAACACCGGAGAACCTGAAGAGACTGAAGAGTGGGTCCACCTTTATTAGCATCACAAGTCCATCAGTAAACCTGTAAGTAGCAGCCATGCTGTGTGATTGTATCGCTGATTGGATAAAATTGGAAGTTTTATAGTGAGTAATGACTTTAAATTACTTCCTGTTGATGTCAAGATCAACAGCCATTAGCTAATACAGGTAACATTAGATACTAACAATCTCCAAGTAGCTAACTTTAGAATTTCGACATGTTGTTCCATGGGATGTCAGCACTTTTCGTACTGTTTCTAAGGAATGGCCATTGGGCATGACTAATGGTTACTGTCAAACAACTCTGAAGTTGACTGTCTATATGCCTACTATTAATCAAATATTTGATTGCATCTAAAATGCTACAGCTTGTACGGGGGCTGAAATGTAACTGTGGCACCTGTGGAACGGAAAAATCTGCAGAGCCTAAAGTTGACTTAGCTCCCAGATCATTAACCCTAAACTAATTCCGAGTCTTCATTCTGTCCAGTCTCACAGTTTCTCAAACCTTGGACAATATTAAGTAGCTTCGCTCAGCATTTAACAATGAAGACTGTGAAAAAAGGGTAGCTCCACCTTTATTAGCATCACAACCCCAACAGCAGCCTGTAAGAAGCAGCCATGCAGTGTGATTGTATCTATGTTTGCTAACTGAAGCAAATCATCCTAAACTGAGAATTTCATAGTGTGGAACAACTTGAATGATGTCCAGATGAAAAGCGAGTCGCTAGTATAGGCAACATTGGTTACTAGCAAGCGTCGAGTAGCTAACCTTATCATAGCTAACTAAATAGCATAAAGAATGAGCTTGTTTACATGGGGGTTCATTTCATTTTCTTATCTGTGTCTATTTCAGTGTTGCTTCTGCACAATCATTGTGGTGTCTCACTGTTAACCCGCTAATCAAAGCAAATTGTAATTAAGCGAAATCATAGGGTTATTAATGGGCATGTGTAATGCGTAACATGACAAGGAGACACTAGGAAAACTAAGAAACAAAACACTACCGAGGAACAGGGTTACAAAATCGACTAACAGAGACAAAAACACCAAGCAAGAACAAAGGGAACCACAGTGAGTATAAAACAGCAAGGGCTAATGAGAAACACCTGGGAAGGGGCGGAGCTACAAACTAGGGACAAGTGAGGGACCTGACAAGTGATAACCAAAATAAACAGAAGCACATGTCACAGGACAACAAAAGGTACATGGAAATGACAAGAGAAAGACAGAAACCGAAAACCAGAGAAAACGTAGATAAACAGGGGCTAGCCTAGACAGGATGTAAAACTGCAGGTGGACATTTTACAGAGCAAAGTCATATATCTTTTATGCAGACATTAGAAAACAGTTCCAAATACTGACTAAAGGCATTCTGTGACACCTTTCATATTCAGGGCTCGAATTAGAATGTTCTATCTGTGGTTAGATACTAGGGTTAAACGTTTCACTTTAAACCAAGTGGGGGGTTGGTGTAGCTCAGCGGTTAACACCACTACCCCTCAGGAAGACACCACCACGTGTGGGAGACTGGGGTTCGAATCCCGATCTGGGTGACTATGTACAATAAGAGTCAATAAGAGTCCTTGGGCAAGACTCCTAACACTGCACTGGCCTACCTGTAATATGATTAACCTTGTAAGTCAGCTAAATGCCAGAAATGAAATCAGTGAAACTCTTATGCATCAATACCCTATAGTATATTCATCACTGGTCAGTTTCTGACCACACCATTGCTGTTCATCAGATATCATCTGGGAGGTGGAACATTCCCAGCACAGCAGATTGGACAGCCATTTAAAAATATGCAGCCACAGTGATACTGTGGTCATAAATAGACCGTTAATGTTTAGAAGATAGATGGACCTAGCTGGACCTACAAGGCTTCTAACAAAGCAGGCTACTGCATATTGAGATCCTTCAGCAATACTTGAATATGGAACTTCATACGGTGTCTGTGTTTTCAGCTGTGCAGGGTTTGTCACTGGTCACTCACTGCAAACAATGTTTAAAATACGTTGTTATGCCTGTTGCATGCTGAGAGTTGTCTGATAGCAGTGGCCGCAGCTGCTGTACATTACAGCACCCCTGCTGGTGTGTCTCCATAACATCCCTGCAGATCTAAATCAAACTGCTTTGTATGTTCTCTGTCTACGGCCTGTCCCTGTCCAAGGGAAAAGCCCTCGGATGAGCTCAGGAGGCCCTGCTGGACGCAACTAAGCTGGAAGAGAGCGAGAGAGACACTTCCAAGGCCCACGTTCCTCCATTTTGTGTCAATCATACGTGAGCCATGTAAAAGTGTTGGCTCTCAGCTCTAGTAATCGCGGTGACAGAAAGCCTGGTATCTGAGCCAGCGTCTGACTCCTGGTCTACATTGAGAGACGAGGGAGGCGCAGGCTGCCTGAACGAGCTCCCATCTGATAAGGCCTGCTGCTGAAGCAGAGCCTCTGTTATCAGCCTAAGCCCTGTCAGTAGCTTTATGAAGCCGTGCTAGTGGCTGTATCGACGTGCACTGGCAGGGGGGCTGGAGGAAACCGTCTGAGACTGAACCCATGCGGAGAGAAGACGAATGGATGGCAAGGGTTTGGTGGGGGCATTGAGGGACCCAAAGGGAGGCAAAGACTAGTGAGGGATTTATGGGGGGGGGTACAGTAGCGTTTCCTCGAGCCAGAAAGGGCATGATTTCTCGGTCCCGTTTGATAACGCATGGAGACAGGATGCTGAGAAGTGAGCAGTGAAATCAGTAGCACTGATCGACTGATAATTGAAGAAGGAGGCAATGTGCTCAACGAAGTCAGTAGTCCTGCATTCTTGTCAAGCTACTGGCGTCCCTAGTTTACTAGGACATATGCACTTCTAAGGAAGTATTCCATTACTGAAAAGATTGCGTGGCATAAAACGTTCTTCAAGAGAAGTAAGCTACTTTTAGAAGCCAGAATGTCCAATTCAGAGGCGAACCCTCAGGGCCTTCTAGGCCTAGATAGAAACCCTGATGCTTTCTGTCTACTTAAAAAGACATGCCAGTAATGTTCAGTTCCTGTTTATTCAATTGATTCATCCTTATATTTAAACTTTGCAAGTATTGCTAGTTGTGGGGTGGGACCATTTTCATAAGAACCTCACACTGGGGCTTCAGGAAAGTACATCATTGACTGTAATAGAAATGGAAAACATTGGCAGTGGCTAGCTCTAAGACAGGCCTCTTACTTACTGTGAAACTGCTATGGTATATCCATCACAACTATAGCATGAAATGTCTATAAGAAGCTTCTTTTCAATGCCTGTGTTTAATCTACAACTGGCACAAAATGTATATGTAACGTGGTATTAGCTTAATGCTAACAAATTACTATAATCTCCCAAGAATAGTAGTAAAAGTTAGTCTTATTATAAATTTGCCTGTTCCACATTTCTTGAGATTGAGCTTAGGCACTGTTTTGAGCTTAATCATTTTTGTCAGCTGTTGTGGCTAATTTAAAGATAAAGCACATCTAGCTTCAACACTGACATTGTAGATATTACCCTGGCTTTTCAAACGGCTGCTGGAGTCCTCAAAATAGCTCCAAAACGCAGATGTGTTAAACGATTGCTCATTTCTGAGACATTTGCTGACTCACAGTTGTGGATAATGTCCATTTCCAGATCTATGCCAGTAGAGTAAACAATGGGGTGAAATAGCCACAACAAAGGATGGGAAGTGTCTTAACATAGCACGTACTCGTGTTGATCAGTTCCAGTACAATGGCCAAATTAACCCAATGACATTTAGGGGCTCACTGGAAGACTAGTGAGTAAATGGAAATATCTGAACCACAGCCTTTTTTTTTTTTACATTATTGGAGATTTATACTCCATTAACCTAGCCATTAATCAAAACTATCAAATCTATTCTCCATAATATCTTTGTATGGTATCATAATTATTTTGCCCTGTCTATTGGTCCAAATGTATTTGACAACAAACTGAGAAAAACCAGAATGGTTCTAACTGTAAGGACTTACAACTGTTCTACATGCATCATCAAAAGAATAGCTGGACCATGTTGGAAGTGTTGGAACAGGAACAATAAATAATGGTCAGTTTAGCTACACAAACAGAAGAAGTGTCTTCAAGTATGGCGTCAGGCTGCCATGTTTGCTAACCCACTGTAACATCCTTATATTATTGGACATCTGTCATGACCTGTCAGCATTACCATCATTTTCCAGCACTGTTGCCATGAGACAGCTGTGTTAATGAACTTGTGTGGTCTTAGGTCTCTTGGAAACCAGCATTACCTACAATCACTATATGCTTGGATGGGTGTAGTAAGGGTCCCCGATATAGAGGTAGTACATAGCCCCTGACTGACTTGCTCAGATCAGACGTTCCTCAGTTTAAAGCCATAGTCAATAAACACACTTGAAGAGGAACAACTGCAAGGCAGTCTTGATGTTTGGTCTGTAGTGCTAATCACTCTGTTGGATGGCACAGCCAAACCCTCTGCCCCGACTTGGTCTCCGTTCCCCCGTCTCTCTCTGAACCTCTTTCATAATGTGAGCACAGAGAGACGGAGAGAAGCGAGACGAGAGATCAGAAAGTGTCCCTTTTTCTTCCCTGATTCATGTAAATTCATGAAGGCACCCTCACTGCAACCTCCGGCCGTGCCTGGAGACCTGGGGGCGCTCATCTCAATTTCAAAAGCCAGGGGAGGGTGCGGTCTGGGCGCGCCAAACGGAGCACCCTGTCCCCCCGCATTAGCATTAGCATCGCAGAATTAGAATGTGACCCGACCGGGCTCCAAGCCGAGCGCTTTCTGGAGTCGAGGCTGCGCATACTGATGGCCGAATGTCCGACCCGTGCCTTGATCAGTCGCCTTCCATTCAGCTCTCACCTGCACCCAAGCTTCCAATGTACCTTCGCTCGGCGCAAGACCTGCCTGAATAGCTGCTTTTCACCATGCAGGCGCGAGCTTCTGGGGCCACGTTTTTCGTGCTCGTAAACTGCTTTGACCCCGCTAACCTCACAGAGGTGAAGACGTCTTCTGTTTTTTTATGAGCCTCTTTTCCTATTCGGCTTTGGATGTTTTGATGAGACTTGAAGGCTGCTCTCTTTTTTTCCGGCAGTTGTTTTATTTGCAGGGCAGATTGCGTGTCGGCAGCGATTTCGCATTCATTTAATGCCCCTGACATTGCAGCAACCTCCGTCTCTCTCTCGCACTTCCAAACTCTGACAAAGATAAAACTGTATCACACAATACCACATACACAACGGTGGCCTGGATAAATATTCCGCTGTGTAAGTGATGGGGGACCTCGGAGCAGATGAATCGTTTGCATTCATACAGTGTGTTTATGTTTGGATTCAGGAGTGGCCGAAGAAGGAGCATGTGAGCGTAGGCCTGCATGACCGAAGTGGACCTTCGTGGCCATGAAAAACATGGTTAGATTTTTTTAGAAACTGAAGATGAATGTGGCTAATTGCTACAATAGTCAAGGCTAAGGAGTGCATATGAACCTTCATGGTCTAATAAATTGCCTAGTAAAAGTTTGGGGAAACTTGAAATCTGAACTACATATTTTTCTACCCACTTATTCCAGATGTAGCTGATCAGCCAAGATGTGTTTGGTGGACAAAAGATTTATTGCTGGAGCTACAAGCCTAATGTTGCTCTAAAATACTAGAAGCCAACAAGCTTATGGTTGAGCTCAAGCTGCTTTGCTTGTTTAGGTCATGCCGTCATATGGAAAATGTAGACAATGCTTATGGTTTCTGTTGTTTCTTATATAAATAACTGTAAATCTTAAAACATAAGCTCACCAGAGTCAAGTTTCTGTATGTAGGCCACATCCCTGTTTAACCATTCTTGTATAATTATATTGGGCAGTTGGGTCAGATTTGTTGGACCCCTTCTCTGTCATTTTACTAGTTGTTCCGGTAGTCCCACTAACTTGAAATCTGGGGATTTTGTGGGCCAGCCTAGACGTGTGAATGCTCCTAAAACTCCATCTTGCCAATCAGTCACATTTGCAGCCCTGTGAACCCGAGAATGTCATCTTGGAATACAGGGATAACGTGATGGGATTTTTATGCTCCTCGGTAAGCAAGGGCAAAACCTGGTAGTCCAGCAACTCAGTGTAGGCACTTTGGTGCAAATGTACTGTCATCTTAACCAAAGAACCCATTTCTACATAATTAAAACACCCCTAGAACATCACAGGGGGTTAATCTTTTGTCCAGGGAGCTTATATTCGTTTATAAATAGCAAAAACAGAATTCACAATTGTAGTCTATAGTCTGTACCTCCGGGTGATGTGTGTGAATGTAAAGGGGAGCTGGATTCTGTGAAATCAGCTACATGGTGAGCTTTCCTTCATTTTAATAGCCCAAGTCAAACCACATTTAAACCACATCGTCAAATCTTAATAAAGACCTGGAGGTTGTTGGAGTGTGTTGAGGCGGAGGTTTGGAAAGGCTTTAGGTGACTATTGCTTTCTACTATAGTGTATTAGCCTTGCAGCCCCACTTGGCATTCACATACCAAACACACTAGGGTAGGGGTAGATTGGTTGCCAGTTTCTTTATTGAGTGAGTGTATGTGCCACCAATCCTTCAAAAGAACAGACCAATAGAACCACTGTAGCTCTGCGGTAGAACTGTAAACTGACCACAAGTGTCCTTTCCTCTAGGATGATAAAGCCAACTCCAAAATGGGTGTTAACACCCTACCACATGTGTGCCGGGTGCTATGGGCAGCTCGGGCCTAATAGTAATTTATGGCGTGTCTGTGAGTTTGTTTGTGGTGTTATCTTACCATCATTCCCAGACGGTCAGTCGGGTGATGGGGCTGGTAGGACGAAACCTGATGCATGTAGTAACTCATGGTGGGCTGTGGGACAGCACTGGAGGCCTGCATGTGAAGAGCAAACAATGAGGGAATGAATAGTTCAGATTTTAAATCAGAAAGGTTTTAGCATCACTGAGAAAACAGTTGATGATTGTTTCCTTGGTTCAAGACCCTTATTAAAAGACCCCATGTCCTCCATTTTACTTCGCCTGTGGGCAGAGCTAAAATGCTGATGCATGTCATATGAATGTATGTGGGTTTTATGTTTTATAACATCACCAAAAACCATGTATTTCTGTATTCAAGACAAAGTTTGCAGCTTCTTATGTACATACTGGATGGGCAAAAAATTGGGCACTCCAGGTCCTCCACAGGACTCACAATAGGGGCGTGAAACATGGTTCCGTAACTGCATGTAGTCTGAACGTGAACATGTCTACTAACTGAAAAAAACTTAATTTCAATTACACTTCTTATGAAGACAACACTCTCAGAACCAAGAAAAAATGGGGCGCTTGGTTCTTTGCCTGGACATACAGCTCTAAAATAACTTATTATGTTATCCGGTAGCTCTTCAAATTTTAAAACAGTCCTTTACACTCTCATATCTCATTGACAGAACCAACCACTGAAGGTTCTTAAGAAGTCCAAATGTGGTCTGTCTATGGCATTTTTCCAAAGAAGCCTTTTTGGCTTGTGATAGAAGCTCTTTGAAGTGGACATGGCAGCTTGTTGGAGGTGCCCCATCCCCATCAATCAGTCGCTGTTTATCCGAGACACGCGGGTTAGCCTGCATTAGTAATCACCTGCCAGTCAAACGAAGGGCAGCTACAGAATGACCAAAAACTAGGTGGAGGACCTAGGCAGGGCCTGATGGCTTGAGGATAAAGCAGTTACTTGGAAGATTCTGTTGCAATGCATGCTTGCATAACTCGCCAAGGCAAGGCGGTATAGTGGTTCAGATAAGTATGTTAGGCAATGATGGTTTTCTTCAACATTTGTGATAGACATTCATGATATTATATACATATACAAATACATACACAGATACATATACATATATGACTATCAAACTGAAGATCAGCAATGACATAACATGCTACAGTGTGATGAGAGATGGCATTATACACATACATACAAACCAAACAATTTAGATTCAGTGGTAGGGCCAGCACGGCAATGAACACTTTCTCTACAAATTAGATGATCCTAACACTAATGGTGGCACCACATGTTCTGGCTCATAGGACTTTGCTTGACTGTCCTGACTTGACAGCTACTCTGTGTTCAACTGCAGATATAGTACCCCATTAATGAATCTGATTTTTAAAAAGACATCTGAAAAGGGTGTGCTAACCTGGTCATTAATGTTAGCATATGTATTTAGGTTTAGGGTTGCCACCCGTCCCGTAAAATACGGAATTGTATTTTACTTGGCAATTAAATTGTACTTTATTTGGCAATTAAATGTTGCGTCTGATATTAAACCAATAAGGGACACGATTTGTTCCGTATTTCCGTAAATGTCCGTAAATTTGTTCTGTATTTTCATAAATGTCCGTAAATTTATTCTGTATTTACGTAAATGTTTGTAAATGTGTTCTGTATTTCTGTAAATGTCTGTAAATTTGTTCCGTATTTACGTAAATGTCTGTAAATTTGTTTCGTATTTCCGTAAATGTCCATAAATTTGTTCCGTATTTACGTAAATGTCTGTAAATGTGTTCCGTATTTCCGTAAATGTCCCCTGGAATCAGATCAAATACGGGACGCGATTTCGGACACATGTCATTCACGCATGACCAGGCTCCCCATCTTTTATTTTCATTTCTGAAAGGTGGCAACCCTATTTAGGGTGGAAAAGGTAACTTGATGAAGGGGATACCAAAGTACCAGTTTTGCCTAATGGAAAACCAATAAAGATTAGTACAGTTGAGTTGAGTCGACCATGCGATGGAAAAGTGGCTCAAGATAGTTTGGGAAAACTGGGCCCAGACTGTGAATATGTAGTGCAGTAACTCATTCGGTTACACCCATAGCCAAAATACCCCCAAATGTACACCAAGAAGATATAATGATAAGATACAGTATGATGGTTCAAAAGCAACTAATTAACTATTAAATGTGGGAAACAAAACAATGCTACGCTGCTCAGAACTAGAACTTACACTTTTACTCTACACTTGATTGTGTTTTAGCAGCATGGCCCCAAGGCAAGCCAGCTGTTCCATTGCGATGGAAGCAATTTATACCCATGGATCCAACAAGCTTGGTACCGGACCCAAAAGTAAAAAGAAAGCCACTCCATTCAAACTGGAGTAAGAGATCTTTTTGGCAACAGTGATGTCATTTTTTCAAACACGCCATGAGGGATGTTCATTAGAATCCAACCTCATATTCAACACGGTTTCCTAACATACTGAAATACAAACTACAAATGTTCACGTTTGTTATATATCTAAGTAAGTACAACAGCTGTGGTGAAAAATCATATTTGCCAAAAAAGAGCAGATCAACAGCTGTCCAGATAAAAATGTGTCCCCTCTGTGATCTTCTAGGTGAAATGGAAATTGGTTATTTTGGTTAATGTCAGAGTAAATTTGAACCACAGTGCTTATATTGAGCTTCTGGACAACCAGTTTTTGCCCTTTGCTCATCATATTACATTCTTGCATTCACAGGGCTGCAATTGTGACTTATTGGTGGGATTCAGGAGCATTCACACATCTGGACTGGCTCACAAAATCCCTGAATTTGAATCCTCTTAAAATCTGTGGGACTACCTGGAACAACCAGTAAAACGCCAGGGAAGGCATCCACCAAATTTGACCCAACTGCCCAATTCTTTGATGCAAGAGTGGCTAAACATTGGCCTATACCCAGAAACTTGTATAGTCCATGCCAAATCAAACAGCAGCTGTCATTCATGTTTGTGGATGTGTTACATGCTATCAGGAATGTCACAGGTGAGATTACAAACTCCATTCTAAAAGGAGCATTCATATAGGTCTTAACTAGGTGGGGAAAGCAATACCCAAAGCTCCAACGTCATCCGTGCCCAAGGTTCGGGGACTGTACACACACAGGCAAATGGATTAGGTATGCAGTCTACAATGCAAATTTAAGAATTCTAACTTCTTACAGGAATGGCAATATAGCTTAACGCCAAGGCAATGTTAGCACACATCCGATCACAAGCATGTCTTGGCTGTTCACTTTAAAGCTGAGCAATGACTTCAGCCCCTGATTTTAGAGCCCCTGATTTTAGAGTCTCCCACTGTACTTCATAAAGTGTTATTACTTTACAGCTATGAGCCACAAAGCAGGAGATGTCCCAGGAAAGTCTGAAAAGTTTAACGGCTAAGCCTGTGGTGTACTGCATCCAGCTCTGTTCATCCCTTTCCTTTCTCCCTCCCTCCATCTCTCTGCTACTGCCATCTCTTTAACACTGTTTACTAGTGAAGGCATTAGCGGAGAGGGCTGGAACCCAGCTGTGAGGGATTCTGTTTGCAGAGGGAGTTCGGGATGCGCACACACACATACACACACTGACGGGCAGATCAGTGGCTGAGGAATCACCTAAAAGTGTGTGTGTTCGTGCGAGTGTGAGCACATCTTGAAGTGCTTAAGGAGCGTGGCTGTGTTACTCTCAGACAAGGTTTGAGGTGACTATCACGGCCAGGTCTTCTAGGGGTCGCCTCAGCGTTCAGTCACCCGACACTCATTGAAAAGCTGTCAAATGGTCAAAATAGATACACTCGTACAAGTATAGGTGCCAAACATGTGTTCGAAGGAATTCTACAGAAGAGCCACATTTAGTACCCTGAAGAACCTTTCAGTTAAGTGGTTTCAATGGTCCTTTATAAATAACCACACATTAAAGAGTTTACTTTGGGGTAGTGCTTCCTCAGGGACCCCCAGAGACATTTTTTGCCGGGTCTTAACCCCTAACACATCAGCACAGAGCAACACCGCAAAGTGTCTTGGGGTGTCTAAAGACTGGTTTGAGAACCACTGCTTTAAGGAACCACATGTGGTTCTTCTAAGGACACATCTTTGGTTTGAAATAAGCCAGGGTAAAACGTAACATTCACCGGGGGGTCCTAGAACATGCAGCCATAGACGTGAAACAGCTATTCAAATCTATTAAACAGCTTTTGGAAATTTGTTAAATGAGACTTGCCCTAAGTGTGAATTATGCTCCAAAGAACCTTCCAAAGAACCATTTATTACAAGGTTCTTTAAGGCAATGCTCCACAGACATTTCTTCTTAATCCCAACTCCCAGCATATTAGGATAAAGCAACACTGTGAAAAGTCTTGGGGTCCTTCAGGATTGGTTTGAAAGCCAAAGCTTTAAGGAACCACATGTGGTTCTGCTAAGGGTACAGCTTTGGTTCCAACATTGGAGGGGTTGAACAGGATCCCCCTTATAGGTTCAAGGATATGTAACTATAGAAATGACATAGCAGTTTAAAAACTACTTAGAACAGCTTCCCTAAAGAACCATTTAAAGAAACATCCACTATAAGGTTCTTTATGACATTGGTTCGTTGGGGACCTCCAGAGACATTTTTGCTTGATACTAACACCCAGGATATCAGGAAAATTGTGAAAAGTCTTGGTCTCCCTGAAGACTGGTTTGAGAAACACTGCTTTAAGGAACCACAAGTGGTTTTCTAAAGGCTCAAATTTTGTTAGAACCTTGGAGGGGTTCCATCATATACAGGCATAAGAAAGACAAAGCAACCTGAGAGCTATTAAGCAGCTTTGGAAATATGTAAAATGAACCTCGCCCCCCGAAAATGAATTATGCTCTAAAGAACCTTCCACAGAACCACCCACTTTAAAGTTCTTCAGAGCAATGGTTCTTTAGGGACCTCCACTGACATTTTTACCTGATCTCCACTCCCAGCATATAAGGATCAAGCAAAAATGTAAAGAGTCTTGGGCTCCCTGAGGACTGGCTTAGGAACCACTTCTTTAGGAACCAACATGGGTTCCTCTAATGGCGCAGCTTTGGTTAGAACATTAGAAGGACTAAACATAAACATGAACAAACAGCTTTTGGAAATACGCTGAATATGAATTATGCCTTAAAGAACCTTTTACGTGGATGGATCTCTGAAAGGTTCTTCAGGGCAAAGGTTTATCAATTTCCTCTTGCCCCCAATTTCCAGAATGTCAGGATAGACTACAAACATGATGACCAATTTAAGGACCACTGCATTAGGGACCCAATAGTGGTTCCTCTAAGGGTGTAACTTGTGGGTGAAAATTGGAAGTTGAGGCTGAACGGAACCCTCTTTGGTGGTCTAAGAGCATGCATGCAACCACTGGCTATTACAAATTTTTGGGAAACATGCAAAAACAAATAATATAACAATCAGATCGTACCACACCGTTCTGGTTATTATGGTCCTTATGAAAACAAACCACTGGAGGTTTTAATGGCTGAGTTATAATAGTTCAGGAGTTGTAAACCCCACCTCACTTGTAAACTATACTCATGGCACCAACCCAACGAACACTTGGTGCTTTTGTTTTTAGGACAAAGTGTTGGTACACAGTTCATCTCCAGTGCACCCATAATAACATCTGTTTATGGTTTATGGTAATCTTTTATGATTTACCATCTGTATACGTTTCAATAATTGATATGTCAATAATTCCAGTCAAGAACTGTTTAATGTTAATGTAGCTTGTTCAGTGCTATTCAAATAACATGCACAGTAAATAATATTTCAGAATTCATCCATCCATCCATCCATCTATCCATTTAAAATGATCTTACTTAAGAACTTCCATTGCCTAATAAAGCATTAGTAACAGACTCCAATGTCCTAAAGACTCTAAGACTAAGACCTCCACACCTCCTGCTATCATTCAAACCTTGCACAACGTTACAGCGCGAGATCCACAGCAGAAGAAAAAAACAGCGTTTGATTGCAGGCAAAAAGTCATCAGCAAAAAGAAACCTCATCCAGAACTCCACGATTCATCCCGGTCCAATTCTCCAACTTCAAACGGAGCGCTATTGGCTCCTGCGCTCTCCGCTAATCGCGCGGACCCAGCACTTTTCTAACCCAGTAAAGCTGCGGGGGAAAGTTGCGCTGCTTACCGTGGCTGGAGCGCTGGAGCTCTGTGTACCTGAGGCTCGCGGGAGCTGCGCGCGTCCGGGATGGAGGATAGAGCAGGAGCAACAGTTCCCACCCTCAACACTTACCGGAGTCCGCTACCACTAAAAAAAACCACCCAGCCCGTAGGAGCACGTTTAGGAGTGTCCTGCGGCGGTCTGAGTACCACCGCAGCGTCCTCCCTCTCATATGGAAACGTCACGCACTGAGGGAGACACGGCTGATGGGGCAGGTTGCTGTTTTTCACCTGACCTGAAAACAATGTGCAGTTCTGCAAAGCCTTCTGTATAGGCTGGTGTACTGGAGCGAGCGAGTGGAGGAGTAGCTAAACGGACCATCTGTATATTTAGCATGATGTGGAGTGTATTAGAAATGAAACCATTCCCTAAAGAACCATTCACTGAAAAGTTCTAAGGCATACATTCACATTCAGGAAAAGGTTCCACACTGTATGAAACAGTAAGGCTGTTTATACACTATTAAGTACCTGCGTCTTTCATATGGCAGGACGCCCTTAGAACCCAGAGTAAGGTCCTATTCAACCCCTCAAATGTTCTAACCAAAGCTGTGCCTGTAAAAGAACTCATTTTGGTTATTACCTAAAGCAGTGGCCCAGCAGTCCTCAGGAAACCCACTCATTACTATATATTAATTAATTAATTATGTATATATATATATATATATATATATATATATATATATATATATATATATATATATATATATATATATAGAGAGAGAGAGAGAGAGAGAGAGAGAGAGAGAGAGAGAGAGAGAGAGAGAGAGAGAGAGAGAGAGAGAGAGAGCGTGTGCGAGAGAGAGATAGATAGATAGATAGATAGATAGATAGATAGATAGATGGAAAGATGGAAAGATGGAAAGATGGAAAGATAGATAGATAGATAGATAGATAGATAGATAGATAGATAGATAGATAGATAGATAGATAGAGGTTGGATGGATGGATGGATGGATGTGTGGATGAATAAATGGATGGATCAATTTATTTGACTGGTGAATGGATAAATAAATTAAATGCCAATAATAATAAAATAAAATAAATAAAATAAGTAAGTAAATACATATATATGCCAATACATTTATAAGTAAACAAATAAATAAATAAATAGATAAATGAATGATGAATAGATTAATACATCTATATATAATCTCACCATCTAATTAATGAATAAAAGCACAAATAACTTCACCCAGGCGGTATTAACAGACGGGCATGAAACTTGGTGGCATCCACCAACGAATCCCCGTGTGTAGGCACTATGATCAGCACCAAGATTTATTGTAACGCTTCCGGACGACCTGGTATCACTCCACCTCCACCCCTACCATGTAATCTGCAGGACCTGTGTGGGAGTATTCAAGCTGCATGGGATGGATTATCACAGGACACCATTAGGAACCTCTACAACTCAATGCTGAGACGTCTGGCATGTTGCGTTAGCAAACATGTCGGCCCGACACCATACTGAGAAACAACACTTCTGTATGTGTAGCTCAATATATATTACCCATATCAGCCTTCATCGTCCTTCCCAATAACACTGCAATCCCACACTTCCTTTTGGTGCAACTATTATTTTGATAATGGGTGTTGGTGAATACATAATTAATGATTAGATCAAAGGGTGGATAAATAAATGAATACATACATAAATAAATTGTCAATAGACAAATGAATGGATACATTTAGTGGGTGGGTGGATGAATTCTGTGTGTCTAATTCTAAGTGTCTAATTCACAACCATACTAACCCTAACTCCTCTATGTGTCTAATGCACAACCATACTCACCCTCAGGTGGGTGGGTGGACAATTAAATGGACAATCCAATGGAATCCAAAGAATTAGTTGAACAAACAAGCAAACGCATAAAAAATTAATTAATCATTATGTTTATTAGAGTGACATTAATGTCAAGGCGCCTTTGTCTGCTGATGCATTGGACTGACCGTCAACATGGCATCTCTGACTCAGCCTTACCTGTAACAGCTGAGTAAGAGCCTGACCGGGCCTATATTAGCCCATGCCTTTGTGATCATGAGCTTGTAGAGGAAGCAGCTTGAATGGGCTATTCCGAGTTATTGCGTTAGCGGCAGCTGCTCAGAGTTCCCATTGATTCAGAGTGGAAAAGCTTCAGGAAAATGACCATATAAAGAGGAAAACGGAAAAAGAGGCTGACTGACGGGGGTCACAATCAGTGGATTTCCTGCGGGCAGGCGCGTCCAGTGGGTCAGCGCGCCGCTCTCGCGTGTGCGGCCGGACCAAGCCGGGGTGTGGTGTGTTTGGACATGCTGTCCGAGGTCACTGTCTCTGACGGTGGTGGGAGGAAGGCCTCAGGTTCCGCTGAAGCCAGGGGTCAGAAGTGTGTTCTGAGCGAGGACGAGTGCAGAGTGAAGCCTTTTTCTCTAATGTCAGTCCAAAGTGCAGCTGCGCTGTTCTGAGCTAATGGCCTGCGATGCTGAGGCCAGGGATATGTCATTCGGGAGCCTGCGTGTGGATGACAAAGATTACAGTATCAGAGAAAGTCTAAGGCGCCCAAGTGTGAAATGAAAGGAGGTGTCAGATTCACTCGACAGCTCTGCTCTTATCAGAATGGCTGATGCCACCTGGATGCCCTGTGGTCTAAATAATTCAAGCTAGTATAGAAATGTGAGTCTTAGGTTCCAGGCCTGGAGGATCTGGGAGGGTATTCCTAAGGACCATTGCATCATAGATTTCTGTGACAATGTACTATTATCAGAGTGTCCACTCTTTGCCGCTATTCCAGCTTTAGGAGTCCGCAGGAATGTTTTTCCATCCCTCCGAAGTTCAGTCGTGGAAGTTGGTTGCTTTTCCTGCACAGTACTGTAAGTTCATGATTCGAAAGCTTTTCTTTTCAGTACACTCTTCTGTCTGGGGCTGAGATATCGCCTCCGGAATGTTGGATCTGATCGGGAATGTTGTGCATGGTCCAACGTACGCTTTTCATTTAATTCTTCATTAAATCAAGATTTTTTTCCAATAGCAATGAATGGGGAGAAAACATGCACAGCCATCTACTGTACTTCAGCTCGTCGTCTGAAAGGCACAGGTTTGCTTTTACACTCTCAGCTTAAACAATATTGTTCTGACCCGCACTCATCTGTTTGTCTTTTATCACGATTTCCTTCCATAGAGCCCCATTTATTTCAGCCCCACACAAGCCCACTAGTTTCCTTGACCCAACAGCCATTAAATTGAAGGCACCCCCCCAGGACAGGACCCCAAACTCTAGTCCATGACCATACTAACCCTCACCCCTCTATCTGTCTAATCCACAACCATACTGACCCTCACTCCTCTATCTGTCTAATCCACAACCATACTGACCCTCACTCCTCTATGTGTCTAATCCACAGCCATACTGACCCTCACTCCTCTATCTGTCTAATCCACAACCATACTGACCCTCACTCCTCTATGTGTCTAAATCACAGTCATACTGACCCTCACTCCTATATGTGTCTAATCCACAGCCATACTGACCCTCACCCCTCTATCTGTCTAATCCACAACCATACTGACACTCAGTCCTCTATGTGTCTAATCCACAGTCATACTGACACTCAGTCCTCTATGTGTCTAATCCACAGTCATACTGACCCTCACTCCCCTATCTGTCTAATCCACAGCCATACTGACCCTCATTTCTCTATGTTTCTAATCCACAACCATACTGACCCTCACTCCTCTATGTGTCTAAATCACAGTCATACTGACCCTCACTCCTTTATGTGTCTAATCCACAGCCATACTGACCCTCACTCCTCTATGTGTCTAATCCACAACCATACTGACCCTCACTCCTCTATGTGTCTAATGCACAGCCATACTGACCCTCACTCCTCTATGTGTCTAATACACAACCATACTGACCCTCACTCTTCTATGTGTCTAATCCACAGCCATACTGACCCTCACTCTTCTATGTGTCTAATCCACAGCCATACTGACCCTCACTCCTCTGTGGGTCTAATGCACAGCCTTACTGACCCTCACTCCTCTGTGGGTCTAATGCACAGCCATACTGACCCTCACTCCTCTATGTGTCTTATCCACTACCATACTGACCCTCACTCTTCTATGTGTCTAATCCACAACCATACTGACCCTCACTCCTCTATGTGTCTAATCCACAACCATACTGACCCTCACTCCTCTATGTGTCTAATCCACAACCATACTGACCCTCACTCCTCTATGTGTCTAATCCACAACCATACTGACCCTCACTCCTCTATGTGTCTAATCCACAACCATACTGACCCTCACTCTTCTATGGGTCTAATACACAACCATACTGACCCTCACTCCTCTATGTGTCTAATCCACAACCATACTGACCCTCACTCCTCTATGTGTCTTATCCACAACCATACTGACCCTCACTCCTCTATGTGTCTTATCCACAACCATACTGACCCTCACTCCTCTATGTGTCTTATCCACAACCATACTGACTCGCACTCCTCTATGTGTCTAATGCTCAGTCATACTGGCCCTTACTCCTTTATGTGTCATTTTTCATCCCTCCTTCCTCACATTCATTTTTGACAACATCAGGTAAGTACTTGGCAACCTCCTAGCAGTTACTCCCTGTATTTCATGGCAATTTTCAATCAACAGTTTAGCAAGCATCTAGCAACAACATAGCAATACCTTAGTACTTTTTGACCAACTCATTAGCAACTTCTCAGCAACACAATAGCAACCACCTGAAACACACAGCTACCACCTAGCATCCTACCATCCATGTAAAATACTGCCCTAGCCACCTGGCAATGCTGGACCAACCTGCTCAAATTGCTTAGAATGTGCAATCACTCTGCAATTTCTTCAGAAAATGGACTGCTCCAGTTTCCAGCGCTTCATTTCTATCAAGTGTTCACTCTATGGAAAAGTCAATTGCCCTATTCAAAAGTGGGGAAATGTGAAGTACAAGTTGTTTATCTCTACTTTGCATTTGTGTCTCTGGCTTGTCTCCACTGGCACTTGCCTCTTGTCCGTAACACCTCGAGCCTGTGTGATCCCCCTCCCTCCAAACATTTGTTTGAATTACAAAGAGCACGGTCAAAGACTGGCCACGCGGCACTTTGGAAGTAAATCTGGAGGCGCTTTCAAGTCCAAGGTGAGAGGCGTGAAGAGATGCCATGTCGACCTGAGCTGTCCCGGTCGGGGATTGGGTAGGGGGGATCTCTCTGAAGCCGGGGTAAAAAGAGGGGCCCCCGGGGTCCCCAGATGGGCAACACGTCGGGGGCAAAAGGGGAGGAAGATGACTTATTGCCATGTGAAGAGAGACGGAGAGAGAAGAGGGGATGGGGGAGGACCGGGGCGCGGCCCACCGATGAGTCAAAATTGAATAACTGGAGGATGAATGTGATCCAGATCTTCCCAATGCTGTTCCAATTAGCAGGATGGCTGCTTCAAAGGCAAGGGCCCGATACACTTCTGCTCCGCGTGATCCGCATCTCATCACCTCCCCTTACGCCTTTCACCTTCCTTATCACAGTGCCACCTTTTATCTCTCTCTTTCTCTCCCTGGGTCTCAAATTCTGACTTGAAGAACTTTCATCGCCTGGATATTTATGCCTAGATGAGGAAACCCATAGTGAAATTAATGGGTTGCAATCAATAAACACAATATAGATACAGTCCCTGGTACTGCCTGTTCTCATTTGTTCAGCTTAATTGTAATCCCTCCAGACTCTCCCTCTTTTCTTTTTCTGTCTGTTCTTGTCTGGCTTAAGTTTCTCCAGCTTTCAACATCAGTTGAACTCCCCACTCACTAAGAATATACATTCAAACATCAGAAAAAAACGTGTGAAAATGTTCAAATAGGCACAACCAACACTTTTCCTCACTGTTGCCAGTAACTGTGTTGGTGTTATATCATTTGTATCATGTGGAAATAATGCAAACATTTGAATCATGTAACACAAACGCATCTCTTTTTAAAGTACACATGGAATAGCTGCATTTCTGAAGCATCAAAAGTTAATGGATGACTAACGGCACCCATGACCAACGTGGAGAATTTCAACCTGCTAAATGTGAGTGAGTGAGTGAGAAAGCAACTATAGTAATGAATTTGTGAATGCGGGGGAATAAATATATGCAAATGAGTGTGATTGAGCATGAGTGAGTGAATAAGTGGTTATCTGGGTAAATGAATGAATGAGCAAGTGTGAGTATATGTGTGAGTGAATGAGTAAATGAGTTAGTAAGTGATGTGAGTGTGCAAGTAGGTGAGTGAGTATGTCAGTGTATATGTCATGTGAGTGAGAGGCTATCTGAATGAATGAGTAAAAGAACAAGTGATTCATTAAGTGAGTATGTGAGTACATATGTGAGTAAGTGAGTAAGTGATGTGCGTGAGCAAGTAGGTAAGCATGTCGCGTGAATGAATGGTTATCTAAGGGAATGAGTAAGTGAACAAGTGATTCATTGAGTAAGTATATACGTGAGTGAGTAAGTGATGTGGTTTAGCAGGTAGGTGAGTATATCAGTGTGTCATGTGAATGAGTGGTTATCTGAGTGAATGAGTAAGTGAGCAAGTGATTCATTGAGTGAGTATATACGTGAGTGAGTGAGTGATGCAAGTGAGCAAGTAGATGAGAGTATCATAGTGAGCATGTCATGTGAGTGAATGCGTGAGAGGTTTTCTAAGTGAATGAATGAGTGAGTAAGAAAGTGATTCATTGAGTATGTGAGTATATACATGAGTATATGAGTGAGTGAATGAGAAAGAGAGTAAGTAATTCATTGAGTGAGTATATACGTGAGTGAGTAAGTGAGTGAGTGATACAAATAAGCAAGTAGATGAGAGTATCATAGTGAGCATGTCATGTGAGTGAAAGAGTGAGTGGTTTTCTAAGTGAATGAATGAGTGAGTAAGAAAGGAATTTATTAAGTATGTGAGTAAATGAGGGAATAAGTGATTATGTAGGTGATGCGAGTTAATGAGTGAGTCAGTTTTATGAAGTGCTTTGCATCTAACACAGTTCTGTACCTTGTATAAAGACAAATTAGTGTTTTTGTGGAGAGTTTTTGCTTAGAAATAAAAATATTCATATTCAATAGTCCTTGAGTTCAGTACAAACCCTCCCAGCATAATACTTTAGTAAACTAAGGAAAGCCTGGTTAATTCCACCCATGGTAACTAGTTCAGGTCACTTGGTGACTTGTATGTTTAACAGATACTTGTTCCTATAAATTTGCACTTTCCAGAGTATAATCAATTCATAGTGGCCACATCACTGACTTTAATTGTTACCATTTTACAGTATTTTACAGTAAAAGGACCAAACAGAAGAATACACACTGAAACTGAAGTTCCGATGCTGGATGCTGAAGACATTCCCCTGAAGTGGTACAAGTTACTTAACAAAAGTGACTACACTATGTAAGCTTCAGGGAACTCAGAGACCTGTATGGTGGAAATGTGTTGCGAGCACATTGAACAGAATTACTGTCATCATATCTTAATCAGTATCATATTGATATACTGATTTATCATTTGAGACCATTAAACAGGACCTTCTGTTTGTTAAATTTATGACTTTAATATGGAAAAACCCTTAATGTTCTCTGCGGGAAGTTTTCTTTTGGTTTCCAGAATGTTCTTTCTAAAGGGTTGGGGTTGGGGGTTCTCTAAAAGCGCCCTCTGAATGCTGCATTTAACATGTCCCTGTTACATGAACATTATTTAAAATAATTAACATATTTCAAATGCTCTTTTAACCTTTTAGATGAAAACATTTGCTTTAAAACTTTATTGAAACATGTTGGTTATGTTAGCCAAAGTTCTGGGAATGTTCCTTGCTAACTGGGATACTTTGTTCTCCTGACCCAGAATGGGACTTAGTGTCGGAAACAACACACTGTTTGTCCAGATGTTAATCAATTAGGTACAAGCTTCTGTAATGTATTAGCTACATAGCTAATCTCACAGATTAAAACCAAAGAAGCAAATGCCAAATGCCAACCATGTCATTGCTAATGAACTTGTAGGCAATGTTAATGAAAGTTCTGAGAATATTCCCCGGCTAGGTACGGACTCAAGAATGCTAGTGTATTCAATATTAACAAAAAAAAGTACATAGTGATTGTATGGTTGTTTAAACTGATAGCTTTGCACCTTCTGTGGAATAATAGTTATTATTTTATCCCTATTTTAATGCTTTTACTGGAAAATGTGTTTATATATGTGTCTATAACCTATAGTAACCTATAGTATTCCATAGAAAGTTTGGTAAAAACAGTGACAGACAAGTTTTGTCTATTTTAATACATTAATAACAGAATGTGACTGTATGTATAACAGAATGTAACAGAACGTGACAATGCACGTTTGTACAAATGCCAAGTATGAGCATCCATAACTTATTAGCAATAATGCTAATCTCACAGACCCAGGGCATAACTAAACAGGCAAATGGCTTGTGCCAACCATGTCATTGCTAGATGTAGTTAATATTAGCCAAAGTTCTGGGAATGTTCCCTGCTGGCTGGAATACTTGGTTCTCCGGACTCATTAATGCTACTGTATTCAAATCTAACAAAAAAATATATCCACAAATTCCGTAAAATCTTTGCAGCCACATTTTGTCCATTTTAATAAATAACAGAATGGGACTCTACACATTTGTCCAAATATTAATTAATTAGACACGAGCCTCCATGTCTTATTAGCAAGGTAGTTAACCTCACAGATCCAAAGCAAACCTAAGAAGCACTGGTAATGGACTGGTTTGTTTGGACGTTAAAACTATTAAATGTAGTTAAATGTAGATTTTTCATCAAACTGTCCCTATAATTGTCTCTCCTTCCGCTCTCTCTCTCGGTCTTTGTCTTTCTCTGCTCTGTGGTCATGTTTTACATTACACAGATAGCTCTCCCCTCATTTCCAACCCAAAGCCGTCATCACTCACACGCTCTGACTGCTTTACTGCAGATGTCCAGCTCGCCACCGTCATGGCACCTTCAGAGCGTGCAAGTGCAAAGATCCGAGTAAAACCACATTTCTTCACTCTGCTCTTCTTCTGTTTTCGATCCTTTCTCAGCTCCCTGTAATAGAATTACACCCAGTTTGAAGATATATGGTGTATTTTCCAAACACTATTTTGGTCCAGATGTGGAGAAGCCCAACGCATTAACCCCTAGAGTTTAACTAGCATTAAATTTGACTTATTACTCAGTTATTAATCAGTTATTAACCATATCCTGGTGTTTTGGTGTTTTGCTATGTTTGTGATCTGTGTGGTTTTATGTACCAAAAACATACTTTATCTTTTCATGACTGTTTTTTAACCTCACCTGATCCCATAGAATTTTATTAATGGCTCATAACTATGGTTTTTAGACGGATATACGTAATTGAGTGGTGTCCTGGCTGTCCTACATTGTGCTTCTTTCAAAAAAGTTATCTGGCACTGAGATGCTGCTTATAGCATATATCTGTGGACTTTATGAATAGGACATGGAACAGCACATTTTGTACATTTGACAGTGTTTACTAAAAAGATCAATAAGTACAATAAATTATTTTGGGCGCAATGATTTACAGGCCTGTTGGCTTTCAGTCTAAAGATAATCTTCATTAAGACTTACTTAAGACTGTATTCAGTAACTGCTACTAATTATTTTATGACTTACAATACACCAACATAGTGGTCCAAGCAATGGCCTGTAAACAAATACAATAGCAGAGATAAAATTTACAGTTCTCAACCGTTTTCAATTAGTGATTTCGGTATTTAAGGGGCTATGATAGTTGTTGGTGTGTGAAGTTACACAGTTCTAGTGAAAGGACTTGTGAACGCTTTTCCAAAGTTACACAGCCAAACTGCAGGCGTCCCAGGCCTAGACTATCAATGCTAGAGACCCCATTGTCCCCCCATTGTTTTTGGTAGGGGACCCATATTGGCTGGCTGGTCTGAAGTCCTGACAACAAATTGACATTTCTGTAAACTGCAGGTCCCATTTATTTTTCACTGTTACCTTCAGTTTATTGTAGTTATGTGGAATTCTATTAATTTATTCCAGCCAATGATGCTTAACAAATAGTTTTACAGTTTACAATGACAGTGAATTATTTTTACAGCATATATTATGCTGTATCATGTATCATATATATAATATCAGACAACATATAGTATATAATATAAAATCTGAAAGACAATTCTCTCTTTAGCATTTAGCAGTGATAATAAATGTCCAGTTTTTAAGTAATTGGGGAAAATCATGAATTCAATCCATAACATCCATCCGTCCCAATCATGAGCATGCATGTTAAGAGGAGTTGGCTGCTGACGCTGTCCATGTTGGGGGCTTAAAGTATGATTTGAATATACAGCAGGGGTGTAAAAGTGATGTAAAATACCAATTATGGTAGGGCAACTGTAGCGGGATCCCAGGAGCGGAAAAATACCAATTCCCACATAATGCTGCTTCAATGTGCACGGTAAAAAGTGTTTCATTGGTCTTGACAGTGATTTGTTGCAAGCAAATGAATTAGGTTTATTCAACCTAAAAAAAGAACCTCAAACAAATTATTAAAACTATTAATTTTTGAGTTGAGTAAAACGTATTAGTTGATTGTAACAAATTGAAGTAATTTTCTAGGTTGTCCTTTTTACAGCATATGACCAAACATTCTCTGTAGGGTTGTAAATCAGGGCTGTGACTATTTCAAAATGTGTAGAGGAGTGTAGACCAGAAGCAACTGATGGTTCACCATGTATATTCACTCTAAATAGTGCAACTTTGTAGAAAGTGTTTAGTGGGTACAACCTAAAGAAGAATACTCCTATTTTGTTACAAGCAAATTAATTCAGTTTAGTGAAGCTAAAAAGCCTTTAAACAAAAAATCACTCAATCAAAACATGTTTTAGTTTAATAAAACTTATTTAATTGCTTGTATCAATTTGAATTCTTTATTAGCTTCCATGTGTGACCAAATATTATCTGTAGGGTTTTAATCAGGCCTGTGATCATTCCAAACTCTCAGTAAATGCCTTTAGCATTGTGGGCTTTGAATAAGAGTGTAGACCAGAACTTGAACTGAAGTTGCATAGAAGGTTCACCATGTGTATTCACTGTAAAAAAGGTCAACCCTGTAAAAACGTGCTTTGTTGGTCCAATCTAAAGAAAAAAAGTTTAATCAACTCAGAAAATGACTTTAATTGAAAGAATTATTCATTTGATGTCTTGTTTTTCAGGTTGAATAAACCTGAAACTTATTTGCTTGGAACATATTAGAGTAAGTTTTTAGGTTGGACCAAAGAAACATTTTTATAGTTTTCTCTAAGGGGTTTAAATCAGGACTCCAACCAATCCAAACTATCAGTAAACACCATTTGTATTTCGGGCTTTGCATAGGGGTGTAAATCTGAGGTAACTGAAGTTGCATGGAAGCTTCGCAATGTAAAGGCCAGCTTCAGGTTAGTGGAATACGAATGCATTCGTGGGCAGAGCCTGGAGTGGTCAGTTTTGGCTTAATACTCTTGTAACTTAACATTTTATACACCATTTCTGGGTGACAAGAACTTGTTTGACCAATGCACTCTGAATCCGCTTCACATTACGCTTCAAAGAGTAGGTTGATCGCTGCGTCTCGATTTAATCTCTCCACATGCAGCTGATGTTCCAAGGGAGTTTTAATCAGAGCTCCCCTGGCTGCCCTCGTTCTCCAGACTTCACATCCCCCGTCTCACTCTTTTCCTCAGGCCTCCTTTCCAAAGATAGCCCCTGACAGGTGATAATAATGAGCTTTTATTATTCTCCTGATTGCGGCAGGTTTTCGTCCGCCTATCCAAGACGGGAAAGAGAGAAAGAGAAGAAGAAGAAGAGAGAAAAAGAGAGTCCTCCTCCCACTCCAGGAGGAGATCGCCGCTCCCTTTGATTCGCTGCCCGACTCTTTCCCCAGAAGAAACTGCCCCGCAGATGTTGCTCCAGCGACTACAAAGAAGGAGGCCTTTATGAGCAGAGAGTCTATTTCGGGCCCTCTGTGTTTCCAAGCTGTGTGGCTTTGAGAGGTGCGGGCCCATATCCCCTTTTTTCTTTTCTGCTGAAGCCTTGTTTTTTTTTTTCATCCCTTCCCGAAGTATTTTTAGATTAAAGACCCCCATTGTAATGACAAAAGTGAGGATATAATGTTTTATGACAGTATCGACTTGTGATCACCCCAGTGCGATTTCCACCCCAAGGGGAGGAGGGGTAGACTACTGGCACTGATGAAAGTTGGAGCAAGTGAGGAAATTCGCTTTACACAGTCACTCTGTGGCTCGAAAGGACCAAACGGAGTCTCTTTTAGAAGCGCCGACTGGGAGGCTTCTCCGGTTCATGAACCAACGGGTGCCAATGGGCTCAGAGCCCCCATGAGCGCCGGATGAACCGCAACTTTGTTGCACCCTGAGAAGCCACATTCTCGGGCAGACGTGCTAGCCCCCCGATATTATCTTTAATTAAGTCTCCGATCCCCTTTAAGAGCTGTGCAAACATTTCGTCAATAAGCCCCTCTAAGCCACACAAACATCTTCCTCATTTGAGGATTTCGGAGAGATGAAGTTGCCCACTCCAGATGTTTTCTGTTTCTCAACGGCTCTACCAGGACCCGGGTTAGGACAGGGATCCTTAGTCTTATGCTGTGTTTTGATTTTCTCCTCCTGTTCATTTTCAATGAAGACGTGGGAGGAAGATTACTGGAGAGTGAAAACAGTTTGAGAGTTTCTTAATTACTTTGCAAGTCAAGCTTTAGCCAGAACGTTTTAAATAAGGGCTTGAAATAAGTAGTCAATTTCATTGTCTGTTTTGATATATTTTTATTGATATGACCTTTACTTAAAATGTGCATTAAACTGTTTATATAAGCTCACTGGATAAAAATGAGTCACCTGTGACTCAAACTTACTGTACCGAATAGCATGCAATACCTCCACAAGCACGAGTAACAGCTGGGATTGGATTTGGCATGAACTGGACAAGTTTCTGGATGTAGGCCACATCAGTGGTCAGACACATGCATCAACGAATTACAAAGTTGGGCCAGATTTGGTGGATGGTGGAATTTCCTGTAGACTGTCATACGGGACTGCTAGACCCGTATGACCATACCTTTCCAACCACCTCCAAATTCAGCTACTTCCTTCACACTATGGCCTTTGGCACATCCAAATGCAGTCACTCCTTATAGCCAATCATTATCATCTGCTTTGGAGCCATTTACACACATGGAACGAGACATTCACTGCACTGTATCACCTCTTCTCAACCTATGGATCCCGTCACTCACACCCACAGATAGTTATTGTCCCATCTTCCTTGTGCATCTGCAGGAGCCTAAGGTTACTACCACCTTAAACATGCATTGTGACTAATGTTTTGTCCAAAGAGCTTATACAGTAGATGTTAAATCCATACAGATATCAAATAATAATAAATTAAGAAATATGAGGTTTTAAAATAGGATTTCAGGATTACATGGAAAATTGCATTAATGAATAACCAAATTACTTTCTAATTTGATCATTTCTTGCATTCGGTCATGTCACAGATTTAGCAGCATCTTGCTATGTGATGTTTATCTGTTTTGTATGTCCATAGTATAGTATCAGAAGAACTTCAGCTGAGAAATTAGCATAGCAGTAAGGTCAGCAAAAGGAACAGAACATTCAGAATACAGAATTTTTCAATTCAAATTTACCAATATTTAAATTAATTTCTGACAGAAGCAAAAAAGTTATGGTTTGATGACTGGGTAGACTGAGTAGACTGCCCTCAGGGAACAGGAGATATGGTTCGCTAAAATCTCATAAATGTGTTTATGACTCACAGGTGCACCCTGGACAAACTTTCCAATATACTTGCCTGCTGCAAAGGTGAGACGGATCCTAGAAAGTTAGAGTATTGTAACTCGGCAAAGATAAGAGTAACTGACTTCAAACTTCCAGGATTTTTGGGTGTTATGCTCCTACTGCGGCAACACGACTTCAGCAGTCCTCCGGTGGAAACTGGAGATAAGGATGTTCAATGTGTGATCTTTAAGGTACTGTAAATCAGCGAAGACATGTCGGAACAAATCCAAGCTTTACAGGTCAGTAGAGCATGCTGTGTCCTTTCCAAAGGGACTACAATGCTAGTCTTCAAGAGACCAGAGATGCTGACCTCAAAACCATACAGGTAAGCAAAAGTCCTTTTGGAGTGTCTTTTATGTTTCCACTTTATGTTTATGTTATCACAAGTGAAAACATAAACGTGCATTTCAGTTTATAATAACTTACCAATGAGAAGAAAGCAGAGGTATATTTAAGATTTCATTCAGAAAGTTGAAATAAAAAGGTAAATAAATAATGATATTATAATGTATATAAATAATTAATATTATTAATCTAGTAATACATTTGGATCGTACCAAAATGACATGCTTTGGACTTTTAATTGACTATAATTTACAAAAAAATTATTTAAAAATTCTACTACGTGATTTTTTGTTTTTTATTTTGTCTCTCATAGTTGAAGTGTACCGATGATGAAAATTACAGACCTCTAGGCTTGCTATATATAATGTATATTGCATGTATTTAGCAACACACCAACCAGCCAGCTATTAGCGAGAAACGTGGTTTGCTTCACTGTAATGTGAATGCAAAGGAAACATGACCGTTAGCCTTCCACTAAGCTTCACTTCTGAGACTGAAAGGCCTGGACCCGTGGGCCGGAACTCGGTCTGAGGAACATTGTTTTACAGTACAGATCTGGGTGTTGGGAGCAGGGAGTGGCGCGCTGCAGCAAAGCCAAGCCACGCGATCTTTTGACCAACACCGGACACTATTCTGCTCTGTCGAGGTGCAAACTCAGAAGGTCGCGAGGCGCCAAACCCATATGGACTGTTACTGAAACAGAGAGGGCTGCGAGGAGAATGGTGTGGTGGACACATGTTTATGGTTGCCATGAAGAGTTCCTCTGCAGTAAAGAAGCCAGTACATTGCACTGTTGTAGACCCGGGACAGGTTTCTAGCTTTAAGCTGACACTAGGCAGGTGTTTATCCTCAAAAGACATCTTTATGGTGAGAGATTGCAGTAGGGTTGGGGGGGTTGGAGGGTAGAGTAGGCCTGGCCTCAATTTTGTCTGAAAGGAAGAGTAAAGAGAGAAAGTTAAAAATGAAGCTGGCTGAGAGAGGGAAGAGAAATTAGGATAGCCGATCTAACGTGGCCTTGATAAGACACTGGGACAAGGCCAAAGCAAACAACCCCTACCCAGTGATGCTCTTCATTAGCTGCTGACGATCTGACATCTAACACAGATGCACACACTTAAAATTACGCAAGGAGGGTGACAGATCCTCTTTAATGACCAGAGGCCCTGCAAAATGCTCTATAAAGATTGCCCTACATGTTGTCTATGACAGGGGGTTGGGATGTTGAGTCAGATTTACTAAAATAGACAGCGTTACTGACAATCGCCCGACACTGCATTGGTGGGGGAGGACGTTTTGCAGCTCATCAACATTTTGGGTCAATTCTAGTTCATATTTTGGCTCATTAAGTTAGAATAATTATTTCTTGTATCATAATTGTGTGGTTATTTCGAGAAAATATGATTGTTATGCCATAATACAGTAAAATTAATTAAGTACTGCACAGTGGTAATAAGGTTACCCTGCTAGCTGCTAACACCATATGGTGCTCTCAGTCCTTCTGTCAGAGCTGATTGTCTGGGTGTTGTCTTTGCCTGACCTGAGCTATTACCTAACCTCTGTAGTCTAAAGCAGAGCTACTGCCCATCCTGTGCACTCTGATGCTGCTCCTTCACCTGCCCCAGCTAGGTGCTACAGCCTGAACCGTTTTCCTACCATGAAGCTACTTTTTGGCTTGGCTATGGGAGGGCTTCACCTGCATCCCGTTCGCCCATCTGCTGATCCTTCTAGTTAATCACAGATTAATCAGATTTTCCTCCTTTGCCTCAATAACACTCAACACTTCTAATAATAACTAATAGACTATCATCATAGTCGTCCATCTGACAGTTACTAAAGGTTATCCTGTTTAATATCGACATATTTATAAACCCTGATCCTTTTTTGTGATTGTTGTGTTATCATGGGTTGAGCTGAAGAGGATGGGTTCCCCTTTTGAGTCTGGGTTCCTCTCAAGGTTTCTTGCTCTGAGGGAGTCTTTCCTAGCCACTGTTGTCTTTGGCTTCCTCACTGGGGGCTTAGACCTGGATAAAGCATAGGTACCCCACACCTGCATAAATTGTAAGTTGCCATCTTGTGAATGCGGACCAGTTTGACCAGCACGCTCATGGCAAAGCGACGCGAATGATCAGTTTGAACGAGGTGTGATAGATGGATGGGACATTCCATTTCCAAAGCTTTGTGGCTACTTACCATTTCTCCAGCCACAGTATTATGTGTGTACTAGAAATACATCATAGAAGGCATCACCACTCACACTGGACAGCACAGTAGCCGCCCATGAGTGCTTAATGATCATGACCGGTGACATCTGTCTTGAATTTTCTGTGTGAACAGATGAGCGACTCTGGCAGCCTTCACACCCATATTCAATGCAGTAGGCCCCACATGCATAGCAGGTCAGTGCAAGGTGCTTTAGCTTTCATGGGATGTGGGAGCAGAAGACCCACCAAAGCAGCTCTGTTAACATCACAATGCTGGACACAGCCTCTCACCTAGGCTTATGAGGAGGCCAACTGGGCTCTACAGGGCCAGCAACATGTGGCATGGTCACTTCATTATCAGTTTACCCACTGCTATGCCATGACTATTGGTAAGTCAGTGTATAAAACGTTTTGATGACAGATGATGCCTGTGGATGTTTTCAGATCTGAAGCAAAAGTTAAGATTGATGTTCTCCTCCCTCTTAATGATCAAAGCTTTGAGTGCTGTTTGGAGACTACCAGTCTACCAGGTTTTGCATGGTTGTTAGGAGTTCCATTTTTTCTGTATGTTTGAACCAAAAAAAATATCATCTTTTTATTCTATTATCTTGTATTATCTGCTATTTTATATCTAACCTGGCATCTATTAACTGGCCAATTTATTAGAAGACTAAATAAAATAAGTGTCTTCTCTCAGTTTTTGGCCTAGGCTGATACAAACAACATTTAGAGAAATAATTATAGTTAAAATTGTAATTAATTGTTTTTAATCAATTAATGAATTATTTTTTTTTTAGATTTTTCAGTGTTCCACAAAAATAAAAAATAAATAAAATAATATCTTGGCATGTAGAATTGCCAAGTTAATATATATTATATTTCTCATTTTTGAGTTTTAAGCTAATTTTAAGATAATTTAACTTATTTTCAGACATGTTTGCATGCTTTAAGTGATGCATGTATGTAAGCCAAAGGACTTTATTATATTGGCAGATGCTTGAAACAAGTCAAAATACAGTGTCTGCCAGTATAGTGAAAATGTGGCTTATTAAAATCATGTAAAACAAGTAAAAACACCTGAAAGTAAGTTAAATGCCCTTCAAAGTAGCTTTAAACAACATCAAGAAGACTTTAACATATATATATATATATATATATATATATATATATATATATATATATATATATATATATATATATATATATATATATATATATATATTGGATAAATATATGTTGGATATAAGATTTTTATTTTACTTCCCAAGATTAAATTTTTTGCATTATGACTATTAACTTGAAACATTTACACTCCTGCCACTTTCAGCTCAATTGTTCCTAAGTGGTAGCGACTATAAACAAAGTTGATGTTTTCATTTGTAGCTGAGATGTCTAGGTTGCTTGTATTAAGAAATGATTAATCTTCTTCAAACATTTTTAAAATGATTAAGCAAATGTCTAAACGTGTTATGTGAACCCGGTCTCGCCTGCTTTAATTTCATTGTTTTTTTCCAATAACAGAATATTAAAGTGTTGCTGTTGTGGGGACTTATTTTGGTTCCCATAAGAGAAAGAAACAGTTCTTTATAAAACAATAAAACATTTACATAAAAGTAAATAAGCCAAAAGTTCATTTATTTATTTAGTTTTTTTTTTTTTTTTTTGGCTCCTGGGAATAAAGTAAAGGTCCAGGCGGAGAAATCCCTTATACACAGTAATACCAGTGTGTGTGTGTGAGTGTGTGAGTGTGATGGTGTGGTATTATAAGAGATGAGTGATTCCAGCTGTTCCTTCTGTGTATTTTACTGCCCAGCACTGGGAAACACACTAAACAAACTAGCAATAATCCACTTGGAGCCTTCACATGTTTTATATAGTTATGTTACTCAGCCTACACTAGATTAATACTATTAAGAATAGATATGTGAGCATGTGCAACTGGGGTGCATTATACACTGTAAATAACATCTTCAGCTGTATGAGCTAAAGCCCTAATCAAGATATTATCTAACAGTAACATTACATGTGCAAACCCCATTTCTGGAGAAGTTGGGACATTTTGCAAAATGCCATAAAAACAAGAATCTGTGATTTGTTCAATCTCTTGAAGCTTTATTTAACTAACAGAAGTGCAAAGAAAAGGTTTCCAATGTCAATGTTATATGCACAAAATGTGAGAGAGGCATGTTTACCACTGTGTAGCTTCACCCTTCCTTTCCACATTTTATAGTTTGGGAGCTGAAGATACCAATTGTTGCATAACTGGACAGAGCTACGAGGTGTACAACCTGAAGGATGGAGTCTTTCGCGTAGGCCCCATCCTGGGCCTGACGGATATGGGTAACAGGACCGGGGCCAAACTGGTGGTGGGGTGGGGGGAAGGAGGAGAACGTAGAAACATCAGCACATGAAAGCAGAAAAACATGAGTGTAAGTTGAATCTTTTTAAATACAGGTGGTGGACAGCAATCGGCCAGATTAACGAATGAATGAACTGGAGCCTTCCTGGTAGAGCTTGCGCTAAAGCTTTCATTCTGAAATCTGTACAGTGTTTAAGACAGAATGAATTGAAAACTGCTGTGTCTTTTCTTTGAAAATGTATGCATGTGTGTTGGACATGTGTGTCGGTTGTAGTCAGGTGATACTGCACTGTTGCAACAAAAGAAAGGCTTAATGAACTGGAACTTGGCCACTGATAAACACAAAAGGGAAAAATTGAAAGTAAGAAAAAATGCTCAAAAGTAGCCAAACTTTTTTTTGTTCACTTTAAAGGGAGTTTCATTTCATGTTGAGGTAAGAAAGTCTATATTTGCCAACCCACTAAATCTGTAATCGGAACAGCCAGAAAATGCAACCAACTCCTAAGACTGAACTTTGAACGTGGTTTACAAGTAGCATGGAAAGACCAGAGAAACACTTAAATGAATAGCATGTAGTTAATGGCCATTTCAACTGTAAGGGAGGTGACGTTTACTTTCTACGTTGCTCAAGTGATATAAGCAAGCATGGGCCTTCCCGCTGTACCTGACTGACCCAGCACCCACGATTGCAGAAATTCAGTGAGCAGCAATGAGTTAGTGGCAGCACCATTGGAGGGTGGCTGCACAACGCAGGGTTACATGTGTGCAGGCTGTTAGGATGACTGCCCTTAGCACCACGTCAACATCGGCAAAGACTGCAATGGTGTCATGACTGTCATGAAGGGACCCAGAATGGTAGCAGGTCATCTTCATTGATGAGTCCTGCTTTTGTCTTGGCCCTGTGTGGAGGCACGGTGGTTTCCAGAATGCCTGGTGCCACTCCACCTCAAACTGGATGGGATGGATTATCACAGGACACCATTAGGAACCTCTACAGCTCCATGCCGAGACATCTGCATGTTGTGCTAGAAAACATGGCGGCCTGATGGCATACAGAGAGACACTACTTCTGTATGTGTAGCTCAATAAATATTAGCCATATCAGTCTAAATTTATTATGTATTGTTCCTGGTAACCTTTATCTTCCTTCCTAATAGCACTGCAGTCCCACACTTCGTCCTGCGCCCAACTATTCTTTTGATGATGAGTCTACATCACTAAGAATGCCTTAACTTAGTCCTGTCTATAAATAGCCTGGTCTAGTCTAACTAAGTCCTAACTAAGAGGTTATTATTCAATTACTAACCTAAAGCCTTATTATTACATAACTGCTATCAAATAATTACTGCACTAGTATGAGAGTAATCTGGATTGTTTATAGTCACGACAGTGTGGGATTGAATAAAGTCCTTTAGGGTCTAAGGGGTTAAACTGTACCGGAATCACCTGCTATATCTTGGTTTGGGGCCTCCTCCAGGTGTTTCAGCTGGCGTTAGTGGGTTAGCATTAGCAGTAGCCTGCATGACCTGGTGCCAGACGCATACTGAGCTTCATTCACAGACCTGTGGAGCTTAGAGGTTTGGGGTTTTGTTTACGGAGTGAAGACCAGGCCATAATTAATGTCAGGACGGCTGGTTTAGGGGAAAGTGGGGGAGGGTGGGGGTGTCTAGATTACAACCACATAAATAATCAGCCTCTATTCTCATTGCTGCTATCACTGCAATGGTCTGGAGCTGTGGAACTCCCACATCCTCTCCCCTGACAACAGGACAGACACACACACACTGATACACGCTGACCTCCCCCTACCCCACGGAGCCAGCCAGAGGTATTTTTATTTTCGGAGCTGATGTTTTAAGGATGTAGAGTCCATCCTGTGCTGTGATTTTCGCTGAGGAAATGGCCTGGGCTCCCTCCCTTCATTTCTCTCTCTCTCTGTCTCCTTTTCTGTTGATTAAGAAACTCTCTCATTACTCTTATCGTGAGCCATGCCAGCACTATGTGTTTCTGTTCATTTAATTAAGCTTTCATCAGTCCACCATGCACACAGCCAAAACACGGACAGTTTCAGCCCAAGCCTGAAGACATCTGCTCCTCTTCCACAGCCGCCTGCACTTGCTCTGAGATGACTTGCACTATGAAGCTCCAGTGATACTTTGCTGTAACGTATAACTGTAGGGCTGCATTCATAAGGCTACATGATATGATTCATAACGGCATAACGTCGTAAATGGGTTAAATGTCAGACATTACCAAATGAGCCCTTCCATTGCTTAGGACTATGAGAGTTGAAGGCCCAACGTGTTAGATTAGCACTATAACAATAGCCTTTATAGTTATATATTAACTATAATACTTGTAACACGCATATTAATTCAATTCAGTTCAACTTTATTGTCATTATACTAATATAGCGATGTACAGCATAACTTAACACAACCAGGCTCCTTCTCCAGTGCAGTATAAGATATATATGTATATAGAGGTAATATAATAGAGAGGTAGCCCAGTTGCTGCCGTCTCCAGCGCCACCTGAACTGTCAGCTTGACTATTATTAGCTATTAGCTTGAATAGTTATATATTAACTTTATATATATTACTTGTAACATGCATATTAACATATACTGTACATATTAAACATATATTATGTAGTCATCTATTATATTTGCGACACGTATATTAGCTTGTTCAGCTATATATGAACTTTATATTAAATATTTATAAATTATACTTGTAGCATGTATATTAGCTTGTATAGTTAAGTATTAACTACAGTATATAGCCATATATTATACTTGTAAAAAGCATTATTATGCCTAATAATTGTCATAATAAGGTCATAACAAGATTTATTTGTTTATTGTGCATTATTACACCTGCTAATACGTAGGATATCTTCACAATAACCTAATGTTTTCATATATTGTAATGTTATTGTAATGTTATTTATTAATGTAATGTTATTTATAAATGTAGGTCAATGAATATTGATTAAACCATTAAGAAGTATGTCATTTAGGCTTTACTGAACTCATATGTCTTCCTTAAAATATTACCCATATTATATTAAGATCAGCAGTATTAAGCTTCATCAAGCTTTTAATGTCATTTGATCTCAGCAAGTGTAAAGACTGGAGAGCCCTGTAGCCTTCTGAACGCTGCCCTTGAATACACGGTCTCTGAAACTACTTTGGAACATAACCTGATTGCAGTGCTAGACAATTTGCCGTAGACCCAAAAGTGCTGCCGGAGGCTGCTGTATAAGATATAGGCTACAGATAACCGTGCTCCGAATCATACAGGTGTGCGTGTGGGTGTGCACGCATGAGTGCATGAGTGCACGAGCGTGTGCACTTGTGTGCCTGTGTCTCGTATCAGTTTACTTTATTTTTTGCTCAAATTCAAGTACAGCTGTTGCTGTGTTTGGGCAGGGATAGGATTTAGAGGCAGGCGCTTCAGTAAACAAGGACTTTAAATTCTATAAAAGTGCAAACATCGACGGCGTGATAGACTATTTGTTATAGTCGTTATGTCAGGGAAGATTTATTTGCATGAAGTGCAACAGGCCAAATTATATATACAGTATATTTATAACCTATAAATATATATTACAGTTACTTCAAGCTGTGGGCCAATAGTACTGGTGCACATAGTACGGAAAGAAATCCAGTTTTGAAAGAAGCATTTTAGGGCCCATATGTGCGACCTAGTGCGACTCAAGAGTGTTGACGGACATCAAATGGCACACTTTGAGTTTTACTTCTGGAGTGGCCCATGACTGGGAATGAGTTCCAAAGCTCAACTGCGCCCTCTATCAGTCACATGCTACAACTGCTTAGTTCAAGTGATATTCCATAAGTTCAGTATGAGTGCAGTACTGGATTCAACCCAAGCACATTCATTTCCAACCTTTGAGTGCAGGAAAAACCGAAGACAGGGCCTACTTTCATACTGGGAACATCAAGGAGATGTCCTCAAATCAAAGGGCGGCATCTGTATACAGTCCTATCAGTGTGGACACTCACTCAGTCAACAGCAATACCGTACCACTAGTCTGCCTTTAGATGGGATTATGAATAATGGTTTGTTATGACTTTAGATAAATGCTACATATAAATACAGTAGTTGGTTAAGTCTACACTCACCATATTTTGGTTGTTTTGAGAAAGCACATCAAAATAGCTTTATTTCTTTAATATTAGCATGCTAGCTCGTTGAAACAGTGCGTTCATATTCATGGTTTCTCTTCACTTTGCAGTGTGAATGAAAATGATAACTATGATACAGTTCCATATAATTCCAAACTCTGATGTCCAAATTAAGCCAAAGAGTTATTAGACAAAATGAGAGAACCATCGTATTAGCCTGTGCTGACCTGGTGAAACCTTCATTCAGCTAGTTGCATATTATGAGATGCATGCAACAGAGTTACTAGGCAACATGGCAAAGCAGTTCCAATACACAGTTGTATGCAAAACATTTGATTGAGTCAAATGTGCAGCTCGTATTTTTCAATACATCATACTGAAATACGGCCTTGGTGGTTACCAGGTCCTAAACAGTTGGAGCCCCATGCTTTCTGTTCCCCAGTTTTACAAATTCCTGTTATGGAGTGTCTCTTATCTTCCTTTATTTTGTCACTTTCTTAGAGCTTGATGAATAGCTTGCACTTAATAGCCATCTTTAACTGGAAATTGTTATATAATAAAATTTAATATAATAATAATAATAATAATAATAATAATAATAATAACATACTCCATTATAATGTAATATTTCATTTTTGGTTCCTTCCATTTCTTTTCCTATCTCTGTTATATATGCACATTTGTGCAGTTTTTATTGGCTGCTTCATGAAGTTGAGATGGGCACGGTCTTTGAGCTTGGTTCCAAACGTGCGGCAAGAAACTTTAATGCAATGATTTTCCAAAGAGAATGTAAATAAATATGAAATTAAATGAATATGAAACTAAATGAATATGAAATTGCAAAACAAGCAGGGAACAGCTATGAAAAACAAACGTGAAGGTAATTACTTTAATGGGCCAAAACAATGCAACACTGAGAGTGGCTGGCCCGGTAGGAGCTAATCACAGGGCCATGTGGTTCACAGACAGCAACACAAAGAAATCCGCAGGCTAGTGTTGCTGGAACGTTATTCCTGCATTTGGCGCATTATCATGGCGGTGGCTCTGTCTCTTTAAGGACTGGAAAAGAATGTTGTGGTTTTTTTGCCAGGGTGTTCAGAACAGTGCCCCTGTGGTCCCAGACACTTTGGGCCAACTCTCTCTCTCTCTCCCTCTCTTCTGCTTCTTTGAAGTTATAGCTTCGTCTTATCCTTTTGGAAGGACGTCCCTTGTTGGGCTGGTCGCTATTTTCCCTGTGTGTTTTTTTTCCCAGCCTTTGGCGAAAACAATAGCCCTGCTTTCTCATCTGATGAACGGCATGTTTGTTTGAACCGGGCCACGTCTGTTTCCCGTTTCACACGTTTGTTTGGGCCCCGGGGATGAGGGGACAACTTCATGCCACTTAGAGGTCTGTGCCGTCACTTATGTGGGGACCTACGCAAACTGATAAAGATGGTGGTTGAATTAGCTTGCTGTCAGTTAATACACAGTTTTCCCTGGAATGGGAGAATCGGAACCAGCTCACGGATCAGATGTGTTTGGGTGTCCACAAGTCTCACAGCGTCATAGAAACCTACGCATGTGTAAATAATTGGAAACTGCTAATATGCCTGCAGCAACTGATCCAACTCGGCCTCTTCCCTGGACCAGAGAGTCCTCTAGTGGTGGAGGGCTGCCACAGCAGCCGTCCCAAACAAGGGATCAATAGTGTGCTGCTTTATTGGAACCAGATTTGACCGTCGGAGGCCACAGATGAATGAGTTTTGTAGTCTGGTGAGCAGCCCATGTCGAGTTCAGACTGTCAGACATGTCTGGTGGGGGTTTGAGGAGAAAGAGAGAAGGAAAGAGGGAGGGAAAGAAGAAGGAGGGGGTGAAGGGCCTCAAAGCAAATGCCACAGAAAAAGAGCATGGCACGGTAAAACCCGAGAGTCCCCGGCCGCCTTTCCACAGGAACAACACCCTCTCTCACAGAGCCCGCGCGGTGGATTGGAATGAGAGGTGACAGCGTATTCATTTCAGATGCTGTTTTTCTTTAGGCTCTGGCTAAAAGGCCTGGTGAATGATGAGCGCTCGCAGGATTTATTGAGGAGAGAGAGAGCGAGAGAGGAGATTTGAAATTTTCCTCCATGCTTTGAGCTCTGATTTTCCACCGAGGGATTCCTCCCGGTCTTATTTCACCTGGCTGCTAAGAGATGCTAAGACGGATGTACTCTGTGTTGTGCTAAGCACCAGGAATGGATTTACTGATAGGGAGCATGAAGGTGGCATACAGGGCTCCATCAGAGGCCACCTCTCATTTATTTATTCGCCAGTTAAGGATGTCTATAAAGAGCAGGCTGTGTAAGCTATTCATCCACAATAAGTTGAAAAAAAAAAATAGGAATGTTCCAAAACTGGAGATCAACAAATTCACAGAAATTATGGGACTCCAATTGTGTAAGAGCTGGTAGACCACCTGGGGTCCTGATGGACCAGGATACTAAGAGCAAGCTATTCATGTTAAGTCCAAACAATTCATTCAAATAAGGTAAAATCAGAAATATTCCAAAACTGGAGAATAATAAACTCATAGAAATGATAGAAAACATGGGCCTACAACTGTGTAAGACCTGGTAGACCTGGGAGACCTGGCTATTAAGTGCAAACTATTCATTTTAAGTGTAAGGTAATAATCATATAAGTGGAAAAACAAGAATTTCCAACACTGGAGATTAATAAATTCATAGAAATGATATAAAACATGGGCCTACAACTGTGTAAGACCTAATAGACCACCTGGTAGACCTGGGAGACGTGGTTATTAAGTGCAAACTATTCATTTTAAGTGTAAGGTAATCTTATTATTAGTGGAAAAACAGGAATTTCCAAAACTGGAGATCAATAAATTCATAGAAATTATAGAAAATGTTTAACTCCAACTGTAGAAGACCTGGTAGACTACCTGGTAGACCTGGAAGACCAGCTGTCCTCATCAGATATAGTATAGTATAGTAAATATAGTATTTAAAGCTTTACGTCTTTTAGAGAGAGTCAAAATCAAGCTCCACTCTTTCTTCACATCTGAGAAAACCAGCCAGTGTTTATTTACATACTTCCTATTCAAAGCTACGACTCTAAACAAATGTTTAACCCTTTGTGAGACACAAATGAAGAAATCAACCAAATACGACGCTAGTGTTTTGAGAACAATGGGCTGGCCACCCCAAGATACAGACCTTGACATCACTGAACTTGATTGGGATTATTTGGACTGTAGGAAGCCAAAAGCACAACCAATTTCTAGAACCAAGCTTTAGCGGAGTGGGAAATACTCCAGGCAAATTTCTTTGGAAAACAGAAAGCAAGGTTGTGCAAAAGAACGGATAACGATAGTACTAAGTGGTAATAAAGGCATGGACAGTCATTTCTTTTTCCTGACAAAAATGAATAACTTGCATTTAATGGCTGTTTTGACTGGAAATGAACTGAGTGAAAGACGCTGGAAATGGCCTGGACATGGATTAGAGGGAACGTGAAAGATTGAAAGTGTGAACACCGATCAGGCCCTACTGCATAAACGTTTTAAGGCCAGTGTTACCAAAATACTCAGCTCAGTTCACATCTGTCAAACACTTTACAAGCTTTACGTTCTCATGCTTTCCCCAGACTTGGACGGGACATCTTGGGCACGCTTGGTATGCGGGTTACTTCACGAAAGAAAAAGACATGTGGAGAGCCCTAATGTACAGGTTATTTACATTCTCCAATCTGCTGGGTAGTCCATAGATTGCACTCCACGGGGCATCTCCTGCAAAAAGACTTTTAGGCCCTTAACTTAACAAGACCCCTGACATCAGCCTGCCCACTGTACGCCTGTGTTGAGTGGCATCTCGTCAGGTGGTTGCAAAGCCTCCTGTTAATTTATCAGGATGCACAGCTCATAAAATGGCTGCAGCGGTTTAATTTAATACTTCCCCTTGCAAATTATTACGACCCACGTGAGTCGCCTGGATGCCTTTTCCAGGCCCTGCTCTTTTTTCTGCTTGCTCGATGGTTTCTACCACGCACCATGAATCTGAAGAACTTGTGTTCAGCCGTGAAATCGTAAGTCAAGCTTTATGAAAGAAAGGGACAGACGGAGAGCAAGAGAGAGAGAGAGGGGGGGGTCCTCCCACCCAACTCAGCACCTCAACATCACAACCCCCCACCTTTCCACCTCACACAGAACAGTAAGGGAGAACGTTTTACGCCCAGCTCAGATGAATAATGGGCTGCTCCTACAGTCTGACGCTTGATTTTAGGTCTTTCTGGAGCTAGTAAGTTGAAGCCTTGCTGGAGAAATGCCATGGCTCAATGCAAGTAGTAACTCTGAGGCATTAGCTTCACGCTAGTGAGTCTGGTTTCAGCTCTTTGTGGTGCCTTCTTCCAAACCAAAGCTCAAATATACCATGGATGTTCAATGTTTCTGCATAATTCAATCATTCATATGTAAGCAAAGTCATTGAGAGTGGTTGATGGTCTGGGGTGGCTTGACACTGTGGGTGATAGGAACCGGATGTCTCAGTAGCTCCAACACAAATACAGCCATTTCCTTACTATCCACAGCCACCAGTGAAGCTTTAAGTGATGGTAAAATAGTGGCTGTCTTTGGGGGGCTTTAGGGACCACTTTACCCTACCACACCCTGCATGTGCCCCCGCCACCATGAAACAGGTTTAGGGCCCAAAGCATATCCCAAAACTATAGTAACACATTGTTTCTGGAGGCTGCATATTCATAACCATTTCATGCAATAACTTTCAGTAGCTAGCTTTTAGAGGGTTCCAGCTCTCCAGATTTCTGGTCCCTATGAGCACCACTGTGAGCAATTCTCCCCTAGAACTTCAAACCAACCAAGAAACCACTTGGAAAGGCTTTGTTTACATCCTAGCTATGCAGATATCTGGAAAAGAGCTGGAACTCCTTTTCAGCTCCACATAAGAGTTCGTGCTTTGCTAATCAACATTTTGAATCCTCGCGTTGGACTTAAGAAGGTCGCCACGGATAAACCCACCGGGAGTGTTGGGTTTATACTGTTGCACGTGGGCCTTGACGGGGCTAGCGTGAAAAAGGGATCCCGCCCCAGCTTCCCTGGTGCCGCCATCTCATTTACTCGTCCCTCTGGAGAGATGAGAGCGATCTGGAGAGCGAGCTATCTCCATCTCCTCTTCATCTCTCACCGCTCTCTCCCTGCTTCGGTTAAATAAATAAGACATTAGACTGGAGGCCTTCATTACCACAGATGCTCGATGGAATCAGAGATGTCTGTATGTTACAGTAAATTCCTAAATAGGCAGATTTTAGGGACGGGTCCCGTGAGGTGGTGGTGGACCTTTGAAATGAGCTTCTAATGTTAATGCCAGCCAGAGGGCCTGGTTGTAGATGTGGGTGAAGAAAGATGAATCATTGTATGAAGGCAGACTCTTGTTAATAAAACTATGCTAGTCGTACTGAAACTAATTGGCTTGTTATGTCGGGTTTCCAGGGATCAAGCATCAGCAAACTGTCTGAAGTCCACTAAAATGATGGAAATGCATCTAATTTGAGTGCTTTGGCATAACTGGAAAGTTTTTTCGACGGCCCTGGCAGCAAATTCTGTTTGTTTTGCCATTTTCCGCTAACATGCATCCGGATGGAAATGCATCATCAAACGTTTGAAGTGTCTCGAACAATGCAGGCCTCTGGTCCACACGAAAGTTGGCAGCAGGCAACAACTTCGCCAAAAACACAGACGTCCTTTTTTTAACATGTAAGTGTATATATACACTGATACAGTTCATATTACATTGGTAAACAGATGATAACAGCTCTCTGGCTTGCAAACGTGCATTTCCATGTGGACAAACCGGAGCAATGGCCACCTCTAGTTATCGGATATGTTTCCTGTCAGGCTAAGGTGGCAGTTTCCTGCTATTGTTCAAAGGAATTCATGTGATCTTGCTGGGAAATGGGTGTTCAAAACACTTTGTGTAAGAACTTGCTCATCTACAAAGGTGTTTTCTTAATAGATGCAAGTTGTCCTCATCTAGGTTTCCTTTGCGTCTGGAATTTTGCCTATATGATCCCATTGTTGGGGTTCTGGAGAGGAAAACAATCTAAATGCAAATAATGCAGACTGAGGACCATGTACCATTGACCTGTTACAACAGACATGGCCTTTACTGTCAATCTGAACAGAAACCCATACAAATAAGCAGGTATAGATGTGCTTTAGAATGAATGTGTGCATTTTATTGCAAATTAAAAAGAATTATGAGATATATCTCGCTGCATTATTGGTTGCTAACTGTAGTATATTCACTTATATAAGACTTATTGTTCATTGGAATATACTGAATAACAGCAATGCATACTTATCCTACTAGCACATAGAATAATAATGTTTTTGGTTTAAACGTTAACGTTACTGAAGACAGATAGAGTTTTAATTAATGGGTTCTTTGTGAGACGTCATAAAGGAACCCCCCCTTTTGAAACCTTTCACTGAGTATTTCCCATCCTGTGACTTGAGGAACTGCTGTTTATTATTATAACTTTATTAATTATTAAAACATTATATGGCAAGTAAACTGCTGGTAAACTGTGGGACTGGGATATGAAATTAAATTGAAGGAGGATGTTTGACTCCAAAAAGAACCATGGAGATTTGTACTGGTGAAAAGCACTGAAAGTTAAAAATACATGCTTTACCAATTTGCCAAACTACCAATTTGAGGGTTCTTCCTAGAACCTTCTTATATATATATACACACATACATACATATATATACACAGGGGTTGGACAACGAAACTGAAACACCTGTCATTTTAGTGTGGGAGGTCTCATGGCTAAATTGGACCAGCCTGGTGGCCAACCTTCATTAATTGCACATTGCACCAGTAAGAGCAGAGTGTGAAGGTTCAGTTAGCAGGTAAGAGCACAGTTCTGCTCAAAATATTGCAATGCACACAACATTATGGGAGACATACCAGAGTTCAAAAGAGGACAAATTGTTGGTGCACGTCTTGCTGGCGCATCTGTGAACAAGACAGCAAGTCTTTGTGATGTATCAAGAGCCACGGTATCCAGGGTAATGTCAGCATACCACCAAGAAGGACGAACCACATCCAACAGGATTAACTGTGGACGCAAGAGGAAGCTGTCTGAAAGGGATGTTCGGGTGCTACTCCGGGTTGTATCCAAAATACATAAAACTACGGCTGGACGCTGTATTGGCCGCAAAAGGAGGCCCTACACCATACTAATAAACCAGGTGTTTCAGTTTCATTGTCCAACCCCTGTATATATATATATATCTAAGAAGGTTCTAGGAAGAACCCTCAAATTGGTATATGGAACCTTAAGGAGGCCTGTGGGTAAACTGTGGGACTAGGCTATGAAAAAGCCACTATAAATAGATTTGTGAAGAACCTTTATGAAGTTTAAAAGCACCTGTGGAGGTTATATGAGGAACCGTCAAATCGATATAGAACCTTAAAGATGGTTTAGTGGAGGCATATTAATATAGCGTAATATATAAAGTTGGCTTGCTGGTGAGCTGTGGTACTGGGAACATGGAACAAAATTAAAAAGCCACTTTTAGTTCCTTAAAAAAACTAAATAGATTTGTGGGTATGAAGAACCTTTATAGAGTTCTTAGCCTAAATTTCTTAGCATAATTTGGGGATTATATAAAGACCCCTCAAATCCATACTGAATCTTAGTGGAGGCATATTAATATATCATTATATGCAAAGTTGGCATTTTTCGGCTTCTAAACTGTGGTGCTGGGAACGTGGAACAAAATTTAAACACTTTCCAGTTCACTAAAACCTAAATACATCTGTGATGTTAGAAAACATAATGTAAAGCTTCTACAAACAGGGAGCAGAATAAGGTTCTATTATGGAATCTTGTTTATGTACCTTTGTTAGCTTAGTTGTAGTAGAAGTAAGCCTCCAATCTCAGTAAAATAGGTTCTAGATACTTCTAAAAATTGACGTTGGCTCAGTAATGGTGAAACCTCTTAGTGCTTTATATAGGACTATTTTTAAAAGGTCTTAGAGACTGATCTAATGCTATAGCTGTACACAACACTGTAGCTGATGTAAAGTGCTTATAATGTGAATTCATTTGGTTCTGATGGTGAGGTAACCAGAAGCTGGTATTTTTGAATAGTAGACGAGGTGTCAGATGGTACAGTGCATGTAGTGCATCATTAGCCTGAAGAGGTTATTAGCTTCACATGCTCCCACCCGTTTGGTGGCCTATTAAATTTGGCGTACTATGTGAATGGTACGTTTCTGAGATGTTGCAATGTCAAACAGAAACGACATAAAAACAAAAAGGTATGATGTGTTGTAAGCACCTCAGAGACTGTCTTAATGCGGCTGGTGAGGTTTATTTATTGGCAGCTTCCTGAACAGGTAAACCACACAGCAAGAATATTGTGGCTTGCTCATTGGATCAACATGCCACATGCTAATTAATATTCATTTATTAAATGCTATTCAAATAATGAGAGAAAACCAGAAGTATGTGCTTCTACAGGATGAAATTTTTTAATAAAGTTGGATTATTTTTGTTTCTAGTATTCTCCTTACAAAAAATATTAATTTAATAATGCATGAATATTATTATTATTATTTATTTATTTATTTATTTACTATTTATTTATAAATGTGTTGCAATTATTTGTGTATACTCACTTCCCTCTAACTATAACAACTACTCTGTTCAGCCATAATAAACAAAACTGTAATGTATATTTTAATGTGTTTATGATCTGCTGTTATGTAATTCCTGTTTAGAGACTTAGTGAGGGTTTTAGTTCACCTCTGAGAAACCTTACACTATATATATATATATATATATATATATATATATATATATATATATATATATATATATATATATATATATATATATATATTTACTATACGTTTAAAATTAGTATATAATCCATTATGTACTATAGATAATACATGGTCAATAACTATAGAGATCGACCTTTCATTAAAGATGAATTCAAATTCAATTCCACCCTGTAGCTACAGACACAAAAAGAGATAAAGCTATAAAGCTTAACGCCCCGTAGCCGGTCTTGCTTTTTACAGTGGACGATGTGGCACTGCGTAGGAAATGGAGTCGGTCAAGTGTGGCGGTCAGTGAAGGACAGGCAGACCATCCAGAGCCAACTGCAGGTGGTCCTGCTGCGAAAGGAGAAATGACTAAAGTCATTAGGAAGCGTTTTACAGCGGATTGTCAACAAACAGCCAGTAAGGTCATTCAGAAGTGTAGGGCCTATTAGCGAAACCAAGCTTGTAAAGTAATACCGTAGAAGGTCTAGGCCGAATTAAGTATCGATCCAGCTTAGCCAGGTACTCGGGTTTACTTAGGAGTGAAGTTGGTCAAATTTCAGAACATAGTCCTGCAGCCGATTTGGGCCCAGAATGGCGACAGGAAGCCGGTGTTAACATGCCACATTTAATCAGTATATATAAACGCCAAGTTCACGCAAACTGAACAATTCAGACAGTCACTGTTAGATAAACTCAGATAAGCCTTTATTCAAGTCTCATCAGGGATACACTGACGGTCAAAAGTTTGGACACCCATTAATAGAACTTTATTTATTTATTTGTTTGTTTGTTATTGTTGATTCTGTGACTGATTTATTAATTGACTGATACGTTTAGCGTTTAAATGTTATACGCTATACGTTTAAAAATTTAATGTATAACGAAAATGTCAGAAACTTTGACGATTTATATACAAAATTACTCCAGTCAAGCATATTTGACCACGCCCTCTCTCGCCACCAGCACAGCTGATTGGCTGAAATGCATTAAGGATGACAGATATGTTTTCCCAAAATTTTTTACATTTTACATTCTATTTTTTACATTTCTCCTTTTCTCAATTTTATTTTTTAAATAAATTATTTTTTTTCAAAATGTCCTAATTTTCCTTATTTTTATTTTCTTCATTTTTATATTTCAGAACAAAAATACTTTTTTTAAAGAAAATCACGTTTTATTATTATTATTATTATTATTATTGTTGTTGTTGTTGTTGTTTACGTTTACTTAATACATAAATGATTACTACCACCAAGACGTCTTTTCATGTCTGTCCAAATTTTGGACTGGTCAATCAGCTGGACATTGACCCCCCCACACCCCCCCATCTCCGAAAGGTCAGAGCGAAGAGCCTTCAACGAAGAGCTGAAAAAGAAGCCCTCATTCTGGAGCACTACGCGGCTCCTGACAGCGGAGAAGGTGCCGCGGAAGGGGGTCGGGTGTCCACCGAACATAAAACTCCCACTTTATGTTGAGCTTTTTTATGGTGCTGTTCCAGTTTCACTCAGATTTCCCTTCATTACACGGTTCAACGGTCTCGCAGCTGGCGCGCAGGGAAGATGCTGATTGGCCAGCGCGTTTGGGGCCGGAGCGTTTCATTGGTCTGCTCTGAAGAGGGAGGCGGGCACCTTATAGGGTCCCATTCATGCGTCCACCTCTGCGCTCACACGCCTCCTCAAAATAACTCACTGTCATTCATGGTGACGGACTTTTTCTCATAGACGGGACTAATTATTACCATTTCAAGAGAGAGAAGTCGCTAAAGCGGGGGATTGACAGGTGAGTCGGGGGTCCCTCCGTTTTCTGTGATGTAGCTTAATGTTGTTTCGCTAGTGTTTGGAATTGTCCGGCCCACCGTCAATGGTGCAGCAGTTAGGCTCAGGTCAATGCTGCACCATTTAAGGTGTATCGGACAATTCCTATAAGGAGGTGAAAACGTTGTTCAGCTTCAAACGCCGTGCATCTGGTGGGCGTGCTCGTCCAGTTTGCAAGGGTTCCGCGGTCGCGTGCGTTGACAGACCCCCCAACCTCCCCCCTCCCTCCTCCACCATCTCCTCACCATACCTTGTCGCGATAGAAAGTCTCCGGCATCAGTTAGCGCGCGCTTCTGTGACGGATAACACGCACAAGTCTCGCGCAAGGTAAGATGCTTAAAATGTAACACTAGAGGCCCCAGCGATCGAGCGTCTCCTTGGAAAGCCCATGCCCTTGTTTAACGGTCCTCCCGAGCCTCCAAGCCGGCTAATTGGCTGCAGATGGGGGTATACTCTGCGCTCCACTCCTGTGCGCGTATGTGTGTGCGTACGTGTGTTGCCGTTTCGAAATTGGACGCATTTGGGAAAGTTTATGAGGCGAGGCCCGGCTCTTGGCCCGCAGGAGCCCGGGGTCTAACGCGGAGGGGCCCCAGCCCCCCTCCTGCAGGAATAAATCGAGCGCATTATAAGACCTTAGAATAATTCATTCTGGAGTCAGGTAGGCTGTGGTCAGGTACCGGAATGCCGCGAGCCAAAATAGGTTTTGCTGCTCGCGGTGGCACGCGGGAGGTTTACGAGGTGCGCTGAAAACCTGGACCTTCTCGAAAAATAGACCTATTATCCATCATTGCTCGGCTAAAGCTTCTGCAAACAGCCTCGTCATTCCGCTAAGAGCCAGATGTTCTAAGGCTTTACGACCTTAAAATACAATCGGGTTCTCCAAAGGGTTCTTTACTGAAGACAAGGGCAATGCAAATGTAAAGCATAATCATTCAGTGGGTGCATGGTTCTCTACACGGTTTGTATATTTCGTTAAAATGGGTTCTAGGTCAAAGAACCCCTAGGATTTTATAACCCCTTGCTCACCTAAACAGTTCCTCAAGGGTTCTTCAGTAAAGCTAACGGTTGGGCTATATATAGAACCGTGAACGCTCGAAATGTTTACATGGTTCTTTGCACCAGTGGTGCAACAGATGGTTCTTCTCTGTAATGGAGAGAACCAAAAAGAACCTTTATTCTACTAGGTAGAAGGCCCTCTATGATAAGAATCAAATATTTTTATTATAATCACGATATGAATTTATTAATGATGTTAATGATGATGTAGATCTTTATTTATTTTATTATTATTATTATTATTATTATTATTATTATTATTATATTTAATCTATCTATGTGGTTCTCTATCATTTCCTGGTTGTTTGCTCTGCGTGTGTATTTATTTATTTATTTATTTATTTATTTATTTATTTATTTATTTATGTGTTCCTAGATTGTGGCTGTATTTAGCCCACCATTATACCAGGAATGCACAAACTAAACAATGCGCACCCTAAACGAATAAACAAATGACTAAATGTATCAATATTTATTTATTTATTTATTTATTTAATCATTTATTTATTTAATTCACTATATTTTCTAGCCCTGCCTAAAGGATTTTATAGTTATATTAAATTTTGTTTATTCATCATACTTTTTGCCCATTAACTTTAACGAATCATGGTATTAGCTTTTGCTGCTATTTATTTATTTATTTATTTTTATTTATTTATTTATTTATTTATTTATTTACTGGAAGGGAAACGTGTTGTTTGCTGTAGTATTTTAACCCGTGCCAGTGCTCTGTGGTCGGAAGGGAGGGCAGAAGATGCCCGGCCCCGGACTGCCCTCTCACCCGGGACTGAGTTACACTTATTAAAGCGAAAAGTGCTTCAACATGTGCACAGCCTGAGGGGTGGGAGGTGGGGGGCAGGGCTCAGCTTGAGCTCACGTCTGACTTATTCAGAAAAAAAGTGAAAAACGACACAAAAGGATAGAAAAATGTAATAATAATAATAATAATAATAATAGTAATAATAATAATAATAATAATAGGAGACAGTGAGGTTACTCAGAACGTGGCCTTCACTCTTGGTTTGCCTGGGAAGTGGTCTGAATGGTTCGGAGCGCTTCTTTAAGCGTCTGCAGCTTCCATCACTGCAGTGCGTTCTTCCTGACTGGCACACATCAGGGCTGGTAATATTCAAGGAATGCATGCCATGATGAGAGGAAAGCTGGTGTAATACCGCGGGGCAGGGAGCGACTCAGCGGAGGAACAGGGAGAAATCAATTCAGCCTTCAGAGCGGAGTCTGGAATAGAGCTCAGCACGCGAGCCCTTTCTAAAGGCATGCCATTCACAGAGACTCTATTACAGCCTGCTGAGGTCCCGCTTCCTATATGGGGTCGAGCGAAGAAGCACTGCCTACCTGAATGGCCTGGGCCGAGTCATCGATGTGTATAAATACATAATTACATAAACGTAGCATAATTCAATTTAAATGATGCATATCAAGTATATATTAACCAGCTGGTGCACTATGGATGTGTATATAGCAGTTATAGTAGTAGTCATATATAGTCTCTCTCTCTCTCCCTCTCTCTCTCTCTCTCACTGCTGTTTGTTTATTTATTTATTTGTTTATTTCATTTCATTTTTTTTCATTTCAGGGGCCGTGAATTCAAAGTCACCCATTTCCCGGCTCTTTGTCCCATGACCATGTTTCAGACTGTCCCAGACACTTCGTCTTACGTCAAGGTAAGACAACATCGCCAATGGCAGCAGGTAATTGGGGGACACCCACTAGAACCTTTTTAAAATAATAGCATTAACAATAAACATTATTATCATCATCATTTTATACCAATAAGGCCCAACAACCAATAAACCAATAAACCAAACAACAGGCCATGTAAATAAACAAGTAAATGACTAAATGCATCAATGGTGGTAATAAACCATTAATAACACAGTAGTTACATAGTAATAACGGCAATAAATGCATCAATGTTACAATTAGTATGGTGTAGATGTGCTTGGTATGATGCCCTTCCCTCTCCCATGAAAACACAAATAGAACTGCTGGAGGAACTGACAGAACCCATAAAGGGGGGGGTTAGGACCCACCACACAGCAGAAACAACAGCAACAACAACAACAAGGCCTTATTTTGAAAGGTTTAACAACCAGGCTATTCATTACGTGTCAGATGTGTGCACAGATTCGGAGAAACGCTGGACTACTGGCCTCACCTGGTAGAACTGCAGCTGTGCCTTTTGTCCAGTGGCGTTGGACTGGTCAGCAAATGCAGTTTAGCTTGGTGGAAAGCAGTTTGGCGTGCTATCTGCATGCCTCCCGAGGGTGGTGGGGGTGTCCTTTAATGCTTGTTATTACTTTTGACACAATGTGGGTTTTTCACCTCCAGAAGAATGTAAACAGCACACATCTGGCTCTCACGTTGCAAAAGCTCTTCTGATGAATCGAACCCTCCGCACTCGCACACCGATGGCGGCTCTGTATTGTGGTTTATACAAGCCAATAATAACGTCAACAGGTCCTAAGCAAGGGCTGCAAATGATGTGCAAGCTCCAGCAGACTTGCTGCATATTCAATCATTAAAGCCGCGCACACTCGGTCCGTCTGTGATTTATTTGCACGGGCCCGTTCGCCGCCCAGAGCAACACGCTGTTGTTGTCGTCCCTTCATTCTTTGAGGCTCCGAAAGGCTCATTGGCATATTTGCAATGTAGATTTATGACAGAAGCAGCGTTAGCCCTCGTATATCCAAAGAGCAGCCCCAGCGCCATGAAAATGAAATACCGTGCCTGCTAAAGTCATTCATTATATCTTTACAATCAGCATACTTTCCAGGACCGACTTGTTATGTTATGGAGACTTATTACCCACCACCCACCACCACCCCCCCTTCTGCATAAGGGAGCTTTTCATGGAGACGTTCACAGTGTGCAAATGCTACAGCCCCCCGAACAGTCCACGATCTGTTTGGAGACATTAGGAATGCTGGGGGAAAACGTTTTCTTTGAAATCCCCACTTTCTCCCTCTGGACTCAATAACAAATAGCGGACCGAGTCCATAGAAGGGGTCCCCACAAATGCTAATGCCATTGGATTATTAGAAATACCCACTGCTGAATCACCCATTGAGGCCAGGCCTGTGCTGTGACCGTATATTCATAGGCAGTCATGCAAACACTTTAAGCTCTTGAACACTTTGCTTTTCTCTAAATGCTGACCCAATCTGAGCTCCGCCCACAAATGAGTGGCAAAATGTTGGCAAAATGCTATTCAGCTTAATTGGATTTGGTCGATGAGTTTCCGGTTTGAAGTGCTAAGCTACCAAGCCTTGGATTATGTTATCGTAGGTAGTGATGTAAGAATGAACTGTGTAATTAGCTTGTCTCAAGTCAATACTCTCAAGCAAGGCCACTCCAAGGTCACCTACTGGCATCAAATGTATACATTAGACTACATATTTAAGACTAATATATGAGGTAGTATGAAAATTGATATATTGAATAAGATCTGTAATGAAAAAGAGGGAGATGAGTTGAACTGGAGAGCTATATACGCAATCTGTTCAGTTGTGCCAGTACCTATATAAGGTAATAGCATAGATTTTGAGGGGTACTATGGACCCTCAAAATGAGATCAGTGTTAGGAGGTTGGATAAGACACTTACCATGCTAGCATTAGCTCGACTGCAAAACCAAAAAAATACTCACCCTCATATAACAGGCCGGGGTTTGATTCCCTGTCCAGGCACCAGCTCAACACTAAACCAATAAGAGAACCTGGACAAGATGTCTAATGTTATATTTGTTAAGCTACAAATTTGGATCTTTCTGTGAGCACAGTTGTGCCGGTATCGATATAAGGGGCTACAGTATAGGTAGGGGTAGGGGGTACCATGGGCCCTTCAAAAAATTGCCCGATTGCAACAATGCAAAAGAAAAATAACACACTGCCCTTAGAGACTGGGGTTCGATTCCCTGCCCAAGCAACAACTCTAATAAGAGACCTTGGACAAGACTTCTAACATTATAATCATACAGCTGAAACATAATTATAAAAAAATGTCAACTCTGCATAAGAGCCTCTACCAAATACCAGTTAGAATAAAACTTGTGCCACTGTTCTTTAAGGCATGTTGAACCTACAGCAACAGCTGCTACAATAGCATTTGTACCTTGGTAGCCATTTTTGCTAGCTGGAGTGTCCACCGTGTTCTGGTAGATAATGTAGAATGAAAAGAGCCTCCATTAAGTGGCCTGGACGTTACCCGTGGCTCGGGGGCATGATTTTTCAATTTGTAACTGAGCAGTAACTGGAAACAGTCTTCCACAGCTGAGAGCAGTTGGTGGACCAGCACCGCTGCTAACAGTTGCATTGCGAGAGTGGAAAGTGGCAACAGGCCTGGCACTGCTGAACACCAGTTTCACAGAAATATTCTGGTGCATTAGAGCGAAGCCACAGCCGAGCCCTGGGCTTGTTTGGTTAAGGCCAGGCGAGACTCGAGCGCTCCAATCAAAATAAATCTCAAATTAATGACGGCCTCGAGCGAGAGGCCAGACAGCTCGCGCCTGGGCGCAGCAGCAGTCTCCATTTTTCGCCCTCGGTTGTTCCCTTTGCCCCCTCTCTCTTTCTCTCTCTCCCTCTCTCTTTCTCAAAGTCCTCTAGTCTAATGAACAGTCTGAGAAAGGCGATCCATATCGGGGGGCAGTGTCTCGGTTAAGATAATACGCCTGAAATGTTACAAAAGGGGTAATTCACAATGAGTCTATGCTTATGAGCAGCTACATACAATTTTTACCTGGCATGGAAGCATAAGTAGGGTAGGTACATTATTGAAAGCTATGAAAAGGCTCTAAGAGAACCGCAGGACCTTTTTTATTTTTGATATTTAGGCTTAATTATTTTAAAGGACATGATTAGAAAAATGTTTTGAGATACAACAACAACAATGTTCAACCAGTTGTCCATCGTAAACAAGACCCATGAAAAGGTGAAGGTCTATTTTGTGGTTGTTGATGCTGTTGAGTTCATTGCTATTGCTGCCGTTTTAGTTTAGACGAGCATTTCACGTACTATAACATGCTATCCATGCAGAGTGCTCCTCTTAGAAGCTTCTGTTGGTCATGTTCTGGCCACTTGCGGGTGTCTTTGCAGTAACCATTTACAAACTCTAACCCATCCCACCCACTTCAGAGCTTTTTCCCAATAGTGTGGAGCCCCTGGCTTCCCACAGGTCGTGGTTGGAAGAAATGTCTGGCTGTCAAGCTCCCAGCGTCGAGCCAGATGTTCTGTGGCTGCCTGTATAAACCAAAGTGCATCTGTTTATTGGCCTTCAAAAGTGTTTGTTACTGCTGGACTCATGATGACCCGGGCAAGTGCCACGCTGAGAGCAATGCTGGTTTATTACAATTTATGATAGGCTGACATCTTGGTCATCTTCTGTATTCAAGTTTCTCGGTATGAACGCTGACATTATCACAATGCGTCTTGTACCAAAGGGGAACCGCAAGTTTGACTCACTGCTTGGCTGGCCTGCATGGACTCGGACCAAAACACTGATTAGCTGGTGGGCTTATATGCAGTTAGTGCTGTGCAGTCGACTCTGAATGGAGTTTTCTAAGAAAAGGACCCGTCAGATTTCAGACCTGTTCGTCCCAGCCAAGACACATTTAGAAACCATTATTTGTTATTGTAGGCCCACAATGTACAGCCTATTCTTTCTGAATATATACTATTGTTCATGAATACAATCTACACAACTTGTAACATATAAATGCTGGAAAGTATTAAGCTCTGCTTTGTAGGCCTACACTAAGAAATAACAAGTTCCATATCTGGACCTGTATCTCTAACCCAGGACAACCTTAGGAACCTTTATTTATTAGTGTAACAAAGTAGAACCTATTACTTTTGAAAATATTCTGTGGTTTATGAATTAAATCCCCCAACTTGTAATATATAAACAATACCATTTGCTCTGTAGACCAACACTAAGAAACAAAGGTTCTATATCTGGACCTGTATCTCCAAGCCAAGACACATTTAGAAACCTCTATTGCTTAGCATTGATCTATACAGTAAAGCCTTTTACTTTCCAGTATATTGCATAATATATCTGCTCAGTTTGTCATATACTGTATAAACAATGATATATGTTGGAAAGTATTATGCTCTGGCCTTAGGCCTAAAGTAAGGAATACAGGTTCCATATCTGGACTTGTATCTCTAAGACAAGACACATTTAGGAAACTTTATTATTAATGTGGATCTACAAAGCAAAGCCTTTTACATTCCAGTATACTCCATTATACAATCTGCTCTACTGTATAAACCATAGTGTATATTGGCAAGGTTAAAGCTATGCTTTGTATGCCTCCTTTAGGAAATAAAGGTTCCATAGCTGGACCTGTATCTCCAAGCCAAGACACATTTAGGAACCTTTAATTCTTAGCATTGATCTACAAAGTAAAGCCTTTACCTTTCCAGCATACAGCATCATACAACAACCTGCTCAACTTGTAATATACTGTATAAACCATAGTATGTGTTGGGAAGTTTTAAGCTCTGCTTTGTATGCCTAAAGATATCTGGGCCACTATCTCCAAAGGTTCCAAGGAACCTTTATTGCTTAGTGGGAGCCTAAAAAGTAGAGCTTATTACTTTTCAATATATACTATTGTTCATGTATATAGATTGCTCAACTTAAATATATATACCATAGTATGTCTTGGAATATATTAAGCTCTGCTTTGTAGGCCTATCCAAAGAAATACAGGTTCTATATCTGGCCGGACAAAGCAGAGCTTGTTACTGTCCAATAAATGCTATTGTTTGTGTATAAATTGGGCCATCTTGTGTTATATAAAAATATTATATGGTGGAAAGTAATAAGCCCTGCTTTGTAGGCCTACATTAAAAAATACAGATTGTTTATCTGAACCGGTATCTCCAGGTCAAGACACATTTAAGAACTTCCATTTCTTGGACTCTGGGCATGCAAGATAAGAGTTTACAACTTTCCAATATTTAATATTGTTTATGTTTAACAAAGCCCCCTACCACTAAACAACAATGTAATGATTTGTGTGTATTGGAAAGAAGTAAGCTCAATTCTGTAGGCCTAAACTACCTCCCAACCAAGACATACTTAGGAACCTGCAAAGCTAACTTTTTTTTTTTTACTCAGTATATACTACTGTTTATATATTACAAATGTGGGGCTTTGCATTCTTATGGTTCGCATTTCTTAAAGCCAAGTGAGACCAGTTTCCACAAACCACATCTTTGGAGGCTTTTCGGTGTCTCAGCACATTTTTCATGAAGACTTTTCCAAACTTTCTTTGAAGCGTAATGACATAGACCTGCTCTATCCTCCATGGAGCATGGAATAAAAGCAATAGCCCGAAAAATCCCATCCATAAGTTCTCAAGCAGAGCCAATAAAACACTACAGAGTCATTAGCTCCCTATCACTCCCTTCCGTCTGGGAGAGAAAATTGTGTCTTAATTAAAAGAATGACAAACTCTCTGCGGAGACATGACTCTAGGCTAACATGTTTCATCTCTCAGCTCCTGCAGCTTGCGACAGTGTTCATCCTGTCTGCTACCATCCATCACAATTATGTCCCCCAAATCGTTGGACTCTATGGGGTTATATTAAGAGTTTGACTAAAATAAACATAAACGTATTGCCGGGGGGAAAAAAAGAAAGGCAAGACATAGATTTTGCATCAGTTGCTCTTCTGTGACTACGTCCTGCTGGCTTTAGTCCAAAGAGGTTTCTATTCAGGATTCCCCACGCCCTTCGCTGGTCACGAAAAAGGCTCAGCTCGGTTTGTGCTGCACGAGAGCTCAGACAGTGCTGTTTTGTTCGCCGAGAGCAAGGCCCCCCGACTCGAAATGGTTAAACAAGGTGTCTCCCTTAATTAGGCCGAGCTGCACAGGCCCCAGGCAGGGGAAGCCTTGACCCCTAGCAGGATCCAGATGTGGGGGTCTCCAGGGGGCCTCTCCAACCACACTCCCCTGCCCCCAGACCCCCAAGTCTAGAGCAGACAGGCCAGTGGACGCAGACTCCGTCTCGTCCCGCTGCTGTCTCTCCCTCAGGCACGGCCCTCTACGTCGGGCGGGGGGGCGCTGGAGGTCCGGGGGTCTGGTCACGTTCTGCTCTGCCTCCATGTCTTCAGTCTGCTCAGTAATAATGCTGCTAAATTGATGAGGGCTATTTCAGAAGGAAGAGAAGAAAAATGCCTGGGGGGGTCGGGATCTGGGGGCTCGTGAAGTTGCCATATATTCAGCATATATGGAATTACAAATAGAGCTTTGGCGAATGGAATTCCAGAGTCTTCAAAAGGCAACATTCCAGTCTTTGCTGGAATAACAGTAGGGGTTTTTAATTGCATTTTATTTAGGGGAAAACGAGAAAATGAGAGTTAATAAAACCCTCAGGAATCTCAGTAATTCATAAATACTCTCAGTAATCTCTTCTTCGTGCTGTTGTCTTCTCTCAGATCTGAAGCAAGGGTGGAGCTTGATTTTCTCTGAAAGATGAAGGCTTTTAAGAACGTTTTATCTGATTGGAGGTTTGGTGGTCTAAAGTGAACATTCTTATGTATAGATGTGTAGCCTGGTCTTTACCCTCTTAGCATATATACTAGTGTATACTGTATGCTATATGTATTGCCTAGTCTTCAATATATTTACTAGTGTACATACTGACTTGTGGTATATGTATAGCCTAGTCATTTGTCTTGGGTATATATGCTAGTATATATACTGGCCTATACTATATGTACAGCTTAGTCTTCAGTACATATACATATATACTATATATACATACATATATATATATATATATATATACTAGCTTAAACTCTAACTATGTTTAGTCTTTCATCTGTGGTATATGTACTAGTATATAATATATACAGTATATAACCTAGTCTTCAACACACACATATATATAAAGACTATCTTTTACTATATGTATAGTCTACTCTTCAGTCTTTGCGATATATGCTAGCATATATGCTGATTTATATTATATGCATAGCCTAGTCTTTAGTGTTTGGTTTATAGATTTTTCCTATATACGTTTTGTATAGCATAGTCTGTAGTCTTCAGTAGCCTATATATACACTAGTATATCATATTTTACCATATGTATAGCCTATTCTTCATGCTCTGATGTATATGTCTTCAAACGGTCTTCAATCATTGGCATATATAGTAGTATACATACTAACTTATAGTTTATGTATAGCCTAGCCTTCAGTATGATGCTATATCCATCCCCCCAACACTCGTGATGCTGAAAATCCTGCAGTAATGCAGTGCAGAGCAGATGTGCACGCGGTGCGGAGTGCACAGCACTGCGCTGCTGCTCCATAGCTCATTCACTGCCGGGACTTCCAGCGCACGAGCGGGGGGAAAAGCAGAGCAGCGCGCGCGGCGCAGGTACTTCCAGCTTTCACTTCTCTTCAGGCCACTTACGTTTCCTTACCGGTCTCCTTCAAGGAACACGCGCGCATATCTCTGCGGGAAAGCTGTAAACGAGTCAAATTTAGGCGGCGAAGCAGCGCGTGATGGCCGGATTAGGTTCAGCAAGTTCATGAAGAAGAGGCTACAACGTTCACCTCTGCAACCGCAGGCGATTCTAGCTGTTTCCAACTGAGTCTGAGTCACAGATCTACGTTTCAGGTCCTCAGAATTCCGTGTATTTGGATTTGCTTTGTCTTATACGTTTGTTTAAAGCGTTTCAATGTGAAAGCAAAAAAGTCTGGCTGCTTAAAAAAAGAGAAGCGAAGAAAAACAAGCAGATGCGTAACACACATAAAGCGCTGGCCTCCGTCCCGTAAATATTTCCAAGCAAAAAAAAAAAACTTTACAGAGGAAAGAAACTCCATTGTTTTCCAGCCTTATCTCCTCTGTCCCAGTATCCTGCGTTTCTGGGTGCAGTAATGAAGGCAGGGCCGGCGGTGACACACACACACACACACACCCACACACACACACACGCACGCACGCACGCACACACACACGCACTCGGCTTCCTTCTCCAGTGCAGTGACTTCACTTCCCAAAACGCAGCAGCCGAGAAAATAGACCGTCCGGTGAAAAAGAGTGCGCGCGCGTGCGTGCGTGTCTCTCTCGTTTCTGCTCTCGCGGCCGCGTATCCCGGGCTGGAATTAACCGAGGCTCGTGTCATGTCCGCACCAGCGCCGGACTCCGCTCGAAACGGGACGAAATGGACGGAACCATTAAGGTAAGAGGGAGGGGGTCCGGACCGGACGGGCGCTGGACCGAGTTTTGGTCAACTGCGCGCTCAACGCGTGGAAGAACAAAAAAAAACCTTCCTTCCCTCCATTCGCTTTTCCTACTTCTTCTTTCTTCCCCTCCTCAGAAAACTTTCCCTTTTCCTTTTCGTGGGTCGAAAGCTGAAAAACATGGATGGTGGAGGGTGGAGGGTGAGGGGGCGCGCGTTCGGATGGAGTTTACACATACACACACATACACATACACGGGAGAAGAAGCGCGGTGTGTAGAGACGCACATCTGGGACGAAATGAAATGGAGGGTTCGTGATGGACTTTCGAGCGTCTGGAGCTTCGATCCGGAGTTGGCCGGAGGCCGGGTTGGCCGGAGTTTCTTCAAGTGCGCGCGCGAGCTCGTGCGTCGGCGGCGTAACGCGGTTTTATGGCTAGATTGATAGCCTGTGTGACTCCTGAAAAGCCCCGGCACCGGCGAGCCGAGCTGGAAGGCCACTGGGCGGCGTGTTGGCTCGGTCATGATGGTCAGCGGACGGTTTGAAAGACTGGCCTCCTTTTTAAGGGCTTTCTGGTTTGGTGGTAATGTAACGGGGGAAACTGATGATGTTTAGCCTTTTCAGCCGCGAGCTGAGATCTGTGGAGGGAAGGAGGGAGGGGGGACCAAAGGAAAGGGAGTTGTATCTGCTGCGGTCATGCATGAATTTATTTGGAGATTTATTTGTAGTAATAACTGAGTTTCATTATTTGCACCAGCACACGCTTTAAAAAGACGGTTCTTCAAGTGTTCCCTAGGCATATAGAGCTATTAACAATTGATCAAATAGTGTCTTGCATGGGGGACGATTCTTTAGGTTCTTGGTTAATGTGATGTGTTTCATGTGGTTCCATATATTGCATCAAAAAGGGTTCTTCTGTTGTTAAGGTGTACAGTAGAAGAACCCATTTTGGAGCTATATGGAACCATTTTCTAGAAAATTCCTGTTTTGAACTACCTACAACACATTCTCCAACACCCTAAACTGATGACATGGTGCTAGATAACTTATATGACATATATAACCGAGTTTTGTAACAATAGAAAAGCCTTTAATGCCATATCAAAGAAGGTTCTACACATTCTCCATCAACCTGAAGAGTCATTTAGAACCAATGGATCTAAATAGAACCAAGGCACTTATTAAAGAACCCTTGAAGGAGCATCCTTTTTTTAAGTGTATATGGTCGACCATGATGGGCTGTTTAAAGACAGCAGATTGGCTGAAGACGTTAATCAGAAAAAAATAAAACATGATGCCTGAAATGCATGAACGTTACAGCTATGGCATTTGTTGGGTATAAAGTGGGGAAAGTGCGCGTAGCATTAAGTGCATTCTATGCTGGTCCCCTCTGTGGTCATATTAGTGGCTTTGGGTGTGGTGTATGTGGCCAGAATGTCTCAGATTTGATCATGCTCACCATTTTTTGGAGCGTGCTAGGCAAGTGCTTTAAGCTTGCCAAGTGCTTTGGATAATATGTTTAGGGCTTGTTTGCCAGGTATGTAACTAGTTTGGGGTAGCTTGTAGGATGTAGGCTAATGATGTATTATAAATACAGTTAATATACTCTAACTGTTGATGCTTTGTAGATGATCGTCTTGCCTTTCTTCTGAATTGAACTCAACATTAATTAGATCATTAACGTCCGAAGAAAAGCATGTATCTCAATTTTTTTTTTTTTTTATCAACATCAGTTGGTAGCTGTTGTGCACTGTGTGAAAATTTATCAGTGTTTGGGACCAACTGGAATCATCCAAAACCACCTGCCTTCATGCTGGCCTACAATAAAAGCTAATAAAGTTGTTTAGCTTCTCCTGTAAACTTGCCAGTTCAGAGATAATCGTCTTTGTCCAGTGACTAAAGGCTACTTAATGCTTTCAGAAATTTAACCCTAACCAGGGTCCCAAATCCACCCCTGCTGCCATCCCTAACTTTAATACTGACCACCAGATCAATGGATAGTCGTTTGAACATTTGTGATAAAGCCATCCAAATAAAAGGCAAGCCATATTGTTGCTGCCCAAAGAAAAACAAGTATCTCTAAAATTTCAATTATACATGAGAGGCCAACAATATAATTTGAATGTAAGTCAATGGAACCTCAATGGACTTTTTTCCCGGCTCAATCGTCATGAAAATTGCAGACAGCTGCTCTGTTTAAATGAAGTATAAAGGTAAACATGGACAAAAAAGCATGGAGATACATGTTTTTTTTGGACAGTGATGATATTATTATCATTGTTGGTTGTAGTAGTACTAGTAGGAGTAGTAGTAGAAGTAATAGTGGATTGTTGTAGTGGTTGTTGTTTGAAGTTCAACGCCTTACATCCACTAATAAGCACAACCCAAATATATAGAATATCAAACCCGGCTGTTATGTCTATGCCGTTTGGCAGGGGCTGCATCCTTGATTGAGTTTTAACCGTAGGCCTCCACGATGCTACCCTTCACAAGGGTGTGTGTGGGGGGGGGTCCTCGAGCCATGGGGTTTCCTGTTCTACACAATCTGGTTTCCTGTCAGGTTTCCTCTTCCTCCTCAAACAAAAGACTGGAACGCACCATGTATCACCACCTTGCATTGCACGGCGCTGGGAATGCATGGAGCTCGTCCCAACCCTGGAGGCCGGTGGAGCCTCCGCGCTCAGCTATTCCTCAAATGCAGCATTCACACCAAGTCTCAGGCCTCTGGGTGGAAAATACAAACAAAGTCTTTTCTAGGCCAACAAACGCCCTCGTAATGCTCCCATGTTTTCACGTATGAGCCCACTGTTATGCGAAGAAGTGTTGTAGGCGCTGCTGCTGTTAAATTACGATGCCACACTAGCGCAGGCCTGTGGTTCTGCTCGGACGGAGCGAGCTTGTGTAGGCACGGCTAATTTATGGTCTGAGGAAAATGGCACTTTTGTGAACGCTTTAGCCTCATCGTAATGAAAAGCTTGGTTGGGTCCTTTTTTTTTTACCCTGAGATCACCCGTCTATGTAGATGTAGGAATGCCTCCTTTAGCCAAGGCTGCATTGTGTGTGTGTGTGGAATTAGATTTTCCTATTTTTAAAAACCCTCTGTAATCTTGGGAAAGCCTGACTGCCAATCATGAATTACATGGTAGAGTCTGATATGTCTCAGTGTAAGTAAGGCACAGGCATCAGAATGCTAGCGCGGGCTCTTATCTGGCACTGTAGTGGCATTCCTTCAGCCTGTCACACTTATCCCTAACCAGCTCCACTGCTGTGGGTCCTCCGATAGTGTCCACAGATGCTGCGCGGGCCCTAGCGATCAAATTGACGGCGCCTGTCGAGACATTCAAGGAGCCAGAGTAAAACAGTGGGCTCCTGAACGCCGCTTGAAGTGTTTATGTGGGACGGCTGCTCATGAGTCCATGGCAGCAGGCCTGGCTTTGGTATTCTTCATAGTCTCAGCTGCTTCGCATTTTGTGTAGTGTCATGTTTAGCTTCGACAGCTCACTCAGCCGAAGCTGATTCACTCTGAAAATTTGCTCAGCTGAATGCTTCATCATGTATACAACCAGATCCTAAGAAAGCACCCAAGCGACAAAGTAGACATGATTCAGGAGAACATCCCATGCCTAGATCTGTCACCAAAATATATATATACTGTTTATGGGTGCCAAGAAGTCTTTACTGGAGTAATGTTATAGAACAGGTCTGCCCAAAGTGTGGCCTGCAGGCCAAAGCTGGTCCAGGAGGATGTTTGATTTGGCCTGCCAGAGAGTCACCTTAACCCACCCTCCTCACATATTTTTATACGTCACTGTTAAAAGGTCCAGCACCACAGGAGAACCATGTGTAGATCCTTCAAAAAGCTTATATTTGATGTTCTTTGGAGAACCATTTCTAGTAACAAGATAACCTTAGGGACATGCACATAAAATAACAGTTCTAGGAAGGACTCTTACGCTGGAATATAAACCGTTACATTAGGCAAAAGCCAGTATATCAACTTTTTACAAGTTCTTCATAGTCACTGAACTCTTCTTCAAACATTTCTTAGTTGTGGTTCAACCATAGTTCTGCTTTACACCTAAGGAGTGCTGGGATAGACTGCAGTACCCACCCTTGACCTTATTTCATCCTTATTTTCTTACTATTTTATTAGCAAAATGTAGTATAATGCTAAACCAAAATGTTCTAATAAATGTTAATATAATGTTATAAAGTATCATGTAATATAATAAACCATAATGCTAAAATAAAGGGTATAAAGTATAATGTGGTGCAATGTTATAATGTTATAAAGTTATAAAGTGTAATGTAGGGTTACGTTATAATGTAGTATGCATATAATAATGTATGTAAAGTATAATGCAGTGTATAATGTAGTGTTATAATAAATATTATAATGTTATGACGTTATACAGTGGTGTTGAAATCATCTTTTTGGCCCTTGGCCCAACAAGACAAAAAAAATATTTGGCCAGAGAGAAATCAATTTTAATGACTTTGAGAACCTTTTAAATGGATGGTTCCTTAAGGAGAACACTTATTGTTAATACCTATAGACTCCAGTATGGTGTACATGTCCAGTAATATTCAAATGTGCTTTATAAACCAACAAAATACTTTATTATTAAAAACAGACCAAATCTACTCGCTAATAGGCTGCTATTTTTGTTGTTCCATCAAATGGTTCATCCACTGAGGGAGAAACGGTGGGCTGAATATTGAATTTGAATCTAGTATATCTTTCAGCGTTTCCAGTTTTAGCTAGAGCATGACATTACTCAATAGTAAAAACCTTTTTGATTGTTTTACTTACCATAGGAATGACTATGAAAAGGACAGCGCAACCATGTGACATCATCACGCCAATGGCTGCCTACTAGCAGAGGAATGTCGGCAATTTGTCATTGTTCACCATAATAAACAAAGCATTCCCATAAGGTTTATTTTCTTGGGGGAGTTAGTGAAAGAATTAAAAATGTGTATTATCATCATGCAAATGACTAATTGTTCATTAGTCCAAAATATGAATATTAATAAGTGCTTTCATTGAGTAATTAAGTTCATTCAATTAACCAAGACTCTCGGGAATTGCTGATCCCCAGGTATTTGAGAACCTTCTGCTTTAATGTGAAGAAAGACTGGCCAAGACAATTGCTCTGTACACTCATAAAAGTGTGGTTCTTCAACGATGACTTTATTAGATAAGTTGTTTTATATAGAACCATGAACACTCAAAGAACCATTTGCATGGTGAAACAGCTAAAATGGTTCTCCATATTAATGGATCATATTATTGAATTTCACTCATGCACAGAACTGTATAAGCATGCAAAAGGTTCTTTGTGTTGATAGAGAACCATAAATAACAAACTGACCATCAATTTCACCCATTTCAAAAATCATAAAAGCATGTGGAAGGTTCTTTGCATGGCTGAAATAGTTGGAAATCCATGCACAACACATTTTCCATCAATTTTACCCTACCCAAGAACCATATAAGCATACCAATGGTTTGTTAAGTGTTTATGGTTCTATATAGAACCATTGCCTTTGCTAAAGAACCCTCTGAAAAACCCTTTTTTTGGAAGTACGGTACAGAGCAGCTGCTGTACCAAATCTAGACATTAACAGGTGCAGGCTTTTGGCAGGTGTTTATGGCTTATTAAATGAGCAGAGGGAAATCTGTTCTATTGTTTTGGCTCACAAAGTGAACCAAGATTGGAAAAAAAAAAACAGGAAAAAAGAAAAGAAAAACAGAGGAAATGGAGCAGGAGTGAGGGAAAGATGTGAATGAAACATGAACGTTTTTATATGACTGAGCGTCAGCCCCGATCGTGCCAGGGCAGCGTTATGAAGATGAGCGCCTGCGCATGTAGACGCTGCAAGGCTCCAGAGGGGCCTGTCTACTCAGTTTGTTTTCTTTAATAAAGCTACATCACCCCAGCTGAGCTCCTGCAACGAGGTCAAATGTAGAAATGACCTCAGAGCCGTTTACTGTGCTTCTGTTCTGCCTCTCCGAGTTGCACATGTTTGAGTCAAGAACCAGGAAAAGATGCATTCGCTTTTTTGTGCTCGGTTGTTTTAGGTTTTTAGGTTCAGATTCTTGGCTTTGCAACATTAGAACTGATTCTAAATGATGGACTCATACTCAAGATATCCTTCACTTTAGTCTTATCATTGTTCCAAGATACTACGTTTCTGTTTCAGCTGATCTAGTGTTATCATTCTAGACTGAACATTGTATATTAAATCTGAAGTTTGAAAAAGACATATTTACCTATATACTATAAAGTCATGAAACTAAGCTGTTGATGACTACCAGTCGCATGTGCAGCCAGTCATATATGAGATTTACAAGACTTTGCATGACTGTCTTCCTCGTGAATTTGATCCCCCTACATTGGCTCTCAATGACTAGTCGGTTCCTCCAGCACTTTCTTATTATGTCGCAGGTCAATGTAAAGCTTTAGTACAGTTCATGAAGCCCTAAGCAATGAAAGAGCTCACTTGGCTCTATTAACTTAAGATACCCACCCCCCAGGATTTTGTTTGCAGCCAATACTTGTACTGTTCAGTTCCCAGAAATGATTAAGCTTTCTCCACAGGACTTTTTCCTCATAGGCCCTATTATATTTTATGAATCCACCGTATGTCATTCATAGTTTCCTGCCATTTTTGCTCAATGTGATGATGTAACATTTCCTCTCGCACCCTCCAGGAGGCGCTTTCAGTGGTGAGTGAAGACCAGTCTTTGTTTGAGCCTCCGTACGCTGCCGCTGCCCCCCTGCCCAAGACGGACATGACGGCGTCCAGTACGCAGGATTACGGACAGCAACACAAGATCAACCCCATCCCTCCGCAGCAGGAGTGGATCAACCAGCCCGTCCGGGTCAATGTAAAGCGTGAATACGACCACCTCAATGGAACTAGGTACGGAAAGGAACAGGATTGAACCTGAGCCTTTTGTGCACTTAAGCATCTTGACACAATAATAGGGCTTTTCCAATTAGTAGTGATATTTTAACCCTTTAACATTCTCACCAAGAATTATTGGGGCAATAAGAATAAAGCATACTTACATTAGCTTAGCACAGATACTTTTAGCATGAATTGAGCACTTTTAGCATGAACAATTTGGTTTGTCATGTTTATTTTACTCTTATTAGACAACTTTTTGTTGTTTAATAATTCTGTTCATCACCTCCAAAAGTATAATATGCCAATATGCGTACCAGAGAAAAATTCCACCTTAAAAATTTCCACGTCCAAAAATTTGATGCTATAGGATGAGAAGAGTAAAGGCTATAAAAAGACTTTGTGTCATCTAGTAGATTTTATAGCCTAACCCACCTCTGCCGATTGGTAGAGATGTCACAATCAGGTGGAGTTAAGTTTAACACCTTCTTTAAAATATACTGGCTCAAAATGTGCTATACCAAAAAGTTAAGCAGTAGTTAAAGGTTTAAATGAAACTAATAGTATCCAGATATCTGTTGACCCTTGTACATCATTACTTTCATACTACATCCAGAGCATTCATTTTGAGCTTATGTGGCATTCGCTTCCACGTATCCAGAATCACCAAACTGCATAAAACAATCTGAATCATTAAACAATGATCATGTGTTTTGAGTATCTTATGCATAGTCCTACATGAAATATTCTTATTCTTTTTACACCACCTTCCCTCCCTCTTGTCCCTTGTATCCTTTGTGGACTGCAGAGAGTCCCCTGTGGACTGCAGTGTGGGGAAATGCAATAAGCTGGTGAGCAGCTCTGACACGTCACAGATGGGTTACGGAGGCTATATGGATGAGAAAAACGCCCCACCACCCAACATGACCACCAACGAGAGAAGAGTTATCGTCCCTGCAGGTGAGAGTGCATTGTAGGGAGCATAAAGCATGCTTTGCTATACATCACGTATCGCGCGAAGGGTTTTGCATGAAAAGCTCCCTGGTCCCCTGAGTAAACAGCTATAGCTTACAGTTGAGGGGAAAGAGCCTCTGAGGTTAAAGCATGAATCAGCATCCTCTGCTCCTCTCTGATAATTCCTTGCATGCATGCAAGCCAGTATGTGTAGATCTCAAATATAGGTCCCCAGACTTCGCTATCAGATTAGAAATGTAGGTTTTAGCATTGCAGGATTGCCAGGAAGAGCACTTCTGCTCACTTTGATATTTCCAGGTAATTGCTCAAGAATGTGAAATAGTCTTTTTATATACATTTCCTTATAAAGAGCCTTTCATTGGGTAGTTCCTTGAAGGACAATTAGTGTAAATGAGATGTATGAGGTTGAAGAACCTTTCTAAAGTTTAGAGAACCATAGCACAAAGTAACAGTCCTATATTTCAGGGCAAAGAACCATGAAGGAACCTTAATTTATAGGAGTGTATACCTAAGAAATCACCAAATGGTCTTTAGTTGCCAATCACTGAGAGTATGACTGTTTAACAATAAGACTTTCACTCTGTTCCAGACCCGTCTTTGTGGTCCCCTGACCATGTGCGACAATGGCTAGACTGGGCCGTGAAAGAATACGGCCTCTTAGAGATAGACACAGCCATGTTCCAGAACACGGATGGGAAGGAACTGTGCAAGATGAGCAAGGAGGACTTCCTGAGGCTTACCACCGTCTACAACGCAGAGGTCCTGCTCTCACATCTCAATTACCTCAGGGAAAGTAAGTGTGCTTTTCTTTCTATGCAAGTAAAATGAGTGTTAAGGAAATTCTAAAATACATGTTGGAACATAATCGCTGAAAACATTTGAAGAGACTTTGAGATGTTTTATGGAATTGTGGAGTTAGGCTGTTAAGCTGTTGTATATCGATTTGGTGCTCTGAATTATTTGGGTGGTTCCAAATCATCCAAAATCAGAGCTCAATGATACTTTGAAACCCTACCTGGCATGACCCCTACCCCAGCATTACAACATTATAAATACTAGTGTGCATTAGCATCAGCTAGGTGAATGCCTAGCAGCTGCATTTCGAACTGCAAGTCCATTTCAGTCCCTGCTTTGCTAATTGCCGTTAGGCTAACAATGCTTTTAGCTGTGTAGTACAAGTCCAATAAAGGTGTTAGTAAAAGCATTTCAATGTTGATATTTAACACGTGAGGATGGCTACACCTTTCCTGTAATTGGATGTGGGGTTGGTGCCTTCAAGAAATGCACCCCCAGCTTTTTAGCATATAGATTTATTTCATGATTCACAATTTACAAAGTTGACCATTTTTCTGTAATTATAACTGGATTATATACCTGAGGGAATGTCAGACTATTAGCTGAAATCTTACAACAATACACAATAAAGTTGAAAGTTAACGCCTAGAAGTCAAAACTTATCACTTTATTTTTTTTTTGTATAATTCAAATACCATCTCATAATTACATATTAATATTGGGTTCCCTATTTTATACTACTATTTTCTAAGGGTTAAATGTCTTTAATAGCTTCTCTTGTTACACTAAACGCACTTGTTGTACAGCACGTTAGCCAGATTAGGTCATATGCTCACTAACCGGTGCTTGGGCATAACAATAACTTGTCAATAGAACCAGAAAGGAAGTAGGACTATCATAATGTGAATGCTTCCATGATGTTTTCTTGATGATAACCAAGGTTTTGGCATCTTGTGAAATATTTATATTAATATACATCATATATTTCAAGTTTTATGTTGGATATTTTGGATATCCATCTATCTAGTTTCAGTTTCATATGACTGCATAAAAAGCCTGCTGTAAGCTTCTTAAAGATATCCTAATTACAATGTAATCAGGTTATGACTGCATTACTCAGACTACATTTGGGGAGGATCAGAGACAGATCTTGACCACATTCAAGTGCAGATGAATTTTTTGTTATCCATTATCCATTTACAGTTTCGTAAGTGGAAATTGCATCCGACTAGCAATTAAGAGAGTGAACGACCCGCAGTTTCAGCTACTTCCTTCACAACATGGCCTTTGGCATGCCCAAATGCACCAAATATCTTTTTTTGCCCATCATTAACATCTACTTTGTGACCCATCTTCCACACATGGACCAAACATTCACTGCACTGTACCACTTCTTTTCAATCTATGAATCCCAACACACCCACCACAGGTACTTACAGGCCCCCAATACCCTCATGCAGTGCACCTGCAGGAGCCTGACGTTACCACCACCTTAAAGACACAAGTAAACAACGTACCAGAGATTAGAGAATGCACATGAGTTCTTCCCACACCAAGTGCTATCATGCATTCTAGGCTAATGAAAGCATTCTAGCTGCGCTTGTCGACTCGTAGCATAACAAGGGAAAGATGTAAACTAAATTAAATGGAATTGACGTATGTGTTGCTGTGCTCAAACGCAAATGAGGACATGTTCAGGTGTGAAGTGTAAATGGAATCTAACTGGCTAAACGTTTATCCAGGCACAATCAAAGTTATAGTTAATGTAATCTGGTTTAAAAGAAAAGCACACTTACTTTCCCTGAGGTAATTGAGATGTGAGAGCAGGACCTCTGCGTTATAGACGGTGGTAAGCCTCAGGAAGTCCTCCTTGCTCATCTTGCACAGTTTCTTCCCATCCGTGTTCTGGAACATGGCTGTGTCTATCTCTAAGAGGCCATATTCTTTCACGGCCCAGTCTAGCCATTGTCGCACATGGGCTGTGTCTTCAGAAGACACTCTATAGATTAGAATATCAAAAGCCTTTAACAAGCTGGGCAGCACATTGCAGCAGATTCTTACTGGGAACCAACATTAAAAGCAGATTATTGAATATCCAGCTGAAATCGGTCTCTCTGCTCCAGTGGCTCTCAAATTTCAGTAACGAAATCCTTGAGACTAAACAATAGTTTGAGTCCAGCCATACAGTCTGATGTCAGTCTCATGTCGCAGTGATCTGCTACACACTTCTTTCATAATCACTGCATTGAAATTCATCCCCAGAATGCTTTTAAGGCAGAGTTTGTGTTTGTTTACAAGAATTTATGAGGTGTTTAGAAGCCAAACTACACCATTAATTGCACCATAATTGTAAACGTGTTTGGTAGCAATCTCAGCTGTTGGATGCATGAAAGGCACTGTCCAATATACAGCCAGAAATGTTTACTTTGGTGAGTGGACTCATTAGATCCCATTTTTTCCCCCCATTGTTTGGGTAAATGGGAGCCAGTTTGTGTTCTCTGATTCAGCGTAGGAAACTTACTTCAACCAAAAAAAATATCAGTTTAAAGTTGCATGTTACAGCGTGTTATAAGGACTTCATTTTCCTCCTACCAGTTTAATAGTTTTCAGCTCAGGAAGTGACTGTTCCTGGCTCCTCTTATCCCCCATAACTCCTCGGGACGGCCACATTTTGCTTGGCAGAGCCGGCGCGACCATGAAGAATTTCGATAACCATTCTGTCCAAAGCATCTCCCCTCCTGAGTGCCCTCAGCCAGGGGCTGGCCGAGATCAGGCCCAGGTGCATGGCCTCGGGAGTCTGCCCAGTGAGGCACGGGAAAGTTTATCCCTAATTTACAAGGCAGCCCATCCCATTTCTCTTCCAGGGGCTTTTCTTACATTATAGCACTGCGTGTTTTGGCAAGAGGTCCTCCGGCGGGGTAGAAAGCGAAGCCTTGTCCTGTCCAATCCACCAGTGCCATCTATAAGCAACATGTCTCAGAGACACAGTGCATCTGTGCATCTGGACCACATCGAAGACTGCTGATTACTTGCCTCGGGGGTCACACTCCTAAATAAAATTCAATCCAACTTTATCGTAGTTATGCGAGAACAGCAGAGCGAAAAGCTTTCTCACTGTTCTCACTGTTGCAAGATGTATAGTCAACAGAGTGGTATAAAATGGTGCTGTGCAAGACAGTGATAGACAGGTGAGGCAGCTACCTCTAGAAGAAATACTGCCTGTAGGTACTAGCCTCAAGCTAATTTATATTAGCTAGCTAAGGGATATGCTAGCACAACATTAGCCACTAATGTGTTATGCTGACACAAGAGTAAGTAGCTAACTGTTGTGCTGGCTAACAGCACTAACTACCTAAGTCTTATTCTAGCCCTACAATACTGACTCAAGTTTTATGCTAGCACTAAGTACCCGAATTCTATGCTAGCACACAGTCACCTCCACATGCACAAACAACAGCAGTTGTTCGATTTGGCATGGACTAGACATAGTTTCTGGATGTAGGCCACATTGATGTTCAGACTCTCTCGCATCAACGAATTGTGCAGTTAGGCCAGATTTGGTGGAGGCCTTCCCTAGCACAATTCCGAGGAGAATTTCCTGTAGACTGGGATTTTAGCCACTGCAGGTGAAGTTACTACTACTCTAACACACAAGGTTTTTTTGTCTGGTGAGCCTATTATGCTAGCATAATGCTAACTACTAATCTAAACCACATAGTGCCGTGAAAGTTGCTGGTCTAGAGTTGTTGCGGCTCTTTGGGCCTGCAGATGGATGCATCCCCCTGAAGTCCTGATTTTGAATGAACACCAGTATCCCATGCAGTGCCTTGGCCTTTTTGCATTCTAATGAGAGCAGCTGGCACAGATCGCCTATTGGTAAACAGAGGACCCGGGATGGCCACAAACGCTCCGAAGGGTCAGGCCCTGATGCCGTCAGCCCAGGATGGGACAAGAGGAACAGCTGGCCCATCCAAACATTATGACAGCAGCTCGGCTCTGCGGCGGGTGGGGTCCCAGCGCTTAAAAGCAGCTCTACTTAAAAAAAGAAAGAAACAGGCCGATGCACTCGGCAGTGTGAGGTAATGGGAACTTTATTCCGTGGGTGTCAACAGTTTTGTGCAGCCAGCCCGGCCTGCGCAGAGACGGGGAGCATAACGGAGCCATTGTGCACTGCAGGGCAGAGCCCAGTCAGGCCGAGCGCTGTCAGTGCGCTTTTTTCTTCTTCGCCGTCTTCTTTTTCGGGAGAGCTTGACGTTTGGAGTTTTCATTAGGGACGGTTGCCGCAGGACCGAAGCCTGGGCTTAAGCGCGGGGGCACTGCAGATCCGTCCAGCACTCTTCCTTTGATTTAGCTTCTGTGTGTTTTGGAAGCTGAAGAAATGGTTCGGAATCCTCCGCTTAGCGATTTGAATTGCCTTGGCTGTTGTCCTGAGCAAAATTGAATAACAATAAAAGAGAGATGCTCCTGTCCCATGCCTTCCTCTCTCTGAGCAGCTTTAGCTTCATTTCGTTACTTCAAGCGCGGAGAAGAAAACTACAGAGTTGTGTTTACCCTTTAAACGTGTGGCAAAAAGGCAAAACATAAAACTATATATTTAAATGTAAACAAATTTATATAATTTTTCATTTTTGTTCCCATTGTTTCATTCATCAGTATGTCATTTTGAAGAAAAAAAAATTAAATATGTAAAAATGGTCTAAAAGCCAAACAAATATATTTATTACTGTATAGTTATATTATAGAGCATATAGAGCACTTTTTCATTGCCACTCTGAAATACGTTAGGCTTTGCTGTACCAATATTAATGGTGCTCTGAATGTGTACATGCAATCATAAATGTAGTTTGGTCCTTCTAATGGAAAACATGGACATGCATGCGCTCCGACTAGTCTGTAGTGAAATCTAAAAGACAGATTTGTAAAATATAGGAATCTGTCAAATTCACACACCAATCAAAGAGGGGGCATGACATCACCAGACAGTTGTCAGATATGACAGATATCAGTAGACAGCTGTCTAATCGAGACCACGACCTTCAACCTGACTGACAAGAGTTTAGAATACGTCATCAGGGTAGTGCTACTTCTTTATGATGTTGTAAAAGCTAAATCAGAATCAGCAGAAATAGTTACGCCTTGCCTCAGTCTTGAAGGGTTAACTCTCTGAATGGCCACTGACTGGTTAAGCCCTTTACTGCACACTTTAATCTAAGAACGACTAAGAAGAACCAATTTGCATTGTCGTCCATGTAGTTACTCAATAAAAAGCCTTAGCATCTTATATACCAGGGCCTTCTGTGGTTTAATTAGGGTTAAAGACAATAGTGTCTAAATATATCAGCAATAGTATTTCAAGATTAGGCCTAAAGACCCAGGGCTGAGAAACACATCCTGGGGACACTCTCTAAATGGAACCTTCATCTTGTTTATTTATCACTTTCCAAGATAAATATATCATTTATTCATTTGTATCTATCAGAAAAAACATAACAAACACAAATAACAGCCATGTTTACTAAGGAAAACTCAACATTAACTAAAATATAAACCAAAAACTTAAACACTGAAACAGTAGTGGGACTAACACCAGCGTTTCTATCTTTTATGTAGATCAGTTTTTAATATTTACATTTACTTTTATGATGTACAATTTATATGTGTTACAGGTAGACCAAAATAGTCTAAGACATCTTGCCCAAGGACTCTTATTGATGTAGCACAGCGTAGTCAACCAGAGCAGGAAATAAACCCCAGTCTCCCACATGAGGTGATAATTTGCAGGTAGTGGTGTTATCCATCGCATTACACCAACCATTTTAGTAGGTTAGTGTTTTTTGGATCCCCCTATTTTTTGGATAACCAGTCAAAGGATTCCAGGCATGGAGTGCACGAGTTTAACCAGGCTTTTAAGATGTTCTCCTTGGGACAGCTGCATGTCTTGAACAGTCCAAAACACTTTTTTTCAGTTTCGATTTTAGAATTTTTGTGTATCTAGAACCGTTTTAAACATGGTCATACCCACCGCCGAAGTCTCGAAGGTCTGAATCTCAGGTTATTTCTGAGATGTTTATAATAAAAAAACAACTGCCATTAGCTGTGTCTTACATTCACTTCCCTCCTGACATCAACATTTACGGCATTTAGCTGACGCTCTTATCCAGAGCGACTTACAAGGTTAATGATTACAGGTAGGCCAACGTAGTGTTAGGAGTCTTGCCCAAGGACTCTTATTGGTGTAGCTCAGCATAGTCACCCAGACTGGGATTCAAACCCAGTCTCCCACACGTAGAGGTGGCACCCTGAGTAGTGGTGTTACCCACTGAGCTACCCCAACCACAAGACTCACAGTGTTCCTGTACTTGTGCTTTACAGGCCTGGTGTCCAATAAGACCAATCAATAAGCTGCATGAGAAATTTATTAACCATGTTTGCAGATAAGACCATTGGTCACTGATCATAGTGACATCGTGTCTGACCTTTGTTTTAGGAGCATGCAGGTCTAGAAGTTAGTTAGCTATGTGTCGGTATTTCTAAACCCTGCACACAATCGTGTTTCTCACAAACAATTTTAAAGCAGTATTTGTAGATTCATTCAACTGAATGTGACATTTACAGTCAGTTGTGTTCTGGATGATATGTTGAAGATCTCTGGGTTGATTGTATGCGTTCTAACATTTCCTAAGATTTATTTTCAAGGAAAATGAGGGGTTAGGTGAATGTTTCTAGCTTCACTCATTGTTCAGTTGATTGACTGATTGAACACGTTATAGGCGAAACCATGTACTTCTGATTATGGCAAAGTACCGGTTCTACAAGTGTCCAAAACCTACGTTTCATCCCTGCTCATGCGAGTGCGCATTTGCTAGAACCGTTTGTCGGTTTGTGTGCAGGCATTTTCACATGTGATGCCTGATTGTATCTCACATTGTACACGGTGTGTATTTGCTTGGGTGGGACTGGCAAACCCCCCTGAGGCCCGAGATATGAAACCTAAGTTGATCTTTTTCCTCTCGCAAGACAAACAAACACACAATCTTAGACAAGTGCTGAGGCTTTCCAGAAACGGCTTTTTGGTTTCAATCTTACATCTCGCACACACACACACACACACACACACACACACATACAGACACACACGCATAGCCCTGCATATGTTGGCCTGCGAGGTGTCTTCCAAGCCCGCTGTCTCTGGATCTGACGGCAGCAGCGTAATCATTTCATACACATCTGTGTACATGGTGTGTGTTTGGTTGTGTTTACTCAGACTCTGATTAACATTCCAGTGTGTCATTAGGCTTATACACAGTGGAGCAGGGCAGGGACAACCCTTCCCCCCAGCCCACTGGGCTACACCACCAGAACAGCTATGCTACTGAGCTGTACACGCATATACACATGCATGCATGCAAATGTACATGCACCTGATTATGCAAAGCATGTGACTACATATGTTCATATCACAGGAAAGTTGGGGTGGTGAATGTGGCAGTATGCATTTCTTATTATTAATAATATACTATATAATGTATGTCGCAGTCATACTATATCTGGAACAGAAAAACAGCTGCATGTATCATAAAAACAATATTTAATGCCGTGTGAACGGTATATTGGCCCCATCATTGGAAGATCGCAAGTGATGCCACAGCCATCCATGGCCAGAAGTCCAAAATAGCTTTGGATTCTGGTGAATGGCTAGCATGAACATTCATCCCATCCACCCACAGAAGGCTTGCTGACATGGCTATTTGTTAACTCACATAATTGAATTAGCAGTTAGCATTGTCTTCAGCTGTCCGATGATATTAGCCTCAGCAGCAGTTCCCAAATATGTGGTGTTTCAGAAACCACATGCTAGCCATCACCCCCAAACATGGTAGCATTGTGTGATGAGGACTCTAGTTAGTGGGTGGTATTGGACATGATGAAGTTGTTGAGGGAAACAAACTGGCTTAGATCAAAAATAGAGACTGTAAACAACAATAAGCAATAAACAGTAACTGTGTAAACAAGGCTCTGATTTGTTAGTGCGTTCTGTCAGTTCCATAAAATCGGTTCCCAAAGAAACTAAACGTCATATACGTATTATGTATCATGACACCAAGTATTTAAATAAGCATGGAACAGCTATAAATCTATAATTCTGGATCTACGTCCATGTGTATAAACATGAGTACAGAAATGCAATCGCATGGAGGAAATGTGAATATGGGATCCATCACCGGGCCTTGACTCCAATCTGGATCTCATGGAGAGCAGATTGAATCTCTCATGAAAATGAAAAGCCGCGTGCGGTGCGCAGTGGAAGTGGTGCAGGCCTGCTGCTGCATTATTTTTGCTTCGCCTTCGGTCACTTATCCAGATTTTCGAATGCGATCGCCGCCCACTCGCCAATGTGCTTTCAATTTGGCCGCAATTTGAGAATTTGTTTAAATTACAGCGGAGGGGAGGGGGCAGCGGTGAACTGCTGGCATCGTCTCAGCTTCCTCAGAACAGCCAGCAAACCTAGAAGAGCACGTGTAATGGGTGAACAAGGATGTGCAAGTCTGTCTGAGAGTGCGTGTGTGTTCGCTTAGGTTGTGGTGGGGGCCATTGGGCAGGGTCCACAAAAACCAGAAACACTTCATCTGTGTGGCTGGCTGGATTAATCAGGTGAATGGGGCAAAAAAAAAAGAACTTAGAGAAAGAACTACCTTTAGCCTGAGGATATGGGCTTTGCTGTTATTATAACCGTTGCTATTACCATTATTGCAATGCAAGCCTAGCAAAAGCAATGCTAGAATTGTGGGTCCAGATGTGGAATACCCAACTGGGCAGAACATCTTAAATGCTTTGTGCTGGATTGCGGGAAAATTTGTCAGTAGTGTCTAAAATGAGCCCCCAAATTCCTTTAGTCCATCTCTATTAACATTCAGAATGTATATATATATATATACCTACCCACCAAGTTTCATATATATATATATATATATATATATATGAAACTTGGTGGGTAGGTTTGACATCATGAGACTGAGGTAAGCAAGGAAAGGCCTTATCTCTGTACCTGACTGAGCTAATAGCCATGATCGCTGACATTCGAACATGCAAATTGTGATGCCTCCGTGAGTTATTTTGTTAGAGCCAGCACCACTGGCAGACAGCTGCACCATGCAGGTCTACATGTATGCAGACTATAACAATGACTGCCTTTAACACCGCATCAGTACAGTTTTCTGGTAATACTTCTTTATCAGGAGATATTGTAAGGCCATAGTCAAACTCATTTTAATTTTAAGCCATTTAATCATTAAGCCATTTTCATCACATGAATAAGCAATAACAGGGTGAATTTAGCAATTTCCTGAGGACTTATACATCATAATTAGCGCATCAGGTTTTGAAATAAAGACATCCACTGTCATTCAACATCCATGTCATTTACACAGATGCTAGGGTAGGCAGCTGTGTGGAACAGGAATGAAAGCTGGGAGATCAGAATATTACATCTGAGGGTTCAACCCCCTGTGTATAGACATATATTTATATAGTGCATAGCAAAATCTGTGTATACATTTTATATAAAATGCATATATATATATATATATATATATATATATATAGAGAGAGAGAGAGAGAGAGAGAGAGAGAGAGAGAGAGAGAGAGAGAGAGGGAGGGGAACTGTAAAACATGGCAACTTTTGGAGCACTCATGGCAGCAAAACCTCTAACAAGAGAGAAACCACTGTGACAAGCCCAGTGCGGGACATTCTAGAGCCCTTGATGGTTACACAGACCGTAAACATATGTGTGGATTATTCTCTCTCTCTGTCTCTCTCTCTGTCTCTTTCTCTCTGTATTTCATTGATCCATCTCTAAAGTTATGAGGATCAGCGCCTTCCTCTATAAACTGTGTGTGGCGCTGGCATGTGTGCGTTTGTGTTTGCATGGATCTGTCTGACAGTGTATGTGTATGTGACTCAGAGTGTGAGTGTGTGGTCAAAACCAAGATGTAAAAGCTGATGTCCATGTGTAGCAGACATGAGCTGATTTCTGGAAAGAGAGAGAAAGAGAGAGAGAGAGAGAGAGAGAGAGAGAGAGAGAGAGAGAAAGAGAGAGAGAGAGAGAGAGAGAGAGAGAGAGAGAGAGAGAGAGAGAGAGAGAGAGAGAGAGAGAGAGAGAGAGAGAGAGAGAGAGAGAGAGAGAGAGACGTACAGTGTATATTATTTTTCCTTGGGTTATTTTTCTACAGTTATAATCTTTTGGTAAATTTATGTTCTCCTAATAATGTCTAATGATGTAATGTAATACAGATTTGTCATCCCCAAAAAATCCCCCAAAGAAATCCCAAAATAGAGAGAGAGAGAGAGAGAGAGAGAGAGAGAGAGAGAGAGAATAAAAGAAAATTTGACAGAAAGGAAAAAAATACAGAGAGAATGAGAGAGAAAATAAAAATGAAATGAAAACGAAAAGAAAAAGGGAAAATGAAAGAAAGAGAAATAATAAAATGAAAATATGAAGAAGATAAAGAAAGAAAAGAAAAAAAGAAAGAAAGAAAGAAAAGACATGAATATGACTGATGCAGAATGAGAAAAGAAAGAATTAAAGACAAATATAATAAAGGCAAAAATAAAAGTTAAAAAAGGGAGAGAAGGACAAATAATTAGGACAAAAACAAAGAGGTAGAATGAAAAAGAAAGACAGGAAGGACATGACTGGGAAACAAAGGTAGAATGAGAGAGGATGTATAATAAGATAAGAGTAAAAAGCAGAATGTAAAAGAAAGAGTGAGAGAAAATGAAAGATAAATAAAGAGAGGAAGAGTAAAAAAATCAAAAGAGAAACAAAGATATAAATAGAGAGAGATGAAGAGTCAGAGAGAGAGAGAGAGAGAGAGACAGAGAGGGGGATTAGTAGGTAGAGTTTGGCATTATAAGCAGTCGTGAGCAGTTATGAGCAGTTATGCAACAGTCCAGACCCTCAACAGATGTGCTCCAAACACATGCAGAACAGAACCCAGCTCTCCTGGAGGGGCAGACGCTCAGGCGAAGAGACCCTTACAGCTCACACACACACTCGTTCTCATATGTATTATATATTATATGTCACATATACCACATATATATTAATCATTAATAAGCAGTAATGATGCATTAAAAAGGCAACAGTGGCCTGCTGCTTCCTCATTTGTGAACCTCCATGTATCTGTCCTGTAAACCTGAGCTGAGCTCCAGCTCCTCTTCTTACCTTGTCTGGACACCTTCAGCAAACCTTCATATTCATCAAATCAGCTAAAGGTTATTCCAAATTAATAATCATTAATTACCTAATTTTACACAATTCATAACCCTTTCTCTCTCTCTCTCTCTCTCTCTCTCTCTCTCTCATTTTCTCACTCTCTCATTTTCCCTTTCTTTCTCTCCTGTGCCTGTGTGTGTGGGGGGTGGAGGGGGGTTGTTATTTTTCTTCGGGGGTCTGTGGTGTTTGATTGCTGTGTGAGGGTTTAACCCCACACAATGCCGGCCCTGTTCTGTGGCCCCGAAGCCACAGTGCTGGGGTGAGGGGCCCCGAGGTTAAAGTATGTGTGCAGCACCCCCTCCTCCCATATAGCACACCCACACACACGCACGCGCACACACACACACACACACACACACTCACACACACACACACACACACACGAGAAATATCACGGAAATGACTTTGGTCCTTATCTGTTGTGATGCTTATGAGGGATGAAAAATTATGATATTTAAACCCTGTAAAGAGCATAAGCTGTTATTGCCGCTCAATATGCATTACATAACTGAACATCTCACTGAAGCGCTACACTCCATCCAGACCACTTACTCAATTGAGACAGGCTCACTCCAAAGTTCTAGCATCACTTACAGCTCAGTTGATGGAAGATGTCCTAATATCCAGATAATAACATTCAGTTTAATAATTGTGTAATAATATCTTTTTAATCACAATAATATATTTCTCTCCTACTGATGTGCAAATATCAGTATATCAAATCTAATGGTCTTTTAAAACTCATGTTCCAAATAATCCTTATAATTAAACAATTTGTATATAATAGCATCTCAACAGTGAACAGACACCAGCGGTGAGTTAACAAGGCAGTCAGGTTTAAACTACTAGCAGGTTTAATGCCAATTAATTGAAGCTCATGTAACTCAGTTGCATAATAATGCTGGAAAGAGATGTTTAAAGGAGCTAAAGTCTTATTAGCAGTTGTTACATATGCCTTACATTGTTATTACATGTTAATAAATACATCTGGTGCTTTTTATAGTATAGCCTCACAATAATAGGTTACAGCATACCTTTTAACAGTGTATTGTTCCTTCTGTGTTGCAGGTAGCTCATCACTATCGTACAATACACCATCTCACACTGATCAGTCTCCCCGTCTGGCTGCCAAAGAAGGTAAGACAGCTTACAGTTAAAACGAGTACTCCGAAATGCCAGTCTGTTGCAATGGTAGTATATTAGCGATGACCACAGACAATAACAAAACGCCATATTCTTATAATAGAAGGCATGATGGAGTCACGTATTGAAAAACCTTCCTGTTGTTTGATCTCATACCAAGTGGTTTTGTTTTTTTCTAATTGTAATAAATGTATCGTCATCGCTAATCAACAATATGATGCTGTCCAAAGAAAAACATATTTTTGTCAGTTTATACTTTTAGGCATCATTATGCACAAGAGCTGCCATTTACATCGTGCGATAAAAATGAATAGACCAACATAAATGGTTCAGATTGCTTTGGGAAACGTCTGGTTCCATTGACTTCAAAATCAAAATTAAACTAGGTTTTTTGCTCTCTCCTGTAAAGTTGCTGTGTCAGAAATCTTTTCCTTTGGACGATGGCGATATATGTATAAATGTGTGCCACCTAAAAGAACTAGAACACAGTCAAACAGGCAGATTCAAACATATTGAACTGAAATGTACAACAAACAGCAGTATAACTATTACATATCCCTGTAATAAGGCTAAAACTTTTGCTGCGTCGTTCTTTTAATTATACCTAAAAAAATAAATAAAAATAATAATAGCGATTAGCAAACGGCTTATATACCCCCATTAGTTCCAAACACGCAAAGCACATAACCTTGTCAATATCTACAGATGTTAAAACAAAAATCAAGTAAGGGTGATCAAGGTGATCATTTAACACTCTCTCTCCCCATCTCTGGGTGAGCGTATGATGGCTGAGACCTGGGCACTCGCTCGGCAGGTGCTGTCTTTGTTCATCATAAATAAAGAAGCCTGGCTGTTGAGCTGGCCATTCAGCATCCACCTGAAAGTGGAGGGCCTTTCAGAGCAGAGCAAATTAGCAAGACAAAAGCCACGTGCCTTAGAGCCCAGGGCTAGAACAGAGAGAGAGAGGGAGAGAGAGAGGGAGAAACAGAGTGGAGAGACAGGTGTCGTAGACCACGGTACAAAGAGAAAGCGAGAATACACTTGAAGCCAATGGCTCGTGTGGATCTGAATGTTAAAATGTCTGCACAACAATAGCAGCGTAGGCCGTATGCTTAGTTAAGTGAGCTGTTGTGTGCTGTTGAGTGTCTGTATTAGTCAATGTTGGTTTTAAAAAGTGAGGGTTGGATGGAAAGCAGTGTTTCAGTTCCATACAATACGCTATCTGCCTATTTTTATCAGTGTTTTGGCAAACATGGTGGAGTTTAATGCACCTGAAAGTAATCAGTTGGCCTTGTTGTTGTGCTTCATGTGTTCCCGAGAGCCTTACTGCCAGTTGTTCCATGCTCTTTTTTAATAATCTACACATTAGAAAGTGATAGATAGTATATCAGTTCTAACAGCATTTCTCAAATCAAATCAAATCACTTTTATTGTCACGTGTCACTTACACAGGTGTGAAGGTGAGTGAAAAACTAGGTGCATAGTCCTTTACTGATAGATAGATAGATAGATAGATAGATAGATAGATAGATAGATAGATAGATAGATAGATAGATAGATAGACAGACAGATAGACAGATGCACAAGAGAGTTGTACAGGTAGAGACAGAGATACAAAATAAAGTATGAAAGTATAAAAATAGAGTCCATAGTGTCTGCGTAAAGTATAAAGTATAAATGGAGGTAGTGGTAAACCATTTGCTGAGCAAATTAAGAAGATTGCTGTTGTCAGCCATATAGACATACGCTACAGATATACAATATGAATGGAAGATAACAGTAGGTCAGTCTATATGTGCAAGTATAAATATGCTAATGTAAAGTGCAGAGTGATGATTGTCCATGGAGATCGCCGTTTAGATGGTTTTGGTGAGATGTGCTGAACCAGGTCCATATACCGGTGCCTCAGCACTACTGGCTGTTCAGTAGTCTGATGACTAAGGGGAGGAAACTCAGAGACGGTTGGTTCTGGACTTGCTTTGGAACCTCCTCCCACTTGGCAGCTGTGAGAACAATTGATATTGTTTTTAATAACAATTGTTACTAAACAATAAAAACAAACATATACAAATGTCCTTGCTGCACTGAGGAACGCTGGATGTAAATGGAGGTTTCTGGTTGATTGGTTATTATGTATGTTTCCTGTACATGCTGCGCTCATTGCTGTCAACATATAGTGCTTGATTGGTGTGGATAGATAATTATTCAAACATTAGACTCCAAAGTACAACGTAATCCCTCAGGCTCTTTACACTCCACAGGTAGTGGAGAGAAAGTGCCTTTCTAAGAACTCAAAAGGCCTTCATTCTTCATTTGTGTTCATTCGTGTTTTTGATGTGAAAGTATTTGATTGTTTTCTGTTTAGGAGTCTTTTTGTGTTTTGGGAGGTTTTGATGGAGCATTTGTTCTTTTGATGGAGGAGTTATTGGCGTTTTGATGATGTAATCTTTGGTGTTTTTAGGTTTTTTCATGGAGGATTGGTGGTGAGAGTGTTTGGTGGATTTTATGTGGGTGCCTTGAGTGTTTTTAAGAGTTTTATGCTTTTGGGTGTTTTTGATTAACTACTGTTGTTTGGTTAAGTATTATGGTGTTTCTTAATATCTAATCAGGGAGTCTTTGATGTTTTTGATAGACAAGTGGAGTTTTAAAGGACACAAATTTGGTGCTTTGACATTGGGGTATTTGGTGTTTTGGGCTTCGTTAATAGAACTTTGATGTATGAGTTTTTGATGAACTGTTTTGCAACTTCTGATGTTTATTAATCAGTGCGTTGTTGGAGCTTTAATGAATAAGTCTTTAGTGTTTTTGATATAGGAGTATTTTTTTTATTTTTTTATGTTTGGTTTTGTTAATGGGTCTATGGTGTTGTTGTGTTGTTTGACTGGACAAGCCTTGAGTGTTTTAATATTGGAGGTTTTGGTGTCTTTGGGGTTTCCATATAGTGGAAGGCAAAAGCTTTGATGTTTGATGTAGTCGTTACTGGTGCTTTTCATGTAGGACCTTTGGTGTGTAGGGTGCTTCGGTGTAACTCTTTTTTTCATAACCTTTAGAACCTTGTCATTACTTGTGCATACTATACATGTGTGTACCGTTTTTACAATAGCATAAAACATAGGTGAGAATTTGTAGACTCTCTATGTTGTTTATTATGTATGGAATAATGGAATATTTGATGCGATATTAGCCCTTTGACCTTGCTCAGAAATATATCTCATAGATATATAACAATGACTTAGTACTAAGTTTGTTAAAGTAGATTGATCTATCTATGATGCATTTTTGCTAGGTCTGGGGTAATCTCTTCAGACTGTAGTCTACTCCAAGCCTGTAATAACACTGATAGCCCTCAGGTCCTGAGAGAAATGCTATCTTCTTAGGACCAGAAGAGAATATGTCCAGATAAGTGTCTGAGTAAAAGCAGGATATCTGAACCGTGATGAGTGCTCTCAGACCCTCATTAAAGCCATTAGTACAAGGAATACTAGAGATTAGATAATGGCAAAAGGCCATATGACCTTTGACCCATAGCAGTGCGATCCACCTTCCATTGTACTGTATCTGCCAATCTTGGATGCACCACGCTGGATGTGTCCAGAAGTTGTGAATTGTGTGAATACAAATGTCAAATTCATATTACTTAATTCTTAAGGAGGTTATTGTGTGTTCTCATTATAGGGATTCTAAATGGAGATTGAAAGGAATATGTTCGCCCGAACTAGAAACATATGCCTAATATATGAATAACAAATATAGTTTGTTACATGTGGGATACTTTTATTTAAATAAAGAAAATCAGCAATTAACTAAAATACAATACATTTTCATTACATAACATGAACATACCATATATGAGTTATATATGTTATCCATATCTGAATAATGGTTTATATCATGTATTGTATATGTTTATATATGTTGATAAATTACAGAACTATATGTCCATATATGAGTTGGCATATACGTCCTATATATGCCCATGTTTGACTAATATCAGTTAGATATATAAGTAGAAATATATGTGTGCTAATATATATGTGTCCCATATTTGAAATCCATACATTGCCAGGCATCAGTTTTTTGGAAGACGTATATGTTTATTAAACAGCATTTGAAAGTAGTGGGACAGTGCATTTTCAACAAAGCTTAGTAATGAAAGCGATTTAATCATATTCAGGAAGTACTGATTAACATTTTTGTGTATTTTTGTCATAATTATAGAAAGAAATTAGTAGACAGAACTCAGGCACCTCATTCAAACTCAGCCTAGATGATGTTGGCAATTCAGACCTATATATACATACATATATATATCATTTTTGTTGCAGTATGTTAAATGAAAATATGGAAATGCCATATTTAAATGATAAGTTATAAAAGATACGCATGTGTACTTTAAAAACATATAACTTCCCAGGGGGTTTTAAGTACTGTACCTGAAAGTTCTGAACAGTAACAGCACAAAATAGGATGTGTGTGGAATTGTATGTATGGTGATGGCTTCTTAAACATGAGTGGGATATTCTATATCAAAATCTGGAGCATTTGTTATCACAAAGTAATTACGAGCATGTGTTATCATAAAGTCCGATTATGAGCATGCCATACCCTCCAGACTGTTTAGGAGTACTGCTGGTCTAGACGGCTGGGTGAGCTGGACTGTTATTTTGACTAGTGGAGCTGCAGCCTGGTCTCTGAGGAATCACCACACCCAGCGCAGCATAGTCGAGATGAGGGGAGGGGAGGTCTTTGAGCTGGATAGAGAGTAGGGGAAGCACAGTGGTTGAAGTCATTTTGAGCACGGCCTTTATATTTAAGCCCTGTAAACTCTTCTGAACTCTTTTCAGTATCATCAAAGACCCTTAGTCATGAAGATTCATTGCTTTAGTTGTAAGAACGAATTACACATGTAATTACAGGGTTACGCAATAGTTATGACAATGGCCGTTATGCATTTTCAGTTCAATAGTTTTGAATCTGCCTCTTCAAGTGTGTTCCATTTATATATATATATGTATATATATATATATATATATATATATATATATATATATATATATATATATATATATATCTACACACAAATTAACATACTGGCCATTGGCCACACAATAATGGAGAACTCCAAATGAGGTTCTCTGAATCAGGGTACCTGACTTACCCTGCTCAACTTTCCAAAAGGTCTGCAAAACCTCCAGGCAAAAAAATAGCTTCTAGTTAGACCTGGAATTTGCTACCATTTAAGTTTTGGAGTGACTGCAGTAGCAAAATGGGCCTCTTCGCTCTCTAGTGTTTGAGCTAAGGGATTTGAGAGTTAGGCAGCCATAGCTGTTTTTTTTTTCCTCTGCTATGGCTTAAGCTCATGGTTCCTCCAGTTCCTCATCCCTATCATACAGTAGTAACGTCCACCGCCATTGTTTTCTTTTCGAATTCCGAAGTTGTGTTTCGTCTGCTCACTCTCTCGTTTTTCCCCCCTTCTTTCTCTCTCTCTCTCTCTGTGGATTGTGCCTTTCTCCTTCTCCTGGAAGGAGGTAGGCTGATGTGTGTTTTTTCATGGCGGAGGGGGTGAAAAAAGTGAGGGAAAAAAGGGCCAGGAAAACAAAGAGAGGTTGTGTGCAGGCTCAGCAGGCAGGAAACGTAACTCTCTCAGGACTCTCCCTCCCTCCATCTCTCTCTCCATTTCTCTCTCTTTCTCTGTTTCTCTCTCTTTTCCCCCTTGCACCAAGTCTTGTTTCCAGATCACTCTAGAGAGGAAAAAAAGATGGAGAAGTTCAGATTCAATTTCAAGAGAAACTTTTGAGAAGTTCAGAATCAGAGCGATTACTGAAGAACAGTGATGCAGGAGTTATGGACTGGCTATCATAGGCTGTCATAAGAAATTCTGCTTATTGGAGAGGAATGTGAATTAATACGGCTTTCCCTTCATCATCAAATGGTCCGAGATTGTACAGGGCAGCTGGGAGTTTAATACAAACACCTAAAGATATAACACTACTTCTTCAGTTCCTGACATCGCAATGACTAGTTGAGCACTGCCCAGATAGACTTAGCACTGGATATAGCATCGTCTGCCTTTCCTCATGTTCAGAAAGACTTCTAGGTCACCCACCCTCAGATACCACAGCATTGTTCTCAGCGAGAAATGTTGGCTGAGGATGTATGATGATTTTGAAACAAGTGGGCTGTTTTTTCAACTCATTCCAAACCAAATGTTTGCTTTGTTCTCCGTAGTAAGAGTGTTAAAGGTCCACCCAACAGGATTTTAAGGACGGCCACCAGAAGATGGCAACGTTTGCTCGTTCTTACCTTTAGACCACTAGTGAGAGAGCTGCTTTTGAAGTCGGACAGAATGCCACTGCCCTCTCATTATTCAAAATCAAAAATAAAAGTTTTAATATTAATAGCAATGACTATATTACTTATTATTTTGTCGCTGTCCAAAGAAAAACAAGTATCTCCAAATTAGCAACTTTACAGGAAAGGCCAAAACCCAATTTAATTCTAATGCAAGTCAATGGAACCAGATTTTCTCCAAGCGATCTTTTGGCTATTTCTGTTTGTCCATTCATCATGAAATTCACACCCAGTGTAAACAGCAGCTCATGTGATCAAATGATGAATAAAAGTGAAAATCGTCAAAAATGGAGATACATGTTTTTCATTGGACAGCGACGATTTGCTTGTTTCCTCATAGTCATATTACAAACTGATTGTAGTAAATGTGCGTCCATGTATGGCTTGTTGCCACATGCAAAGAAGTTGTGTTGAAAGTGAGAATTGTAGACTCTCAATTAATATCTCATATGTATTTGCTTGTGGACGAAGAGTTATGATTTGAATTATATGGAAAAAAATGCTACAGGCACAAAATCATAATTCTAATTTTGTTAAACAAAAAGCTTGAATGTAAGCTGAATTTTAAATAGGTCATTATGCAACTACAACTTTATTAGCCCTAATATGTAGTAATTACTTTTTAATTAGCATGTAATTACAATGTAATGTGTCAGTTGTCTTGAATACATAGCAAAACAACAACTCTAGATTTCTGAGTGAGTTAAAAATGATTATTTTGAACCATTAAAGTTAGTAAAAACTTTTTAAAGCCTTTGCTTAGGCACCGTTACGCCCTGTATTGATTTTCATGATGTCGCTGCTATGTGATTTAGTCAGATCAACGTTGTGAGCATTGGTGGCTTCATCATTAAGCCCGGAGGGGTGGTCGTACTCTCTGAGGAATGGGGATAATGATTAGCAGTGATAGTTGGCTAATTTCCGTGTGGGACAGAAGGATCAGCATTATGCTGCAAGGCACAATGAGACCGTTTTAGAAGCACATATGAGAACATTGTGTCTGCCCAGAACGTGCATGGGAAACATACGAGTGTCTCCTTGATTTCCTGCCATCTCTCCCCACACTCTTGTGCTTTTCTAACGTATTTAGAATAGAGCTGGACATTCACAGCCACGATAGTGCCTCTGATGCAATGTTAACAAACCCGAATTCAGCTTCTGGCAGACGCAGATTGTGAAGTGATTTACAACTTGAAAAACCTGAATGGAAATGTTTCATTGTGGGTTTGCAGTGAGTGTGTATGTGGATTCAGAAACTGGTCAGTCTGTTGCAACCTCCTTAACTGTAATTTATGGCAGGCAAGTTAGGCCTCGGTCCTGCTCCGAGACGATGCAGAGTGCCAGATAAAACCACACGGCTCTGACCAGATATCCTCTCTCTTGCTCTTTCTCTTTCTCATTCACCATTCACACACACACACACACACATAGATCGGACCACCAGAGGGTGTCTCTTGACATTTCTCTCTTTCCAATACACGCTCATGTTTCCACAAGTAGAAAAATAAATGCAAACTGTGCTTTCAGCTTGCCAGTAAGGATATAGAGACACAAACAAGTCTAGCCTTGTCTAAATAGGGTCACATATTTGACAGGAATTCAATACTTCCCCGGCAGTTATCTTGAGCTTTATAGGATAGCGATAATCTTGGGTGCAAAAGATGGCTGTCGAACTGAGCAAAACATTTCTCTCTTCCCTTCAGATGCCTCGTATGATGCTGTACGGAGGACAGGCTGGTCGAATAACATGCACAGTGGCAAAGGTGGGCATGCTACACATCATTAAGACTGAATTAGCCCTTTTAAGCTCCGAGTTAAACCCAGACAAAGTTAGTGTTGCTGTTGCTGCCACTCAGGCATTTAAACCTGCCAGCAGGTTCAGATGTCCGTCATGAAGTGAAATGAGCTGGCCTGTATTAGTGTGATTAACAAATGATACAAGGAGGAGATATTATTATTTGAATTCTATAAAAAAGAAATGGTACATATGTTCTTTTCTCAAAACAAGAGCATCCTTGTTTGTTACTGTTTGGCAAAAAACACTAGGCTACATTTAAAATGTAAGTTTATTTTGTAATGAAATAAATATTATGTCTAATATAATGTAATTATCTTGTAATTATCATGTAATTACAAAAATATGTCTGCATGTGTGTTGAATACATAGCAGAAACACAACTAAGTTGAGAATAATTATTATGAGTATTAACATGAGTTAGGGATATTAGGCTCATTTATAGTCATTTATAAATTCTCATATAGTCGAGAAATCTACCGAAAATGGTTAAACATTTTAGAGCTTTTGCTTAGGGGCCATCAGTCCCTGTAACGCTTTTTATGATGTACTTAAATCAACATTGTGAGCATTGGTGGCTTCGTTATTAAGGCCAGAGGTGGGTGTATTACTAGGTGATGCACTTTGTAAAGACAGGCACAATGTATTGATCTTTAGCTTTTCTTTATACTTAATTTAATTTATCAAATGACTCAGCAACTCTGTGATCTACTCAGGTGTGAAACATAGACTAGCTTTATCTCCTAAAACAGGATTGTTATTCCCATATTTATGTTAAATCAATATTAACTACGGTTAATCATTCTGCTACTTCTTTAGAAGTTATGTGCACATTTTTAGGCCTACTGAAATGAGTTATGAAAGTGAGCCCACATAAAAAGCCTTCCTGTTTAGGGGGCTAACTTAAAAATACTTAAAATATTTGCTGTAGCAACTGATCCCTTAGACAGGAGCCCCCCTTTATTCATGAACTTTTGTGCTCCAATAAGCATTGACCGGAACAACCAGCTGCTGCTCATGATATCTTTGGATGAGGACTGATGTGAAAGGGACACTGACAGTCTATGTTCTATGTTTCAGGTTCCCCAACTGTAGTCTCTCAGAACGTGTCTAAGGGCACTGAACAGACTAGGCCTCAACCAGGTAACACATATCCTCCACCATGTTGCTTCTTGAAACATATCAACAAGTTGCTTAATAAACATTATCAGGAGCAGAAATGGAGTAGTGAATGCTTTTCTGTGCTTCCTCCATCAGACCCCTATCAGATCCTAGGACCCACAAGCAGTCGGCTTGCCAACCCAGGTAAGAAGATCAAGCTGATTAGTCAAAAAGTGTGACAGGTTTTATCCTAGGGATTTCAGGCTCCAAGCCTTGAAGGCCAAAAACTAGAATTTCATACTAACTAGCGTGTTATATAATGTTCCATAGCACAGTATTGCATCCCTCAATTTGATAGAATCCCTACTTTTCCATCCTATTTGGGTTTTTTTGTGCTTTTGGTTCAAGTATCTACTTTTGTTATCTTCAAGAAACATCATTAGAAGCCCGTTTTCCTAGCCTTCAAATTTTCCATGTTCCACGATTAGCTTATCAGCATGGGTTTTACACTAGCATCTGCAAAACCGTGGTCCTCCAGGATCTGAGTCTGACACCCCTGAGCTAGACCACTGGAATACATAACATTGTCTAAGTTTCCGACGACGGAAAGCAAAATATAACACGGCATGCTAAAGACATTATGCGTAGTGAAGCAGCAGGGGATGACTGATTCCTCAGTTCTGCACGGTTCCTCACTTTTTTCACTCTGTTAATGTGTATGTCCAGGCTCAGGTCAGATCCAGCTGTGGCAGTTTCTGTTGGAGCTCCTGTCAGACAGTGCCAACGCAGGCTGCATCACGTGGGAAGGCACCAATGGCGAGTTTAAGATGACCGACCCAGATGAGGTGGCGCGACGCTGGGGCGAGAGGAAGAGCAAACCCAACATGAACTACGACAAGCTGAGCCGCGCGCTGCGCTACTACTATGACAAGAACATCATGACCAAAGTGCATGGCAAGCGTTACGCCTACAAGTTCGACTTCCACGGCATCGCACAGGCCCTGCAGCCACACCCGACAGAATCGTCCATGTACAAGTACCCATCCGACCTGGCCTACGTGCCTTCATACCACGCGCACCAGCAGAAGGTCAACTTTGTCTCTCCACATCCGCCTTCCATGCCCGTCACCTCCTCCAACTTTTTCGGCCCCACTAACCCCTACTGGAGCTCTCCAACGGGAGGGATTTACCCCAGTGCCAGCGTGCCCCGTCACCCAAACTCTCACGTGCCATCCCACCTGGGCAGTTACTACTAAAAGCCTTTGACCCTTCGTCTCATTACTCACATGCCAACCCCAAGCTGCACTCGGAAAGAACGAACCAAAAGAAAAATTTATACAAAAGGATGCTGGAAAAAAGGCAAGGTGCTTCTCCTCGGTGAAACATGGCTAAAATCGCAAAACTGAGGAACTAATTGAAGAAGGGAAAAAGAGAATGGACCAAAAGAAAAACTGGATGTTGTGTCGATCCACTTCAAAATGGAGTACTACTTATTCACAGGACAAGTGACTGCTTGGTTTATGTGTTTTGTTTTGTCCAGAGCATTTTGTTTTGTCTGTTTCCCTGTGTTCTTGTGCCTTCCTATCCCGGAAAACAGTTTGGGCCAAAGCATCACCTACCTACCCGACACTGATCCTAACTGTTACCTGGAAGTGATGTATCACTTTGAAATTGACTGAGATCAAAGTCACTGAAAGTTCATAGCTGTAAATTGCCATGTTCTGCAAATGTGAAACTATTCAGTCTCTATATTCGGGCTTGTCCTAAACCGCAGCAGCCCAAAGATCTTCACAAAATGTCCCAGTGAGCATAAGTCCCACCATAAGATCAATTGGCACCTGGAATATGCTGCCATTTACTTCTCATTTGTCCTCTTAACTGGAATGCTAGAACATTGTCTATTGTTTAAGAAACATGCTGTAGGTTTTTTCATGCCATGATTTGTGCCAGGCAGCACTCTTAAAATACAGGATTCATTGGAGCCATGAAATAGAATAGCTCCTTGTGTTCCTTTAAAGTACCTTTGTGTGAAGTGCCTCCAGATAATGTAACCGAAGGTTAAGGGTTTTCTTGCTCAGGACCATTTCGGAATCTATTTTGAAGCATGTAGCTTGCTCTAAACTAGAGGTTGCACTTGTCAGCTAGTCGACTTTTCTGCCTGGTAATGATGACTTAAGATTGATGTTGACTATTCGCTGATCAGATCACCAACAACATGGATGGCTAAGAGAAGGCAACTGGTGAGCAGCCTGTTCTGTGTCTCTGGTTGGCTAGCAATGTCAAACTTTACTTACCTATAGAGTTTATTCCAGCAATATAAAGTGCTTCAATACTTAGATAATGAACATTAAAATTGTGGAGTACAGCTCTATTTCTGGATTCCTGAAAGGAATGCTATTAAAGGCTTGTTATAAAGGGCATGTCATGATCTACTGACCTGTGAAGCCTGGTTTGGTTCTAACATATCGATATGGAACATGATTATCTTCAGATTCCCAGAGTTTCCCAAAGACTAGGACTAGGTCAAGTATTGTTTGTGAGGGGCCATAACAACAAGAACTAGGGTGCACCTCAGTTGAAGATTCCAAGTCTCTGGTTCCCAGAAGTCTTGCAATGCAGTGGTTCTTTGGAAAGGATGCATCCTACTCCACCCAAACCGGCTTCATCATGGATATTTAAATCTAGATTCCTAAGGCAGATTGTTACAAAAATATCCCCTTGTCCTGTGATTTTATTCATGACCTCATCAGCGATTAGTCAGCATTGACTCAAGTCAACTCATCACGTATCTGTTGGATTCTGAAGTCGTGCAACCGCCTACTCTAAGCTTTTTCCTATTTATGTCAATGACCATGTCAGTATTAATGTTGCTGGCCAGTTCTCTGACCATCTGAGTGACTGCACTTGTCTGCTTTTTCAGTGTTATACTTTCAAGAACCTAGAAGGAATGTTTCCATTTGTCAGTCCATGTGTCCATCATCAAAATCCCAGAAGGAACATTCCCTGCAGGTCACTGCTGTTGTTAGGAATTGACTGTCTGTTAAGAGTGTCTATCACCGTAACATTCCCAAAAAGGGGGGCCTGATGTTACTAACATGAATACATCACACGGAAATCTGTTGGTGTTACTCCGATATGGAAACATGGCCAGCTGCCGAAGACTTGTGGTTGATCTTACGCAAGACAATCAAACATTGTAAAGCTTATATTACAATGCATTAAGCCAAACAAGACAAGTGCTGATGTGAAAGCCGACTATCAGGAAGAGGGTGAACTTTAATTCACTTAGTGTTACTTTCAAAAGCATTCCAAAGTGGTTTTCCTCTCACCACTGTACCTCGCTGGTTTTTCCAAGTGTAGTTTTGTGTTTGTACTTTTCTTATATGCCAGTGAAAACTGAAATCCACTTTAACTCATCTCACAAATGTAACTCAACCGCCATTTCACTTCAAACGCAATTACCTTAACGCAGTACCTTTGTCTTAACGTCCTTACCTGAAGCTACTTAGATCACTGAACAGTTGAATGTGGACATTATGCAAAAGTACCTCTTTAAGAATAAATAAGTAAATAAAATCTTTAATGAACTAAACAATTCAACAGTTAAAACAGCAACACAAAAGGTTGATAACCAGAGAGATCCTCAGATTCGCGAACGCTGTGCGTTTGTCAGACCTATTTGCTATTATTTTTAATCAACGGTCAACTAGGCATTAAAAGCATCTTACTGTATAAATTATGCAGAGTTATTTTCATATGTGACAGTATTAAAAGATCAAGAAAATTAATACGAGTTGACCTCGGTCAAAATGCAAACTTTTTTAAAGCCGTTGCTGAAGGTAGTATGTACAGCATTAATGTTTTGTATCTGTACATTTGGGCAATAACTTTATGACTTTTCTTTTATTTGGTTTCATTTTATTGTGTGGTGCTTCGCCATGGTGAGGCAAAAGTATTTGATTTGTATGTTTTCTTTTTGGTTTTTGTTTCGTTTTTCTCTTTGATGATACCACAAATGCATTGAAGACAATCATTAGCCTCGACAAACCACAATGTCAAGTGCCAAAACACTTCCTAAAGTGCCATTATAAGAATGCTTCTCATGCTAAAGACCCAAAGGTCAAATCCTGATTCCAATGGATTGGCGAACCATAACCAAAAGCCATTCTCTTTGCTGAATTTTCCTATATATAGCAAAACGCAATTAAAGAAAAATGTTGAAAAAGTCAAAAAAAAAAGAAAAACACCCCATCATCTCTTCAAAGCATCACTATCTAATGAAGGAATTGTGCTATTTCATATATGCAATGTATTTTGGATTTTATATATATGAAAAATATATATATATAATTTTGCAATTAATCTTTTTTTGTTACTGTTTGTTGTTCCTGCAATGTATTTTTACCTTTTATAAAAGGGCTTTGTAGATAAAATGTGATAAAAACAATAAATGTTTTTACATTACAAGCTACTGAAATTTTGTGTATGTTTTAAAAGTGTGTTCTTTGTCATTTATCTGTTTGCCTTGAGTAATCTCAGATATAAAGTAGGTGAGGGTCCTCTATATCATATGATCATTCATTTTTGATTACCTTTGTTAAGCTATAGGCCTACATGTAAAGAATATGAAACGAATGCTCAACTAATAAAATTATTAATTTTATATAAATGGCTGGTCCAGAATTATATATATATATATATACAAAGAATGTCTATAATTACATCTATAATGCATATGCTAGCAGTTTTTAAGGTTAATACATTAAAAGAATAAGTAATGCTTAAGAACACCTATATAATAAACACAGTTCAGAGCTAACCTTTCTAGTCTAGTTGCTGTATATTCATTTTTAAATGTACTAGCATTTTTTAATCTAAGTCTTTAGTCTAAAAGAGTTGATGTTGAGGTGATGTTAAATACTAAAAGTGTCTTGGAGTTTTATATATATAAATTGATATTTAGAAATATGAACATTTAGGGTAATAAGTTCTACAGCTTAAATGATGTTCAATAACTTATAATTTTGCCAACATATAACGCATGTTTATAGTCTTGTTAATGTATATTAGTATCTGTATATACTAGAATTGTTGATAATCATATATATTAATTAAAGTACCTAAAATTTCCAGACGTATATCTGAACCAAGGTTTCTAGTCTAGTTAAAGCATATTTATTATGATGTGCAAGTGTTTTTGAGTCTGATAGATTTTAAGGTTAAAGTGATCCTAGCTTCTAAAAATGTCTAAAATTGTGGACGCATATCCAAACCTAGTCTTGTAAATGTAACAAACTTTTAGAAATATTCATTTAGAAATAAACTTTTAGAAATATTATCATTTTTAAGGTCGATCTTTTTTTACAACAATTAAGTTTGTTAACTCTCCCACACACCCAATCAAGGTGCCTAGTCTTGTTAATGTATAATGATATCTGGATAAGAATTTTTAGGGTTAATATACATCAAAATAATACTCCTTAAAAATCCTTACAAAGTACCTATACATTCCAGACACACGTCAGAACCAAGGTTTTAGTCTAGTTGGTGTGCATTTATGATTGAAGTTACAAAGATTCTTTATAGTTAATAAATTTAAAGGTGAAAAACATGCTCATCAACCCCAAAGAGTTGCTTATAAATTACAAACACATATTTGCACCATGCTTTCTAGTGTAGTTAATGTACATTCACATTTGGATATACATTTATTCTACATCGTTAATTCATTTTAGGGTTAAAATGACATCAAACCTTAAAAAAAGAGTTTACAAACTGGACACACATATCTGCACCAAGGTTCTAGTGTAGTTAATGTATGTATATTTATATTTGGCTATTCTAATTTTATAGCAAATAAACTTTAAAGTTAAAATCATGACCACTGGCTAACAAAAACTTACGGCTGAGAAATACAATGGAAGAAATTCTGTATTATGTACCAGCATCATAAGCCTTTAACAGGGTGAATGCCACTTGTGCGTTGGCTGTAATTTTCCTTGGTTAAAAAAGAAGTATTTTGTGTGTAGGTCTGTGCCTTAAAAATATACAAATCTATCCTCCCTCAGGGCAGCTGTGTACATTTATGAGTGTGTGTGTGTGCGTGCATGTCTGTGTGTGTGTGTCTGTGTGCGTGTCTGGCTGTGTGTGTGTCTGTGTGTGTGTGTGTGTGTGTGTGTCTGTGTGAGTGCGCCTGCATGTGTGTGTGTGTGTGTGTGTGTCTGTGCGTGTCTGTGTGTGTGAGTGTTTGTGAGTGTGTCTGTGTGTGTGTCTGTATGTGTGTCTGTGTGAGTGTGTGTGTGTGTGAGTGTTTGTGAGTGTCTGTGCGTGTGTGTGAGTGTGTGTGTGTGTGTGCGCATGTCTGTGAGTCTGTGTGTGTGTGTGTGCGTGTCTGTGTGTGTCTATGTAAGTGTCTGTGTGTGTGTGTTTGTGAGTGTGTGTTTGTAAGTGTGTGTGTGTCTCTGTGTGTGTGTGTGTGTGTCTATGTGAGTGTCTGTGTGTGTGTGTGTGTGTGTGTGTGCCTATGTGAGTGTCTGTGTGTGTGTGTGTGTGTGTGTGTGTGTGTGTGTGTGTGTGTGTGTGTGTGTGTGTGTGCGCGCATATGTGTATATTTATGTGTGTGACAAACACGAGCAAATTCCCTTGTTTACTGGAAATGCCTCTTCATCACTCGGAGTCTCGTATTCTGAGTCAGAGGGCAACTTTTTTTAAACAAAAGCATTCCAAGGTGCACCACCCTTTCTTACGCACAAACTTAACCCCACTTCCCTTTCCATAGACACCTAACCGAGAAACAGAAACACTCATCTTTAGGCTTCAGTTGTTATCTATGACCAAACCTGAAAGCACATCAAAGATAATGATTGGCTGGTTCCACTGTCTGAAGGATCTAGTCCTGACTAATTGGGTTATGCAATAAGACAAATGAAACTGAACACATTCTTGAATCACAGTAGTTATAAACAGCTTCAAATTACTCATTAAAATAAGCTGTCATGTTGCATATTGAAGTTTATGAAGTTGATGCAATGGGGTAGCAATCTCGCATGGCAGGTCATAGCTTTGCATTGGCTGCCCTCTTGTGACCAGTATCGGAACTGTGAAACTGTGGCACCTTTTCGCAAGATATATAGAGTTAACATATAGGGTACACAACTGCACAGTGTAAATAAAAATAACAACCGTAAAAATAAACTAATGTTTTGTTTTTTTTGTTAGCACTGAAAAGTGCTTTCGTAAGCATTACAATATTAATATCAGGATGCAAAATTGGACAATAAGGACATCTAATTTAAGCTTCAGAAGCATTTTCTTACTGAAAACATGCCTTATATAACCTCCTGAATAGACATCTGTACATTATAGCAATAGCTAGAATTAAATACAGGGGTTGGACAATAAAACTGAAACACCTGGTTTTAGACCACAATCATTTATTAGTATGGTGTAGGGCCTCCTTTTGCGGCCAATACAGCTTCAGTTCGTCTTGGGAATGACATATACAAGTCCTGCACAGTGGTCAGAGGGATTTTAAGCCATTCTTCTTGCAGGATAGTGGCCAGGTCACTACGTGATGCTGGTGGAGGTTCGTCCTTCTTGGTGGTATGCTGACATTACCCTGGATACCGTGGCTCTTGATACATCACAAAGACTTGCTGTCTTGGTTACAGATGCGCCAGCAAGACGTGCACCAACAGTTTGTCCTCTTTTGAACTCTGGTATGTCACCCATAATGCTGTGTGCATTGCAGTATTTTGAGCAGAACTGTGCTCTTACCTGCTAACTGAACCTTCACACTCTGCTCTTACTGGTGCAATGTGCAATTAATGAAGATTGGCCACCAGGCTGGTCCAATTTAGCCATGAGACCTCCCACACTAAAATGACAGGTGTTTCAGTTTCATTGTCCAACCCCTGTAGCTCATGTGTAATGAATGCTAAGCACACATAATATGACCACAAAGCTCAGATATACCTACTAAACCCTAATGAAAGTACCTGGGCTTTAGCTCAGAATAAGAAGTACGCTTCCTTGCACTCATGATTGATGTACAGAAAGTGTGCTAGTTTTGATATACTATGTACTTAGTATGCTAATATATATCATTACTGCTATTAACCCATAAGAGCCCAGACCTGTTTCCCTTTAAGGGATAATAATTGAGAGTCAGTTATAAGATGATTAAAGATCAGTCTTATTGTGACAAAGGGGTCACATGACGCCTTCTGTAAGTATTATAGAGTCATAATACTGGTAGCATATGTCACAACAACAACAATTTCATAACTGGTATTCTATCACGGCGTTCTAGAAATGGCATCAGAATATGTATATGTAATATAGAACATGGGTATATGTAATATAGAATATGGGTATATGTAAAATAGAATATGGGTGTATGTAATATAAAATATGGGTATGTGATATAGAATATGGATATATGTAATATAGAATATGGGTATATGTAATATAGAATATAGGTATATGTAATATAGAATACGGGTATGTGTAATATAGAATTTGGGTATATGTAATATAGAATGTGGGTATGTGTAATATAGTATATGGGTGTATGTGTAATATAGAATATGGGTATATGTAATATAGAAAATGGGTATATGTAATATAGAATATGGGTATATGTAATATAGAATACGGGTATATGTAATATAGAATATAGGTATATGTAATATAGAATATAGGTATATGTAATATAGCATATGGGTATATGTAATATAGAATACGGGTATGTAATATAGAATATGGGTATGTGATATAGAATACGGGTATATGTGATATAGAATATGGATATATGTAATATAGAATATGGGTATAGGTGACATAGAATATGGGTATGTGTAATATAGAATTTGGGTATATGTAATATAGAATGTGGGTATGTGTAATATAATATATGGGTGTATGTGTAATATAGAATATGGGTGTATGCAATATAGAATATGGGTATATGTAATATAGAATACGGGTATATGTAATATAGAATATAGGTATATGTAATATAGCATATGGGTATATGTAATATAGAATACGGGTATGTGTTATATAGAATATGGGTATATGTAATATAGAACATGGGTATGTGTAATATAGAATTTGGGTGCATGTGATATAGAATAGGGGTATATGTAATATATAGAATATGGGTATATATACACATTAGAGATCTTAAATGGGTCGGAACCTTAAATGTACATAACCCAGACTTTAAAATGAGCTGGTTTGGTCTCTAACTGCACTAACCAAGCACATCGCCATTTTTTAAATTAGGTCATATGTTTACCAACTGTCATGTGACTGCATCCAGGATGTTCAGTATAGGTCGCTCAGGGACTCCATGTGTTTAGGTGAAGGATAAAGCTGTAACTTTACAGACTTTTAATAGACTTGTGACACAAACGTCACTGTGGGCTCTTATGGGTTAAAGTGCCGTCGCACACCTTGCAGTAAGAATGGGGCAAAACAACACCTGAAATGCTACACTACAGCGCTTGGTATTCATCCTGCCTAAATGTCTTTAAAGTGTTGTAGGAACGGCAACATGTAGTAGAGGCTTCACCTTTCCAACTTTTTTTGAGAATGTGCTGCAGGCCTAAAGAAAATAACGTTGACCAGACAAAACATGATACATCTAGGGAGCATAATGTTTGCAATAAAGTAAATACAAAGTAAATGTTAGAAATACTGCATTTTGTGTTTGCTTTTATCATATGGTCCCAACTTCTTCATGGGTTAATCAAGGCTCTGTGGACTGGTTTATCTTAATCCCAAGACAATGAATGGATAGAACTTTAATCAAAGGAATATTTAGCAATTGCATGTCTTTAGCATTGGCTATGAAAACTGAGATCATGTTTCTTAACGACATCACCTTAAGGTAACTTATACAAAGAGAAAAGTAGAGGCCAATAAATCAAACCCTGTAGGACTCCACACATTCCACAGCAAAACCAAGAACTGTCTATTCATTAAATGTGTTTTAGACCATCCTATAACTCTCACTGAGAGGCCATTCCAATATGATGGATTAATATCTTGGGATATCCAAAGCTGTACTGAGATCCAATGAGACCACCAGTGTGAAGACTGAGATGACTGACGACACAAACTAAAGTACTATGGTTAGAACAAAGACCTGATTGGAGCTTCCGTACTACTTGTTTGCCTTTGAATGTTTGAAAATAAGTGTAAACAAAGAGTTTAAGACACTGTTGTTTATTGTACATGTTATTGTACATATATTTAGAAAAACAATTACAATGAAAAACATTCACATATTTGCAGGATTACAGATATACATTCATATAATAGAATATTGGACAGGAATTCTATTGTCCTAACCCTATACACAGCTATGTACAGAGGTATGGTATCTCATATCATGTACTCCTGGATAGTAATGAAGCACAGATTTTGAGACTCTGTATTTTATAACTTTATGAAAGCAATGCAAGAAGGATATTGGCCATATGAGGGCAGTTCCTGTTTTAAGGCCCTAGGTGACATTGTGTTACCCATCCATACCTGTTATAATATTTTGGATGTAAAAACAAACAACAATTTAATTATTATTGATCACTTTGATTATACAAAATAAGGTTTAATTAATGCAAAGGATGCAAAGGGAAAATGAACTTTGTATAGAGGCCATAGAATATTGTGTTTTCATACAGTAAGTAGTGAAATAAGGTAAAGCCATGATGAAACATAGTACTGTAGGCTAAAACTGCAAAGGTGTTGTCTCAAAGTGATTCTGGATCACATTAAATGTTCTTTTGAAATATTAAATGAATTCCATGCCCCACAATTACAGAACATTTATACAAATATTACATGTTGGAAGCACAGGATTGGTCAACCTTTTCAATCTCCTGAACACCCTCGTCATTAGCACCGGTAGTTGCATGGTGAAAGTGGCTTTCCTCTTGGTGAATATAGTAGGCACAGGGTGCAGTGTCTACAGGAACCACTCTGGAGAAGTTGGAGAAGTCCACCCTATATTTTCCCTCTTTGTTGCGGGAGATGATCGGGAGAAACTGGAAACCCCACATGATCTCTCGAGGGATGTAAGAAGTCCTGACCTGGTAGGAAGAACTGGTGGTCTCAGCGGTACCATCAAGAAACACAACAAGCTCAAACTCCTGGTGGTGCAGAGTATCCACCGTCATGTGAAAGAACGGGCTTGATTCATCAATGACATGGCATAGGGTCAAAGGGCAGACAAAGAATAAATTGTCCTTACCAGCATCCACCATAAAATCAATGCTAACCTGGTCCATGATGATGGTCTCACCTTCAGGTGTGACCGTTGTCCTAAGGAGCTTACCATAGATCTGGCTCCCAATCATCAAACTTTTGCGCAGGTTGGCGACTCGTATCTGCAAGCAGAGATTGCCATGTTTGCAGCAGATAACAGCCATCTCGCTAAAGGTTATGGTTTTGGCTCTTTTCTTGGGCCGGGCAACTTTGGTCATTACCACGGCACACCAGAAGCAGATAATCATTGTACCGAAGACACACTGAACAGTAAAGACAGTGATGGCACTAGGGCAATATGGAGTGAGGAGCCGATAGCCATAGCCAATTGACATCTGGGTCTCTATGGATTGAAGGAAAGCCCCAGTCATATCAAAGACATTCAGTACACAAAAACTGTGGTTAGCAGGTGGTTTTTGCCATGGCAAGTCACCATTAGCAACGGCTGCCCAATACCAGAAAAGTCCAAAGATGAACCAGCTGAACACAAAGGAGGCTATTAAATGAATGATGACATAACGCCAGCGCATTTCCATCAAGGTGGTCCAAAAATCAAAAACTGAGATATAGAGGCTGCTGTACCGCACACCGCCATATGCAATGTTGCAGTGGCCATCTTTGGTTACCAGGCGATTCTTGTTAATCCGACGCTCAGCCAAGTAGTCTCTGAGCATCTGTGGCAAGGTGCGCGTCATTTTCAATGTGCCGTAAGATCAAGCTGGCAAGAGAGTACAGAAATGTGTTGACACTGCTCAAAGAATATGTAACTAACATTCTCACATATAAAATTCACAATTTTAAGAAAATGCATATAATTTTAGATATTTCTTCTTAGTATAATCAGCTCAGCGAAGCTACATGTATTGGTTTGGGAAGCTTTGATTGCAAAGCAGATAGAAATGTCTACACAAAGCACATGTAATCCATGAAAACTAGCTCCTCTGTGTTCTGAGGGGTGAATAAGGTCCCACTTTATATATATATATATATATATATATATATATATATATATATATATATATATATATATATATATATATATAGGTTTAATGTGAAATTCTAGTGAAACATACCTTTTCAGAATTTACAGTGGTGGTGAAATGTCCCAGGGGTCACAATCTCTGCAATGCAAATATAACCATTTACATTTACATTTATGGTATTTAGCTGACACTCTTATCCAGAGTGACTTACAAGGTTAATCATGTTACAGGTAGGCCAATGTAGTGTTAGGAGTCTTGCTCACGGACTCTTATTGGTGTAGCACAGCGTAGTCACTCAGCCTGGGATTCGAACCCCAGTCTCCCACCTGTGGTGGTAGCTACTTGGCTGGTAGTGGTGTTATCCACTGAGCTACACCAACCACAAGAAGAAGGCGCCCAAACAGGGACTTGAACCCTGGACCCTCAGATTAAAAGTCTGATGCTCTACCGACAGAGCTATCCGGGCTCTATTTACTCATTTACTATCCTAAGCCATCAAGAAATTCAACCGTGCATCCAATACAATAACTTTACAGGAGAAGATCTCTACTGTACATCTCCAACATCACAGCCTTATAGGAGAAGGAGAAAATAACTTTTCATTAAATGTATCCAACAGACTTTGGCCATTTCTTTTGGTACACTAATCATGACATCAGCACACAATGTACCTTTTTTAAAAACTGAAAAATAGAGATACATGGTTTTGTTCTGATAGCAGCTATATGTAGTGTGGGTCAATATAAAAAAAGTAGTAAACTGAAAAAATCTTTGGGGACTAATTTGCGTAAGAATGACTGCATATACCCTCTGCCAGGAGCACCTTAAAACAGAAAGGTTTAGAAGAAAAACATTTGGCAACTTTAAAATTAAATAAACTATAAAATCTATAGCACTATTACATATCACTCAAGGATCATTACGCAATCGACTTAAAAAAAAAAAACCTAAATGGAAGTTTACAGGAGGTTAAAGCAGTATTCAAAACCTGCAGTGGATAAATCAAAAGGTAGACACAATAGAGATTTTTACTTAGCAATTTTTGACCAATTTTATAGGTTTGTCCATCATGAATATTTACTAAACTGAAAGAGATCCAAGTTTTTTGCACAACTAAATATATATAAGAGGGAAAAATATGGCAGAAATATAATACTGTGATGAAGTGTATATGTGGTATATGAGGATATATATCGTCACTGTCCAAAGAAAAACATGTATCTCCATTTTTGTTGATTTTTACTTTTATGCCTCATTTGATCACATGAGCTGCTGTTTACACTGTGTGGAAATTTCATGAAGAAGGGACAAACAGAAATGGCCCCAAACTGCTTGGAAGGTCGTCTGGTTCCATTGACTTCCATTCAAATTAAATGAGGTTTATGGCCTCTCATGTAAAGTTACCATTTTGGAGATACCTGTTTTTCTTTGGACAGCGACGATATAATGGAACCAAAGACAAACTCCTCCTGGCCAACAAAGCTTGATTTTGAGTCTGATATGTAATTGTGCTATCAGCCCATGGTTTAGAATGTTGGCATTCTTGTGTGTGAAAGCAAACTAGTGATAATGACCCTCTTGCCCAAACAATCCCAGAATCCAACTGAAATATTTAGGACAGGTGTAAAATCGGTCCAACTTTCTTAGAAAGTGCAAGCCACCAAATTGCCACCAATTTATTATGGTCATATATTATGATGAAAATATAATATCATTGGAGTTTTTCCAAACAGTGTATAAAGACCTTCACTAGAAACGATTGCTGACTTATCAGAACATTCCTGCAGATAATTACTTTTACCAAAGTTTTAGAAGATCAAGACATCATCACCTCTGACTGTATTTGCCGACAGAATGTATTTAGTTCAGAATGCCTGATTCAGCTCCACTAAACTGTTCCTATCACTTCATGTAAATTCAAGAGATTAAAAAGTAATTCATTAAAGATCACACATTCACTTCAGAACTTACCTCATGGAGAAGCTCCCGGGAACCAGCTGCAAAACACAAAACAATAGTTTCTCTTGTTTCCTATTATTCTAAAGCAACAAGTCTCAAAAATAAACATCTGTGGTCTCTCATTGTGTCTTCCACCCTGTCCCTCTTCCTCCCTGTCTCCTAAAAATGGGCCATTGTCCGACAGCCCTGCACTACTAAGCATTGACTCAGCGAGTCATTGTTTACCTGTACACAAAAGTCAGTTGTTTTTATGAGAGAGGAGGATGGGGAATGTACAGAGCAAGGTTTAGTATTGTTTTTAGTTTGGTGGTCCAGATGCACATTTTATTAGTTACTTCTTAAAAAATACATTGGCATTTCAATTTGGCAGCCTACAACACACAATGTACACACTTCGAAAAACACAACATAGACAGCTGAATAAGATATGTATCATGTTGCTGCTTCATATTTAAATAACTTCTTCATTTTTAGCGTTTGTGTATGTAGTTATGATGAAGTAGTTTTTCTTCCAGCCATGTCTTTAAATGGTTCTTCAAAATGTACATAGTACCAATCTGAATTGCATTGTACTACTATACCTCCAGTGTACTTCAGTCAAGAAAGGGATCTGAACAAAGACTTAACCTTTAACCTATCTGAACTTAAACATTCCTAGCTGTTAGTATATTAATAAATCATAGCTATACACCATTTTATGATACATATTGCTGCTGTGGGAAACCAAGTCTTGTATCCCCATTGTTTTGTTCTGACAGCAGCAATAGGTTTTCCATTCACATCGTGGCCAATGCAGGTTCCGGCCAACAGCTGTCTTCCAATTATTGCGTCCTTGTTTACATTAGTGTTATTAGTTGTTTTGTAACTATACGGATCAGGGACATGGGACATGGTCAACAAACACTGTGATCAACAACTGCTTGGTTTCTAGGAACATGCTGACCAGTGGCCAACAAGCTCAGTCTTTGAAAAAAGCATTTAAATGCAGCTTATAAATGTTTTTCAACTGTTTTATGCAAAACATGTCACAACTTTTTTGGTTAGGTCAAAAGGTCCATTGCCCATAACCATTCCAGCAGAGTAAATACACAGCAAAAATGACAAATTCCATAACTGTATGGTCAGTAATTGCTTTTCAAAGCACTTCATATAAAAGTACAGTATGTTCCAGCTCAGCAGTATTTAAAATGACTGTCTAATTAGGCTAAGGTACAGTAAACTAAGGCACTACAGCACAACTTTCACGGGCTGCTGTCCAGTTTTTCCTTCAGTTACACTTATATATCATGTATCTGCACTGTCTGGACTGCACTGTCAAAAGCTTTATAATTGAAAAAGGTGTGACAAGATAAAATAGTAAACTGATATTCTCATGGGAGCTGTTGTCCAGTTTCTTTCTTTCAGCATGCATAGTATATCAAATGTCTTCCTGGTAACTGCCTGAACTGCCCTGTAAAACATTCAAACTTTAACATAACTGCAATTCACTGAACTTAGAGTTTGATCCATGTAGTGTTTTTATATGTATCACTTTAATCAACAGATTGAGGCTTAAATACTTCAAAATGTCTAGCTAAATAATTTACTCATTTTGCATTAAGCTTTACCTATGACTTGTACACAACTGTGAAAACCAACAATAGTATATTAATAATCCATATTTTTGCTGGATTAGTTATTAATTATCTGAGGAGGTCATTTGTGTGTTTATTCAAAATTGCCCACATGTTGCCAGCATCATGTGACCGGCACCACATTCTTAAACATGTCACTTTTAGTGGTTGGTCTAGTTCAGCAGATAGCACGATTACCCACCAGGGAGCCACAACCACATGTGGGAGACTGGGGTTCGAATCCCGTTCTGGGTGACTGTGCTGTACTACACCAATAAGAGTCCTTGGGCAAGACTCCTAACACTACATTGGCCTACCTGTTATATGATTAACCATGTAAGTCGCTCTGGATAAGAGCGTCAGCTAAATGGCATAAATGTAAATGGTGGCATGAAGACGATAAATGCAGTGAATGTATTGATTTGAGAGGTGCAAGTATTTCCTATCTCTTTATAGACTGCTGTGAAAAAGTATATGCCCCTCCTGGTCTCAATGCTGAAGGAAGCATAGTGAGGGGTAATAACAATGGGGCAAGGAAGTTTGTCAAAAGCGGGAGTGAAACTGTCAAATGTTCAGTGTGGAGGTGCTGTAGCAGAGCAGTTGTTGATCTGTCAGTGCTACATGGTAAATGGATGCCAGCTGTGGGTTGAGTGCAGCTCATTATGCTTGCCATTTGTGGCTCCCTGATATCTGTGCCATGACCATGTGAGTTTGCACACACCAGAAGAATCTCAAAAAGCTGGACCGTGACAATCCACCATCAGGTCAATCAACAGCAGCAATGCTATAGTTACAGCATGCACAACTGGTGTTGAGGCTATCGTAGATTGCATGATGAGCGCTAGAAAAGGCTAATAGTGGTTCGGTGGAGTGCTATTCTTGGTGCCATCATGCTTAGCTGTATGGGACTTTATGTGCCACACTTTGGGAAAATTTTCCTTGTGTGCATAAGGAGCTGTTGTGGTGAGGACATGGCCCCAGGTCAGTGCTTTGTTGGATTTGGGCTAGCTGGGATTGTGCATGGGCCCAAGGAGGCTATGTAGTGGCAACACAGATGCTCCAATATAACAGCTATAATCAAAATATCTAGCTGAAATGATCGACAGCCAATCCATTTTGGGTAGTGGTTCTGCTGACTCTATTCATGACTGCCTTAGTGAATACAGCATTGTAGCATTAACATTAGCCAAACATGGTTCTGTATTGTGTAAATCCATCTCCCATTCTTGTAAACCATTTGGTGTACAGGTAAACATAACCCATGTTAAGTCCAGCCTGAGGGCACAACACCAAAGGCCAGAGATGATAAACAAGGCATCAGAGATGCATTTTCAAAAGGAGAGGGAGTGTTGATTTCAGAGAGCGAGAGAGAGTGTGCGAGAGAGAGAGAGAATGAAAGACTGTCACCTTCAGTTTTGAGCTGCAATATATCTGCCTGCTTTCAACATCCTGAATGTGCTTCGGAGGACTGTGTATAACAGGTAGGCTCTACACTCCATTCCTCTCTTTTCTGAAGAACTCTGAGAACACCTAATAGCTTATACCTGCGGTTGCTGTACCTCAGTTAGGAACTGGACTGTCATATTTAAAACTGCTTTGTTATGCCTCAGTATTATTCAGTGAGAACACTTCAATACAATGTGCACCAAGCAATATATTTTACAGATCAGAGCAAATAAAAACTTTATGGTTTAGCACTTATTATATATTACATACAAATTCAACAGGTAAATCTACTACGAAGAAAGAGCCTCTCATGGTTTTTTCCAAAGCACACTTCACATAAGCATATTAGCTTGTAGCTAGTGCATTAATATACAATAATAATAATATTGTTAAATTAAATAATAAAGTATAAACATATTATATAAAATAAAAAAGATGGATTAAAGATCTCAGGGTACTGAAAATAAAAAGAATATTCTGAATCATACATTACTGGTAACAAGTACTTGCAAAGTATGTATTAATAAAATAAAAAGTAAATGGAAAGATATACTGTAATTATTTATTCCTAGCAATTTATTTTAAAGAAAATGTATTGAGATTTTATTACCCATTTTTAAAATACAAGGCTCTTTGTATGCTCAGTTTGCTATCATAATCTAATATCATAACCATTTTTAAAATACAAAAATAAAAGGCTATTTATATATATCAGTTTGCTATATATATATATATATATCATATATACTTATTTATATACATCTACATTACACCTATTTCTACATTGCTTATTATTTGAAAACTGAAGCTGTAGAATATATGTATCAGTAAATAAATAAATCATCAAGAAATACAAATATAAATGAAAACATAGCATTTCACAAACTTCTGAATGGCAGCACAGTTAACATCTTCATATGTGTTGGCAAAAGTTCAAACATCAGTAACACAAACAAATATTTTAAGAGAAATAAAAGATGAAAGAATTAGTTGGATTGGAATGAAAGCCTATAGTCACACTTGCCCTAACCCTAACCCTAAAAAATTAGTAATTTTTGGTAGATACTTTGCAACTACATAGTAATTTATATGATTACATATTGCATTACATATTGCTACAATGAAATTATTTCTCAAGAGAAATCACTGGAAACTAAATCGTCTCGTATTACATCGGATGTAATCGTTTATATTACACCCGGCAAAAGTTAAACATTTATGAACAAATAAAATTCTGGATAGATTAAAAATAGGTAAATAGGTAATAATGAATTATTGGTTCAAGTACATAGTAAGTAATGAGAGAAACAGTAGATGTGTTTTAGAATGTAATACCAGCAAAGAACATAGTCAATACAAACAAAAAACAAACAAACAAACAAACAAACAAACAAACAAACAAACAATCTGATTCAGCACATATATATCTCTGCTGTCTAAACAAAATCCTGCGCCTCAGTTTTTTTGTATAATTTAACTAACAGTGTTAAAATCTTATGATGAATGGCCTAATAGAAATGCTCCAAAAATGCTGTTTCTTTGACTTCCATTCAAAGCTAGGGAGATTTTTCCTTCTACTGGAAAGTTATTATTTTGGAGATAGAAGGTTTTAACAGTGATGATATATGCATATTTAATAAAACCAGTACAGGTAACAGTAGACACTAGGCGGACTAACACTGATACCTTGTTTATGGTTTTGTATTTGATGTTAGTAGCTCCAAACAAATAACACATATGCAACTAAACACTTGCTGTCCAGACACATGCTTCTAATTTTGTTTTGTGCACCTTTGTATAATAAGACAAACTTCATTATATCCCATGTTCTCTCCCCAGACTGAGCGCCTTCCACTGTGAAAATGACTCGCTCTGTGCTACAGCTCCTCATAGACCTCCTGACCGACCTGCAGATTCACCGAACCCGTCTGGTGACCAAAGATGGCCGCTGTAACATTGAGTATGCCAACGTGAGGTACAGCAACTGGTTCGCTTACTTGCTAGACATCTGGACCACATTGGTGGAGATCTCCTGGAGTTTTGTCATGATCTTCTTTGTGGCCTCCTTCCTCATCAGCTGGTTCGTGTTTGGCCTTCTTTGGTACTGGATTGCCCGTGATCATGGTGATCTGTGGTGGCAAAACCCACCCGATTTCCAAAATGCATGTGTAGTTAACGTCACAGGACTAACCGCTGCCTTTCTCTACTCCTTGGAGACGCAGACGTTTATTGCCTATGGTTGGCGAGCCATCACTAGTCTTTGTCCAGGTGCCATCACTGTCTATGTTTTCCAAGTTATCCTTGGCACGGTCATTACCTGCTTTTGGGGCGGGGTGGTTACAGCAAAGATCTCGCTGCCCAAAAGAAGGGCCAAAGCCTTTGTGTTTAGCGAGATGGCCGTCATCTGCTCCAGACAAGATGCTCTCTGCCTGAAGATACGTGTGGCCAACATGCGCAAATCGTTGATGACTGGCACTCAAATTTATGGCAAACTGATTAAGACTACAGTTACACCTGAAGGAGAAACCACCATCATGGACCAGGTCAACATTGATTTCAAAGTGGAGACCATGAAAGACAGCCTGTTCTTCATCTCTCCGCTAACCCTGTACCATGTGATTGACCGGACAAGTCCTTTCTATGAGATGGCAGTGGACAATCTGTACCAGCAGGACTTTGAACTTGTGGTGTTTCTAGATAGTGTTGCTGCATCCACTAGCTTCTCTAGCCAGGTCAGGACTTCCTACATCCCTAAAGAGATCATGTGGGGATACCAGTTCCTCCCCATCATCTCTCGCAACAAAGAGGGAAAGTATCGTGTGGATTTCTCCAACTTTGCTAGAGTTGTGCCCACACCAATTCCACACTGTGCATACTGCTTCCACAATGGGAGATCACAACAGCACCACTCCAGACATGGCATTCATAATGAGGGCTTTGAGACCCCTGAAATCAGTGACCAGTAGGACTGGGTGTCATGGGTTTCTAATACAGGTGCCAATATGGGGAACTTAAATCTGTTGACTAACTAACATAAAGTAATACATTAGTTACCATGAATTAATATTAACCATGATTAGAATTCTTAACTAAACATATAACGACTATATGATTACATGTTAAGTAATATCATAGTTGTTACATGTTTACTTAATATTAGTTACCCATTGGTAATATATTATTTAATGTAAAGAGTTACTTCTTTAATTAACAATGGTTAATATAACAACTAATATTAGGTCAATATGTAATAAATGCATTTATTGGTATGTATTGCATTCTTTGTTATTATATTTCATATTGTCATTAATGGAACAGGAACTCATATTCCTGAACTGATACATTTATAGAAAAAGGGAAAAAAGATTACATGTTAAAAAGTCATTTTTATTTTAATTGAAAGTAATGTGCATATATATTGAAAATATATTGTTAATATGTAAATATATATGTTGGAATATATATTGTTATTATAGATATGAAATTTGTGTTTGTTGCACAGGGTAACAAGGATTTTGAAATTATGCCTAAAAAGGGGACAGTTACCAAATAACTGGCATTTATATCACTTAAGTGTTCAATGAATAATGTAGGTACATGTAAATGACGAAAGTAAATAAATGAATGCATCGTTGTAGTATACATTTGCATTACATTTACATTTGTGGCATTTAGCTGACGCTCTTATCCAGAGCGACTTACAAGGTTAATCACATTACAGGTGGGCCAGTGTAGTGTTAGGAGTCTTGCCCAAGGACTCTTATTGGTGTAGCACAGCGTAGTCACCCAGACCGGGATTCGAACCCCATTCTTCCACATGTGGTGTTGACTCCTTGGTGGGTAGTGGTGTTATCTGCTGAGCTACACCAACCACATTTACATATCATAAAATACACCTTTTTTTTGGAAACCATCATGTTAGTATCATTTCTCATGCAGTCAGCATGGTTATTAGGTTTGATGTATTACCACAGTTGCATGCTAAGCATCATTGTCTTATGATAAAAATGTGCAGTCAGATGTCTTCAGGGGCAGTGTGCATGCTCTTTGCTGTTGGAAGAAGCCATATATATCACATTAGCTTGAATGTAACTAAGAAGTAATGAAATGGCTGCTGTCACAAATAAACTACATCTGTGCTGTATTTGTATTGTTGGAGGTGACATAGAGGGTACAGTACCCTGTTGTTACCCTGACTGCTGATTGATTGATAAATAAATTCAAATAAAATTTGATTCACAAAATAATAAACAAGAAAATAAGTAACACTTTTGTGAATATTTGAGTTTTTCTGTGAATGCTTAAACACCCCAGTGATAACAATAAAAAATAAATACTAAAGGACATTTGTCTGGTATTCATAACTTTTCTTATGCTATCAAATTATATCATCAAATTCAGCCAATGTAATAATTCTACTAAATATTGCAACTGGCCACAGCTTGATTGTAAATGTGCAGTAGGAATTGTAAATTATTCATCCATCCATCCATCCATCGTTTTTTCTTTCTATTAAAAGGCATATCACAGATTACGATGTTGAGTTGCTGGTTCAACATAAAAATTGAGTCCAATTTGTCACAAGCAAACAAATTATGTTTATTTAACCTAATAAAGGAACAATTCTTTCATTCAAAGTGTTTTTTGAGTTGAGTAAATCTTTTTCAATAGCTTTTAACAAACAACAACAACAACAACAACAAGGTATCTATAATGCATTATAACTGCATTCATTTAGATCTATAAAGTCTTTCTCATGCTTTATAATACTAGACATACGTCATAATAACACACTTAGGTTGTTACACCACAGCAGTTTAATTCTTCATAACACCTCAAATTACATAATGTATTATAATGTATATATTGTCCCTGTTTTTGCTCTATCGGTGAAACCCGAATCATAGGGTTTAATCACTAGCTGTGTTCATCTGCATAATGCCACTTCTAATGTTCCACAGTATCTTCAAAATGAAAATGATGTAAGTGCACATAACATCTAATAAACACTTAAGACTTCTTTACTGATTTTTGATCAGCTCAATCAAGGATGAATTAATGTATAATGACTTACGATACAGGTCTTAACAATAATGTTGAACAGTAAAAATACATACATTTTAACATAAATATATATCTCTTTGTGCTATGAAGCCTTGTAATGAAATGTTCTACCATTTCATGTGTGAGATTATGAAAATGTATGTATAGTTTTAAAGGCTTATGTGAAGCATTATGGAATATAATGCATGTTTTATAGATTTTATAGATTTTTATCAATGCTTTTATAACGCATTACAGATACCTCAGTTATTGAAAGTATAGCCATTTTTTCAGGTTGCACGTCTTGCACAGTGTGGTCAGCTGATGTCCTGCCGGCTGGAAGTTGCTGTCACGCATAAATATTTGAATTCCCGGTACTGTACCCGGTACATGTGGGTTGGTCTGTTTGTATTGGACCGACACCATGGGTCATGGCGGTGTTGGTGATTATCTTGTCACAAACAGTGTGATATTCTATTATTTTGTGTATATAGAGTACCATGCAAACATCAGAGCCCATCCCTGCAGTCAGAACAGCCATTATTTTTCACCAGGACAAAGCAGAAAAGTCAAACCTCAATCATTTGCCACATGTATTTTCTGCAAATGTTTGACGGAAATAAAAAAAAAAGGAAAAATATTGTTTTCCAAGCAGAGAAGGTTTTAATTTAAAAAAAAAAAGTATCCTAACACCTTTTTTATTTTCAACCAGATTCTGATTTTGTGTAGTATTAATATACCATAGTTTGTATCACATCTTATTAGGACAAGTTATTAGGTCCGGCATAAAAAAAAAAAAACATATACAGTATTTTTTTTTTTTAATAATCAGTGCCACTGATTTAGCTAATTATGGCTTCAAAGATGAAGATGCACCCAAGATATTTTGACTGAAATGTTCTTTTTCTCATTCATTCACCGCATCATTTGAACTTTTTCCATCATTTGAACTGAATTGTGTTAAAAATCTTTGCTGATGTTAGATTACTTCATTGTATAAAAAAAAAATATTAAAAATAATCACACCAAGTTGTTTAACTCCATATAGTAGTGGTAGATAGATAGTATTTGTTTCATGTTGACTTTAGGATTTTCATACTGTATCCTACTGAGTGATATTAAGCCTGTGCTTCATTGGGTTCAGTAAATTTTAAAAATTATTAATTATTAAAAAATAACTTTATTTGTGAAAAAAAAATTTACACCATCTTGCTCATTGTGTGTGGACATTTTTAGCTCTGCACAGAAAAAGATGTTAAAATTCGTTTTCTATTGGTAGGGTACACTTCCCAGGTGGCCAGACCTCTCACTATAAGACTATAAGAGACGCTCATATAAGTAGTCATACTTTAAAGTCTAGCCCAAGTCTTACACAGCACCATTGAGCATAAGTCAAGCCAACTCAAATTTATTTAGATTTATTTGAGATGTTGTCACAAAGCAGCTTTATAGAGAATCCGGCAACAACAACAAGGTAACTTATCCTATCCGAATCCTATATTCTTAGGGTATAAGAATACTTTGTAATAAGGTGCATAACACCTACCTATGATAATGTAATTGTTCTCAAGTAGTTATGATGACATGCATAACACTGGACAGCATAACAAGTATACACAATAATTACACGGTTTACAATCTGTCAGCTTAAGTTATCAAAAAATTCATAGGTCTTAAAAATAAGTCATTTGAAATGGATATTACACAAACTGTTTAAGTGCATGTCACAGAGTGCTGACTTGGTTTAAGCTGAAAACATACCTTGGAACAGGTCCATAACATTAATGTTTAATTCCTGTCATAACATAGGAACCATATTCTCTTGTTGAGCATGACATGATAACTCCTTTTAGGCAATTTTTCAGACTTAGCCAGGCATTATATGGTATAATGCATATATTATAGTTATGAATGGATTTGTAAAGCATTGGGGATGCAGGATTCATATTACCAACATCCAAGGTGCCTTTGTTTGTATCTCACATTGATTGACGAGTGGGCATATACCATTGTAAGTATCTTATGCAATGAAGCCCATAACACTTCCAAAAAGCTCAACAGCGATGTCTACCATCCGAGACCCACCCCACTCCATGTTCCCAATGGGTTAGGACACTGGTCAATAAGAGAGACTACAACAGACACAAGATCCTGTTTGATTACAAAATCATATTTGCTTCAGAGAAACATTTTGGCCATATCAAAAACTGGGCTGTGTTTCTTACGCTAGCGTCGGTGAGTTTGGGTTCACTAATGGGATCATGAACAATCATAAATTGTACAATATTAAATACATGTCACTCATAAGTGTTTAATATTTAAGATGAGTAGATTAGACACAGGATTACATGTCATAAGAAATATGCCATAATACATTATGTTTATTAGAAGGGTTTACTACAAGAGTCCACAAATATGTAGGTATAACTTGTTAGAGCTTTTAGCTCTGGCTGCAGATGATGCAATCTCACTACAAAGAGCTACATTTCCATGAGGACCGAAGTATTTATGGCTGATTTATACCCATAAGCAACATAATATTAACATGAAATAAGAAGGTCTAGCAATACACCAGAAATTAATTTAATATTTCATATTAAGGAAGCTTTTTAGACACATGAATACAAAAGGCAGGATACAGTAGATTTGACGCCAGTTCTTGTGTTGTTTGTTTGACCAAATTTGGACAAGCAAGTGGCTTTGCATTTCCTGGGTGAGTTCTCAGAAAAAGCAGGCATGTCCTGATAGATAAACCGGGTTTGTGTTCTGTTTATCCTGTGCTAAATTTGCTAGGCTGCCCCAAAAACATGTTGTGTAAATCTAACCCCTGTTCCTCTAGTCAAAAAGAACAACTAATTTTGTGTACAGGTAAACATTATACAAACCAGGTCCAGCCTTACGAGTAGGAGGGGAACACAGAAAACCCAAGAGTGGCACACAAGCTGCCAGAGACACCTTTGTTGTATTTGAGACTTAGAAAAAGGAAGACCGTTCCAACAGTATACAGATCATGTATAGCGCAACTTGAGCTCACAAGCCTTAAAACAACTAGACATAGAGCATACAGTAGAGTTTCTACATGCTTTCTAAACTCTCTGAAAACAGAAAAGCTTCTATTGACGGTAAGTTCTTTGTTTTTTACTCTAAATGCTCTTTTCCACTGTTCCCTATGAGAGAGCAGTAAGAGCTCTAAATGAGGTCACTGCTCTGCAATCTCCAGTCATCCTGTCCTACATTTCTACCAGATTGATTTCAGAGATTGCTTCTGGCTAGTTTATTTAATCTGTCATTTAAAACCATTAATTGAATTCATTTTAAATGCAGAAGTGAAGTTTAATACAGGGAAGTCCACCACATAATTCAATCACTAAAGTGTAAGTAATTCAGAGTCGTTTGATGGCTGAAGGGTGTCTTATAGAGCAACCTAGTAAAAATAAATACAACTGTATTGTGGTGATGGGGCAAATTTGAGGTGCAATGTTTATAACTTAAATACAGACATTAAAATATACTATTCAAAATGACCAGTGAAGCTACATGTGTCTTAGGTTTTAATATTTACTGCTGATGGCAAGTTTTCTGTCTCATTATAATAGAGCACTTGCATGTACCCATCAACCAAGATTAGATTTTGGAAAATATTTTTTAGCCCAAAAATGTACCTCAAACGATCACTAAAACCAGAATTTGTTTACATGCACTTAATCTGATAACTACAGAAATTATCAGAACAAATTCAGATTTTGTTGGTTTGGTTCAACCTGTTTGCATGCACTTGGATAATTAGGTAATGGCCAAACTCAAGTGTACATCAGTCAGGCAGTAAGATACCTGTTTTGCAACCAACCAGTTTATAAGAAGATATGCAGTAAACATAATGTAAACCAGTCACTTGCATCTCCAAATCTGTAGATTTTACTTTTATCCTTCATTTAAATACAGCAGCTGATCACACTGTGAAAATTTCACAATGGATGGACCAATAGAATGTAATCTGGTTCCGTTGACTGACATAAAATTTCAATAAGCCTTTTTGTCCTCTCCTATAAAATTGCCATTTTGGAGATACTTGTTTTTTTTTTTTTGTACAGAGATGATAAACAGTCTAGACAATGATAACGTATATTCAAATTCTTAATTTCGTCAAGTATGTAGTCAAGGTCAAGGTCAAGGTGTTTTGTTGCCATACCTAAATTGCTGTGTTTAATTATTGCTGGCTTGTATACTGAACTATATGTAATTTAAGTATACTTGGCATGCTTCTTTACACTCATTACTAATGCATTAGTATTAGCATTTAGTATACTATTTAGAAACACCTATATATATTTAAGTGCAAATTTAAGTATTTAATTTTAAGTACTTATTTCTAGTCCATTAAAATATCCTTAATTTTTACCTGGGAATGCAAGATAATATACTTGTATTAAGTAAGTACTTTTTTTTTTAAATAGATCAGAGTAAGTTAAGTATTAAGATGGTTTAGTACTATAGTGTAGTAGGCTTTTTGCTCTGTGATGTAAAAAATTATTTTAACCTCTAGAGTATCACACCATGTATCTCCATTCTATCCCCAGATTGAGTATATCTACCTTGACAATGACACGCACCTTACCACAACTCTTCAGATACTACTTGGATGAGCGACGGATTAACAGAAACCGTCTGGTGACCAAAGATGGCCATTGCAACATTGAATACGGCAATGTGAGGTACAGCAATCGCCTTGCCTACCTGCTGGACATATGGACCACCATCTTGGAGTTCCGTTGGAGTGTCGTCCTCTTCTTGTTCACGGCCTCCTTCCTACTCAGCTGGTTCATTTTTGCGCTTCTCTGGTTTTGGATCGCTCACAATAACGGAGACTTGTGGTGGCAAAACCCTCCAGCCGACCATAGCCCTTGTGTAATGAATGTCTATGGCTTGACCACCGCCTTCCTTTTCTCTTTCACATCTCAGATGACCATCGGCTACAGCATACGAGTCATCACCCCGGTTTGCCCTGGTGCGATCACGGTCCTTGTTATCCAGACGCTTATTGGCACAATTGTTAAAAGCTTCTGGTGTGGAGTGGTCATTGCCAAAATGTCCTTGCCCAAGAGGAGAGCCAAGACCATCAACTTCAGTGAGATGGCTGTCATCTGTCCTAGAAATGATGTCTTGTGTTTACAGATACGAGTGGCCAACCTGCGCAAGACTTTGATGGTTGGGAGTCAAATCTATGGCAAGTTGCTCCGGACAACGGTCACACCTGAAGGTGACACCATGATTATGGACCAGGTCAGTATTGATTTCATGGTGGATGCTGGGAAGGACAACCTGTTCTTCGTGTGTCCCTTGACCTTATATCATGTAATTGACAAGACAAGTCCATTCTTTGAGATGACTGTGGACACTCTGCAACAACAGGAATTTGAGTTGGTGGTGTTTCTAGATGGCACCGACGAGTCCACAAACTTCTCCTGTCAGGTCAGGGCTTCCTACATCCCTAGGGAAATCATGTGGGGCTACGAGTTCTTCCCCATCATCTCCCGCAGCAAAGAAGGAACCTACAGTGTAGACTTTTCCGAGTTCAACAGAGTTGTGCCTGTACCAACTCCACACTGTACCAGCTGCTTCCACAATGAGAAAGCCCATCATTATGACCATAAAGATGGCCCTGATGATGCAGTTTTTGAAGCCAGCGAAATCCATAGTCAAGATGAACGGACATCTGTAAGTTTCCGAACAGCCCGCAACAAATCTTAAATTTAACCCATCAGTATCTATCTGGCTGCCTGGTACATGTTTCACTAAAAGCTCAGCAAGTAAAATTGTTTCTATTGGTATATAGTTCTGTTCATAAGCCTTTACACAAGTCCATGTTTTCCAACTTTCTCAGGCTACTAACTTTAAGCTACCTTTTTGTTAGCAGTAACTTTCTATTACTTTGAACTATAACCTAGAAGGGCTGAGATTGTCAAAAATTGTTCAATTAATTATGTTACAGTTGATTTTTGTGTATTTCCATGTGTGATGCCCGGCATTAATATGCTAATAAAATTGATGGTCAAACCTTCCATGAATCCCGGATTCTTAATGCACTGTAAATGCATTCATGAGGCTCTAATGTCTAAAGCATACATAACACTATATGATACTCAGCATAAGATTACATAATGTATCATAAGTAGATGTATTGACATATAATACTTTCGAAATCAAGAAAATGGGACTTCATAAAGTCAGGTTTCATAACACACAAAAAACTGTATATAGTACCTAATATCTGCTTGAAAGTCATTGTAGACACCAACTCCTTAGTGCACTCTAATTTATAATTAAATTAATAATAATAAATTAATTTATAGAGCTTATACCAGGCCATTACAAACTTTACATTAGGTCATTTTTTAAAGCATCTTTTAAATGCTAGAGAAATTTTAATAACACTTTTTTATAAATCCTATATTAAAAATGCATCATATGACATATATAATGCTGTTAAATGAGTGTCATAAGTCTGTATACTTACTCATAGTTGCATGAATAACATTAGAAATCAAGAACATATGACTATACAAGTCAAGATTCATAACATTATAACAACTTTTTTGGTATACATTATAATATGCAGCTATATATATCATCATGTATAATATATTTTGCTTTGCTTGCATTATACTGTATTTTAAAATATTATATAGATGTTTTTATGAAATAAAAAGATTTTTTTATAGATTTTTTTTTGTAACTTTGTTTATATAATTGATATATTCTTTATAGTTTATAAGTCATATACAGCATTCTTGCTTTTATAATGTATATGGCGTTTGTATCAAATTGCTTTATATGGAAGACAAATAAACAAATGATGAAACACAGGTGCAGCTCTTTTTGTAGTTTAACCATAAACAAAAAGAATTTAGACTGTACATATTATACTGTAGTATATACACAAACACCTGTATAATAATAATAATAATAATAATAATAATAATAATAATAATAATAATAATAACAACAATAATAATAATAACAATAATAATAATAAAAAAGAAGGAGAAGAAGATTTGGGCCAACCCCTAAGCAAATTACTTTTATTGAGCATGTGTAGAGCACTTTTCATGCCAGCTGCTTAGCTTCACAGAAGGTTCATCTTTACTTGATTCCACACAGCCTGTGTCGCTTTTATTGTTTACTTTTAAAGGAATAAGTCATTAACAGACACATGCCACACATTGCATATCATTTCCATGGGAACCCTTATTGTAAACGTAATGGTACATTTACATTGTAGATACAGTAATAGATTAAACATAAATTGACCTACACAGCACTTTTTTCCTGACAGAATAGAGGTTACATGAACAAAGAGATCAGAACATTAGATTGAAAATAAAGGCATGTAATAAATACCAGCATAAAGTTTTGTTTATTGGAAGTAACTATAACTTGCTGATTAAGGCACCCTTTATACATACCACCTATTCAAAGTGCCATACACAAACGCACACCATTATAAGCATAACAGGGATTTATACCGCTTATCCCAGGAGAAAAAAGTACAGTGGAGCATACTAAATTTAAGTGTAGTAAGGATACTTTCTTGAACTTTTTCTATTTTCAAATACTAGTAATATACATTGCTTAAATGATGGTTGTGCATTAGGAACACTGTTACTACACACATTTGGAACAGTCTCTCTATATATAACTTTTCTCATTGAAAATTGATGCAACAAACCCCTGAATTTGTATTGCAATATGGTGTGTAGCGGCAAATTAAAGTAGTATTTATCTCAAGTAACTTAGTAATGAGCCTTTCAGTATGAATCATAAAAAAAAAAAAATTATATATATATATATATATATATATAAATAATTTATTAAAATTTTATAAAGAATTAATATTTTATTTATATATATATAATTTAATAAAAGTTAATAAAAATATAAATTTATATAAAAATTACAATCACGTCATTTAGGGCATGCGGTTTATTTCAAGGGGAAATACAGCATAATGGCTAAACACAGCTTTATCATGCTTCATTTGGAATTTGGGCTCCATTATCTGACCTGGATGGATCTAACTGACGGACTCTGTTTCTATTTTTAAAAAATATGGGAGATGTATTCTGGTTTATAGACGCGTGGCAACAGCTTAGAATAGAACCTATTCTGTTACTAACTGGAAGCTAGTTTACAGATTTTAGAACTCTATTCTCCAGGTCCTGTGTAAAACTCGAGCAGCAGCATTCTAAATGAGCTGTCGCTGTTTAATGGTTAAAAGACTCCTCCCTACTGGAGAGAAAAGCATAAAAGTGAGTTTTGAGTCTATTAGAAGCCCAAGACTTTGAACTTGTTCTCTGGTTTTTAAAGCCAAAGAATGGAGATCTTCAATCATTCTAAATCCCTTTTCTGTACTGCCAAAAACAGTGTCAGTGTCAAATCTCAGTTTTGTCCATATTTAATTCAAGGAAATTTTGACTCATCCAGCTGGGCTAATCATCCTGTAAGAGAATCAGATACATCTGTGTGTCATTTGTATAACTATGGTAGTCAGTGTTGTTGTTCTGGAAGATTTGGCCCAAAGGCAGCATATATAGACTGAACAGAAGAGATCCAAGAACCAAACCCGGGGGGACTCCATAGCAGATTCATAACTGCCAATGGTGACAAAGTAACTTCAGCCACCTAAATAAGATCTAAACATTTACGGCATTTAGCTGAGGCAGTTGAGCAGCTGTATAAGGTTTATCATATTATAGTTTAGCCAAGAACTCTTATTGGCACAGCACAGGTCACCCAGACCAGGAATCGAACCTCTATTACCCACAAGGAGTGGTAGCTCACTGGCAGACAGTGGTGTTGTGGTGGTGTCTGTTGCGTTACACCTACCACTGTATTAAAAGATATTAAGAACTGTTCTAGACAGGCCTACCCAGCGCTCTGTTGAAAACCAACCAAACAAACAAACCATTTTTGACTTGAAAAGTTTAAACACTGAGTTTCTTGAAATAAAACAGATGTTTGTTCAAGTCAAAATTGTAAGCCAGTCCAAACACTGACTTTAACTTAACAAAGCTGACTGTGTTCATGCTTTCTTAATTTGCAGAGTTCAAATAAACAGATTCAGATATACAGATCAAACTTTTACTTTATTAAGTACATAAGAAAATATTTACACATTGTTTCTGCATGCCTTTTTTGAACAACATATTAAAATATACATACATTCATCATACCATACACATTTAACATTCATACACAACTCTATAAACATATCGCCTGTGTCACAGAACCTTGCATATCCTGTTGTGTCATTGTTATTATGGTTTTGCTTAATATGTAAAGTTGTCCTCTGCCTTGTGTTCTACAGTTAATGATAGACTAATGATTTTATGGTAGACCAACAGCTGGTCGAAATATTACAATATCACTACAATATTACTTCTTCTATACTATTTTGCAGACATAAAGATTTTGTTTTGACGACGACGTTATGTTATTTTTAACAAGCCACATTATGGTGTAAACAAAGTAAATATATATCTTTATTGTTTTCTGTGGTTTTTATTCAAACCATTTGGAAAACACAAACTCCTGTTGAGTTACTTTTGCTCTTTAGTGTTTAATGAGAAATGGGTTCCTCAATAAACTTTACCATGGTCATCATGGTCCCACAGTTCACATTTTGGTAGACCTAGACTGATCCATTTCAATTACCTCGAAGCCCTTGTTATCATAGCCATCTGCAGAGTCATGCTGGTGACAGTTTACATCATGAAAGCAGTATGCGCAGTGCGCTGTTGGTACTGGCTCAGTTCTGGAGAAGTTGGAAAAGTCCACGTGATATCTGCCCTTTTTGTTGCGGGAGATGATTGGAAGGAACTTGTAGCCCCACATAATCTCCTGTGGGATGTAAGAAGTCCTGACCTGACAAGAGGAGTTGGTAGACTCAGCCGTACCATCAAGAAACACCACAAGCTCAAACTCTTGCCGGGGCAAAACGTCCACTGCCATTTGGAAAAATGGACTTGACCCATCGATCACATGGTACAAGGTCAAAGGACACACGAAGAACAAATTGTCCTTCCCAGCATCCACCATAAAGTCGACATCGACCTGCTCCATGATGATTGTCTTGCCTTCAGGTGTGACACTTGTCCTGATCAGTTTGCCATAGATCTGACTCCCCACCAGCAAGCTTTTGCGAAGGTTGGCTACACGGATCTGCAAACAGAGCGCGTTCCGTGTAGCAGAGATGACGGCATTCTTGCTAAAAGTGACTGCTTTGGCTCTTTTCTTGGGCAAGGCGATTTTGTTAACTAGCACGCCGCACCAGAAGCAAGAAATAACTGCTCCAACAAGAACTTGGGCCATGATGGCAGTGATGGCACTGGGACATGTTGGGGTAATGACTCGGTAGCCAAAGCCAATCGTGAGCTCCGTCTCCACCGAGTAGAGATATGAAGTGACTAAGTCATTCATATTAAGTACACATGCAGTGTGGTTTTCTGAAGGGTTCTGCCACCACAAGTCACCATTGTCACGGGCAATCCAGTACCAGATAAGTGTGAAGATGAACCAGCTGAAAATGAAGGAGGCCACGTAGAAGAACATGAAGGAGCTCCAGCTGGTTTCCACAAAAGTGGACCAGGTGTCTTCCATGTAGGCAAAGATGTTTCTGTATCTCACATTGTCATATTCAATGTTGCAGTGGCCGTTTTTGGTCACCAGGCGGCTTTGGCGAATTCGGCGTTCGGCCAGGTAGTCCCTAAACCAATGCCTTAAAGATCGAGTCATTTTCAAGGTGCTGGGAAGCTGGAAAGAGAATAAAAGGAAGTTCTCAGATTTTACACTAGAAAGTTTTTTAAATATACAATAGACTGAAGTTAACTGCATTTGGTAAATCATTAAGGAGTCATAACCTTGCAGCAGATTATGAATTAATTGCCATGTGTCAAATGAAATACGTTAATCTTTAACCGTGTCAACATATGTTAAACCTTTAGTGCTGCAAACAGGGGTACACATCCTCTAAAAACCTGCTCTGAATTCCTCTAGTCCATTTTGTATATTCCCCCCAGTGTAAAACTATTAAAACTAGCAAAAGCTAGCTAGTAAAACTCAATTGTTAGCGCAACCTGCTAGCCAGGCTAACATAAATTACATCCATGGGCTAACAACTGGCTTGTGGTGTGTTTGGACAATGTTCCCTACTGTTATGAGCTCCACCTTGTCAAACTGAACAACTGGCTAGGGCTAGGGTTAGCCAACTCACACTCAATTTGTTCCCACCCACAACTAGCTTGTTGGATAACTGACTGATTCCTACTGACTGCCAGACCTGCAATAAAGCTACCTTCAGCTCAAGTCCAACGTGGTAGTGTATTATCTCTCAGCTAGAATTCTTTATAAAACATTGCTGTCCAAAGAAAAACTAGTTTCTCCAAAATGGGAACTTTACAGGAGAGAGCAAAAACCAAATGCATGTTGATGGAACCAGACTTTTTTCCCCAAAAAGAATTTTTTGGGCCATTTCTGTTGGTCCATTCATCATAAAATTTTCACACAGTTTTAATGGCAGCTGCTGTGTTCAAACGATGCATAAAAGTAAAAATCTACAAAAATGGAGATACATGTTTTTCTATGGATAGCATTGATAAAACACAAACATCTCTCCATAGTGTCTCTTTATCTCCAAAATATCACAGCATTTCTATCTCCTGTGTAAAACTGTTGGAGTTAAAAATCAGCAGAGTTAATTAAGACATCAAGATATCATGAAAAATCTTGAATAACCGACACAGTTTCTAATAAAAACAAGACGTTGCAGCCAACGTCAGCTTAACAGTCTCAAACACATTTCAAGAAACCAAGTAACTCAGTAACCGAGTGTTCATGACGGACATACCTGCCGTAAAGCTTTCTACGTGGACAGGCGGGAGATTGGCAAACAGGTGGAAGCGTGTGCCAATGTACTCTCGACTCTTTCACTCTGTCCCACTTTCTTGCACCTATTCTCCTGCTTTTTCTAAAAGCTGTCTCAGCGCTGAGCTTTTGAATGGCCCCTTTATAGTAGCAAGGCCTGATGTTTACCTGTACACAAAGATGAATTGTTTGGGTTGCTTCAACACCCTCTTAGGACAGGCCAGGGAGTTAGGGCTGGGCACACTGGACACAAACATGACATGTTCAAAGCACACATCAGTTCTCCGAATCTCCAAACAGGCCATCTAGGAAGCCCTCCTCTTCACTTCTGGCCTCAAAACAAAAACAGCTGCTTGCAGGAGGAAGCATGACGTTGTAGCTTGAGTAGGTGTTCAGTTGTATCATTACCAAAGATGGTAACAACGCTGTGAATGGATTATGTAGGATGATCAGAATAGAGAGACTAATTTGGAAAGCTATCTGCTTCATCAAAGTCGCTATTTTGGTTATATGATCAGACCTGAACAAAAGGAAGGGATTAGTTGGCCTTGAGCACAAATGACCTTTTTTTTTTAATTTCACTATCAAGATCAAACTGAATATCCCAATATTGTCATTTTATAATAGGAGTGGATTACATGTCTAGTGAAATATGTAAGATGATCCCGGTGACCCGAAACTGTTGGAAACTGGTTTTGTTCCTCTTTCAACCAGTAATGAAGGCAAACCGATGCTTTTTAGTATTTAAAAGGCCGTTCCAGGGAAAAAGTGTGTAACATATATTAAAAAAAATAAATAAATGTGAATTCAATATAAATACAATGTTTATTTTTACTTGAGTAACTGGATGAAATATGGATCTAAGGTTTCTAAATGGCTCTAAAAAAACACAAGGCTCTCCAAACTTAACATGATCTCTCACATGTTTTTTTTTCCTATGACAAGAACCCAGAGAACGCTTTTAGATGACTTTTTTTGGTGTGAGTGGAAATTGGACAGAAAGGAACTGGCTTTTTGGTGTAAAACAAAGTTTCTTTTCCATGTATACAGCTACCAATACCATAATTAATACTCCATTGTTTATCATTCATCTTTCTTGGAAATAGAAGATTTTGGCCCTAGAACAAAACGTGCATTGAGAGCGAACATAATTAATGCCCCTATGTTTTAGACGTATAAAAACATACAACGTGTACAACATAAATAAACGTCAAAACACCGAAACCGGAAGATAGGTGTTGACATGATACTGCTGTCCTAGCTGATGGCACTATCACCTGCAGTTCAGTGGAAAACTCACATTAAACAATTCATATGCTTCAACTATGTGCATGGATGCAATTTTTATTATGGGACATTAAAATCAAATGTCTATGCTTGCCTAAATATGATATTTATATAAAACATTGTAAATAGAAATATTTTACTTTATATTCAACTACAATCACAGACCGTCATCCATCTGATTCTCACCCCACCCCTGTTGGTTAGCAAATGTCAATCCTGCATGATGTTTTTTGAATCTAACCAGTCTTGCTGGAGCTCAGTAAGTAAGTAATTGGACTTGAACTTAGTCACTATTTAAAATTACTTTTAAATAAAAGGAAGAAAAGAAAGCAAATAAATAAAATAAAACACACAGAGAAATACTAAAGTTGATTGAATAGTTTAAAATTACTCTACTTTACTAAAAAAAAATTAGGTGTTTATAAATTAGAGGTTTTATATGCAAGAAACTTTTTAAGGACAACAGTACAATGGGTAAAGATATCATTGGTATCTTTTTAAATGCTTTTGAAGATGCCCCTTATAAAAGATTGTTGAAATGTGTATTCTGCTATTGAGATTTAAAGGTGGTGATCACTCAGTGAAAATTCAAGTTAGATGGGAAGGTGAAGGAAATCTTACAATAACATAGGAGGAGTGGGATCTGCAGTCAGCAATGACAACTAGCTTTGCCTCCTGGAGAGTTTTTGGTTGGAGTAGTGTGATCTGTTTTTTTGTCCGCCAGCTCAAAACTCTTACAGAGCTGATGAGATACTGAGGCAAATCATTTTCACTTATATTTTGGATTTGCCCTAGTAATTCCATTTTGGATAAATATTAACAGTGTCCTGGAGAGGGTTTTTAAAGTAACAATGAAGTTTGATGTTAAAACTCTATTTTTGTGATCTGGAAGAACTTGGGTAAAGAAGGGTGCATATCTGTTGGGAGTATTATTGGTTGCATGTAAAAAAAAAAAAAAAAAGGCTTTGACAAAAATGGCTCAAGAGGCTTTATATACCACATGCATATCTCCACTCCACTGCAAGAAACTGCAAAGTTCCATTTTGGAGGTTTTTAAGGTAGACTGTATAATTCCATGAGGGCTAGTTTATAGTTTGATGTCTTCAGTTTGATTCTAAAGTAAAGCATTAAGATAAACATAAGGAGAACCTTCTATGAATAGCTGTGTCGGAACTTTTGACTGGTACTGTAGGTGGTGTTTTCCGTAACTCTAGATTGCCTTTGATCATTTGAGTTGGTTCCTCTTTGATCTCTTTCTCTGGTACTACAAGCGCATGTTTTTTTCTCCTGGCCCAGCTAACCTGGTGCATTGTATTGGTAATGTTGCAATACAGCTTGTATGGTTTGATGCCATCTCTTTGTATATACTGATTCTTTCTGTAATCTCTGTCCAAGATCTCTGCATGATCAGCATTGGCAAACGTGTTGAATAATGATTCTGTAGACCTATGACCTCTTTCCCGTAGTGAAGTAATGTGTATCTATTTTACTGCTTTTATTCAGAAGAGAAAAAAATAAAAACACCCTCTCTTCATTCAAACAGGAACTGGGACACAGTTAGCCATATCTTGCATGCACAGTTTAGAGATGACAATATTTATTAAGGATGACTTCCACCCTTCCACCCATTCCTCCAGGAACCCCCAAGTTTGTTTATTTGTTTACCAGAATGTATCTGCAGAGTCACTGCTCATGTGCTTCATACACAAAACAAAAAACAGAATCGGACAATAACATCCTGATGGAGGATACCCGACCTACTGTAGAACGCCAGTGGATGTTACATAGCTGGACATAACCGCATAAGGTCAACAATGAGTCGTATCCTCAGTCAGAATGTATATCATCAGTATGAAATAGTATAGACTTAAGACATATAGTCAAATTGAAGGCAGTGTTGGGTTTCAGAGTCGGAATTATCTTTGAATTCATGCAGAAAAGTTTCATTAAGATACAGTGCCATTTTTGGCTCCTTCTGATTTATGCATTTGTGTTACACTGAATTGTTTCAAATCTGGACCTTGAATAAACCCTTCAGGGTGGAATACTGCCAGCCTTGTTGAATCTATGGTAAGGATTAGGCTTAGATTTAACCCTAAACATCACTTAAGAGAAATTTGTGCAATTTGCAATATAAAATATTCATTCATTCATTCATTCATTCATTCATTCATTCATTCTCCATGTGGTCTATTCCTCTGTGTTTAAACATTCCAAAATTATCAGTGTAAAGTCAGTGTTATTATGTATTATTCTTTTTCATATTTTTTTACATTAATATAAGTTTTAACTTCAGGTCACTTTTTCACTTTGATATTTTTTGCTAAATATTTTAAAATAATATTATAGGTTTATTTACTATAATTACATATTGTCATATTTTATTACTGTGCTATCTACCTATCTACACAATTTCTTTTTATATTTTGCTCATGTGCTGCTGTATATTTTGTATATTTCATAAAATTTCATATAATCTACATTTTGAATCCGTGCTGCTGTACATTTCACATTCCATATACTCTCATATTCCATACACTTCAATTATATATATTATATAAAATATTAATAGCATCTGAGTCTATTGCAACATCATTCCATTTTACATACAGGTTTTGTATACTGAAGGGCAATTAAAGTTTTTCTAACCCTAAATGTCATGTTAAGATTCACTGCTTATTTTGGTTAGTAAATAACATGGCTACATTTCTGCCGTAAACATTGGTTTCAATCAGGACCCTGAAAGAATTCTGTGCCATAGATTTCACTGTAATGCACCTACATTACACACATTAAACCCAACAATGAATTATTTTGCATACATCTCCCCAAGTGAATTATTGGCCCCATCTATAACTGGTGGAATTCACAGCAACCTTCCTATTTCTAATCATAATGCATTATACATGCATTTACTGTACTGTGAAAAAGTATCTGCATACATTTCACCAACAGCGCATTGATGACTATTACAAGAGGTCACATAAAAACTCAGATGAACATCTAAACAACTGCAGCCCTCACTTGGCTCAGTTAAAGTCCATGTACATGGCCCACAATAAGAAAAACCCTGGGCAAAAATGGCATCCATGGGAGAGCTGCAAGGTACAAACCACTGCCGACCAAAAAGGCCACAAAGATGATCCCCAAAACTACTGGGATAATATACTGTGGCCCAACAAAAGTCAAAAGGTGGAACATTTTGGAGGACACAGGTCCCATTACATCAAACGTAAAACTGAAACCGCATTCCACCATAGGAACATGATACCAACATCGTAGCATAATGGTCTGGGGCTGCTTTGTTTCTGCAGGACCGGGATGACTTGTCAAAACTAATAGCACTGGAAAATCCAGAAGACGTTCTTGAAGTAGAATGTCCTCCCACCAGTCAAGCTAAAGCGCAGTTGGGTCATGCAGCAGGACAGTGACCCAAAGCACAAATGCAGGCCCATCTCTGAATGGCTCATAAGAGGCTAAAAACTTAGGTTCTATTTGATTTGTACACAAAACGAAAACATCAGACCTAGACGATAACATCCTGATGGAGGCTGCCCCACCTATTTGAGAGTACCACTGCATGTATCATGCAGCTGGACGTAACTGCATAGAATCAATAATAATGAATCTTCTATTCCCTCGGTGTGTATTATTAGTATGAAATATTATAAACTGTTATTATACATTATAAATATTATATATTATAAAGGCATACAGTCAATGTGATGTTGGCATCAGTTTCATTTACAGGATATGTCATATTGCCATAATAGTTTCATCCATAAATGTTAAAATTAATTGTTTTAGACCTTTAAATTAAAATTGAGGTTCTGGAGTGGCCAAGCCAAAGTCCTGACCTGAATCCCATTGAGATGTTCAATGGGGAGTTGCATATGCTCCATAACCCTCCAAAGTAGCAAAATTAAAACAAGTTTGCAAAGAAAATTCTCCCCAGTGGTGTAAAAAACACAAAGTTATCACAAAAATTTGATCACAGTTGTTACTGCCCACTTATACTTCTGCCATATCTTGCATGCACTTTTTTCAGAAATGACACAGTTATTAAGGCTGACAACCACCCTTCTCTCCGGAAACCCATAAGTTTGTTTTTGTTTGTCTGTTAGAAAGTTTCGCACAGTCACTATTTGATTTGTACACAAACAAAAACATCAGAACCGGACAATAACATCCTGCTGGTGGCCAGCCAACCTACTGTAGAATGCCAGTGCATGTCACAAACCTGCATAATATGAACAAGAATGCGTCTTCCCCTGACTCATAGTGTGCATGGTAAACTCTCGAAGTGATGATGGCGTTGTGTTACAGGACGGAATCTAAATTATATTTGAATAAGTTTTATTTATAGCATGCAGTGGTATATTTGACTCCCCCTGATCTGATTTATGCATAATGTTACACTTAATTGTTTTAGATCTTCAAAGGAAATTGAGCTTCTAGAAGTCCTGCCTTGAATCCCATTAAGATGTAGTGGCACGACCTTAAAAGGGGAGTTTGAAAAACTTCCAAAGTAGCCAAGTTAAAAACCGAGTGGAGGACTCATTTATAGGAAGGGTACTAAAATTGCCAGTAAGTATTAACTGAAACATTGCCACAGTTAAAACACTGACAGTATTACATCATTCCTATGTTGGCATTTTAGAAGTTTCTTTTTCCATTCAGGATTTTATGAATTGAGGTTTTTTTTTTTTTCTTCATTGTTTTAATTTATTTTCATTTTTGCACAATTTAAAAAGCTTAATTTCCCTTTTTAGTTTAGTGAATAATCATGATGGACAGACCAATGGAATTGGTTTGAAATGGCTAAATGCAAGTTAAGAAAGAAACCTGTTTTATCCTCTGGTAAAGTTCCATTTTGGAGGTTTTTAAGGTGGACTGTATAATTCCATGAGGGCTAGTTTATAGTTTGATGTCTTCACTTTGATTCTAAAGTAAAGCATTAAGATAAACATAAGGAGAACCTTCTACAAGTAGCTGTGTCTGGTACTTTTGACTGGTACTGTAGGTGATGTTTTCCGTAACGCTAGATTGCCTTTGACCATTTGAGTTGGTTCCTCTTTATTCTCTTTCTCTGGTACTACAAGTGCATGGGTTTTCCTCCTGACACAGCTAACCCGGTGCATTGTATTGGTAATGTTGCAATACAGATCTCTTTGTATATATTGATTCTTTCTGTAATCTCTGTCCGAGTGACTGATGATTCTGCAGACTTATGACCAAACATGGTGGATTTTCTCATCCTTTCCCATAGTGAAGTAAAGAAAAGTTCTGTGTATCCATCTTACTGCTTTTATTAAGGAGAGAAAAAAAATAAAATAAAAACACACTCTGTCCATTCAAACGGGAACTGGAACAATTAGTCATATCTTGCATGTACAGTTTGAAAATGACAATATTTATTAAGGATGACTTCCACCCTTCCACCCATTCCTCCAGGAACTACAAGTTTGTTTATTTGTTTACCAAAATGTATCTGCAGAGTCACTGCTCATGTGATTTGTACACAAAACAAAAACCATCAGAACCGGGCAATAACTTCCTGATGGAGGCTACCGGACCTACTGTAGAACGCCAGTGCATGTCACATAGCTGGACATAACCACATAATGTCAACAGTGATGAGTCTTTCATCAGTATGAAATATTGTAGACATACAGTCAAACTGGCGGGTTGTTGGGTTTCAGAGTCTGAATTATCTTAGAATTCATGCAAAGTTTTATTAAGATGCAGTGCCATATTTAACTGATTTATGCATTTGTGTTACACTTCATTGTTTCAGATCTTTAAACAACATTACCCAGCTTACCCAGCCAAATAACCTAATAAAGCTGGTATTTGGGAGCAACTGGAATAAAACCCCAAAGCTTGAATAGTGCCAGCCTTGTTTAATCTAAACATCAATGTTGTGCAATTTTTAATATAAAACATTAATTAATTCATTAATTCATTCCCAATATAGACAATCCCTCTGTTTAGTACATTCCAAAATTAAATACAATTTTCAGCAGATTTAAAGAATTTACATTTTCGTGTTCTGTGAGGAAACCTCTTTTTATTTTTATTTTTTTACTTTATTGCCTTTATTATTTGTTGATAGAAAACAGACATATACAGTGACAGAATGACATAAATCATTGCTATTGTGTAATATTTTTATTAACATACAAATACATAATATATACAAACATATTTTAACTTTAGGTAATTTTTTTTTTCCATTATTGCACTTATTTTTATAATATTTTTACTGCTGTATATTGAATCTATTTTTATTCTTATTTCATTACTTTTATTATATATTTTCATATTGTATTACTGTGCTATCCTTCCATCCATCCATACACAATTATTTTTTATGTTTTTGTTTATGTGGTGCTGTATATTTCATATACCGTGGTGCTGTACATTTCATAATGTAACTCTGTGCTGATCTGATTTATGCATAATGTTACACTCAGTTGTTTTAAATCTTCAAAGGAAATTGAGCTTCTAGAAGTCCTGCCTTGAATCCCATTGAGATGTAGTGGCACAACCTTAAAAGGGGAGTTTGAACTTCCAAAGTAGCCAAGTTAAAAAACAAGTAGAGGACTCATTTATAGAAAATTAATTTTAAAAATATATATATTTTTTATATAAAGCATTATTTGCCAATAAGTATTAACTGAAACATTGCCCCAGTTGGAACACTGACAATTTTACATCAGAATCAGAATCAGAAATACTTTATTAATCCCAGGGGGAAATTGCAGTTTTTACAGTAGCAACCATTTAGAATAAACAATAATAATTTACAACAAGAGAGAAATTTTCAATATGTACACCTATATAAAGTCTTATAATACAATAAAGATAAAATAAAAAGTAAAGTGGCTGTGGCTATAATAATAGGTACAGATATACTGTTAGCAGCAGTAAGTGTTCAGTAGTCAGAAAATTATTGCACATTTTGAGTTGTCGCACACATAATTAAATTATTGTTTTACTGTTATTACTGTACATGTGAATGGTGTTGTGCTCTAAGGGAGGAGTTATAAAGTCTGATGGCCACAGGTAGGAATGACCTCCTGTGACGTTCGGTAGTGCATTTTGGCTGGATGAGTCTTGCACTGAATGTGCTCCTGTGACTCATCACTGTGTGAAAGAGAGGATGGGAGCCGTTATCCATGATGGTCTGCAGCTTAGCCAGCGTCCTCCTCTCAGACACTGCCATCAGCGAGTCCAGCTCCACACCCACAACATCACTGGCTTTGCGGATCAGTTTATTAAGTCGGTTGGCGTCTGCCACCCTCAGCCTGCTGCCCCAGCATGCAACAGCGTATAGGATGGCACTCGCCACCACAGACTCATAAAAGATCCTTAGCATAGTCCTGCAGATGTTGAAGGACCTCAGACGCCTCAGAAAATAGAGACGACTTTGGCCCTTCCTGTAGAGGGCGTCAGTGTTCTTAGCCCAGTCCAGTTTATTGTCAATGTGAACACCCAGGTATTTATAGTCCTCCACAGTGTCCACACTGACCCCCTTGATGGAAATAGGGGTCACCTGTGTTTTGTCCCTCCTCAGGTCCACCACCAGCTCCTTTGTCTTTGTCACATTGAGCTGCAGATGGTTCAGCTCACACCACGCAACAAAGTCGTTCACCGTGGCCCTGTACTCATCCTCATCACCCCTGCTGATACATCCAACTACTGCAGAGTCATCAGAAAACTTCTGAAGATGGCAGGTCTCTGTGCAGTAGTTGAAGTCTGTGGTGTAGAGGGTGAAGAGGAAGGGAGAGAGGACAGTTCCCTGCGGGGCTCCAGTGTTGCTTACCACTCTGTCTGACACACAGTGCTGCAGGCGTACATACTGTGGTCTGCCAGTCAGGTAGTCAACAATCCAGGACACGAGGGGGGCTTCTACCTGCATCACGTTCAGCTTGTCACCCAGAAGAGCAGGCTGAATGGTGTTAAATGCACTGGAGAAGTCAAAAAACATGACCCTCACAGTGCTGGCTGGCTTATCCAGGTGAGCGTAGACTCGGTTCAGCAGGTAGATGATGGCATCCTCAACTCCCAAACGAGGTTGGTAGGCGAACTGGAGGGGGTCTAGAAGTGGCTGGACCGTGGGCCGGAGCTGTTCCAGGACGAGTCTCTCCATGGTCTTCATGATGTGAGACGTCAGTGCCACTGGCCTGTAGTCCTTGATGTCACTGGGCAGCGGAGTCTTTGGCACAGGAACAATGCAGGACGTCTTCCACATCACAGGGACCCTCTGGAGACACAGGCTCATGTTGAAGACATGCTGCAGGACTCCACAAAGTTGCGTGGCACAGGCTTTGAGCACCCTGGGGGGGACCCCATCAGGGCCCGCAGCCTTGTTCATGTGGAGTCTCTGTAGTTGTCTTCTCACCTGGTCAGCAGTGAGATTCACTGTAGAGGTGACTGGTGGGGGAGGAGAGGAGGTGTGAAGTGGACTATCGCAGGAGGGGGGGAGGCTATCAGGAGGAGGAGGGGCGTGGAGTGGAGTGGGCTGTTGAGGCCAGGCAGCAGAGGAGTCAGGGAGGGGGAGATCAGAGCTTGCAGTGTCAAATCTGTTAAAAAACAGATTTAACTCGTTGGCCCTGTCCACACTGCCCTCTACTCCCCCGTTGTTGCTGGACCTGAAGCCGGTGATGGTCCTCATACCACTCCAGACCTCCCTCATGTTGTTCTGCTGGAGTTTCCACTCCAGCTTCCTCCTGTATCCGTCTTTAGCCTCCCTGATGGTTCTCTTCAGTTCCCTCTGGGTCGTTCTCACCTCCTCCCGGTCTCCAGCTCTGAAAGCCCTCTTCTTCTTGTTGAGGAGGGCTTTAATGTCCTTTGTTACCCACGGCTTGTTGTTTGGGTAACATTTAACATCATTCTTATGTTGGTATTTTCAAAGTTTCTTTATCCATTCAGGATTTTACGAAATTGTGTTTTAATTTATTAATAAGAATGGAATTTAAGTTAAGGATTGTTATTTGCATACAGAATGTATTATTTGGTAATGTGAGTTTTATGAACTATCTAGGAGATCCATCATAAATCCAACCACCACCACCACCACCACCACCACCACCACCACCATCACATTTAGTAATAGCACAGCTTTCCAAGAGATGTCCATCCCTGGTCCTAGTGATCTACCACAGTGCAGTGCTGGGATCTAGCCAGTGCTGACCTAAAACACTTTATTTAGTTATTGAGAACCTTTAGACTCATCCGTGTTGGAGTTAAACTTTCCAGGGCAGTAGATCACCAGATCTCTGTTAATTGCCTGGTTTAGCTTGTGTGTAACCAAAATATACTGGCTACTGTCCACTCACGATTGGAGCTGAAGACCTTTCAGTGTTATTAAAAGTAACATTTTTGTAGTGAGAACCCAAAGAACTTTAGAAGAACCCCAGAACCTGATGTCAAAAGTTCTAGGGACTATACATCCAAGCTAAAAGCCAATCAGGAGCCCGTTGCGCATTTATACATGATGCAACAGCATCTAGTATGCACATTTTAGAGGTGATCTGGTCTGCTTTCCAAGAACTCAACAGAGGTTGTGTATACTTGTTCATTAAATCACTTGCAGAGTCACCGCTCATATGATTCATTCATAAAACCAAAACAGCAGAGCCGGAAGACACCATGATAACAGCATCCTAAAGGAGGCTACCCAACCTGCATGCCACATTGCCTTCCAGTGTAGTTGATTCAAAGCAATTCTGCAAAGACGCATGGGTCAAAATTCCACCACGGCAAAGGAAAGACTTCTTCCGGTATGGGAAGCATTTGGTTTTGGTTGTTGTGGCAACACAACCAGTTAAGACATTGTCATTTGAGGAACTGTGTTTTGTGTTTCCTCATATATCTCTTATTAGATTGGCATTTTGTTAAAAGACCTGACACATTTTAGTGTAACATATATGCAAAAATGAGAACAAATGAATTTCGGAAAATCGGAATCAACTTGGCAATCCATTATGCATGTTAAGGAATGATTTTCCCCAAGCCTGGAACATTATCTGGAATTATAGTTGCGGGAGTTCAAACCAATTAGGTGAGCCTCACCCATAGCTACCCTGCTTGTTTGTTGGAACTTCCTGTAGGTGTCAAACACAAAACAAAAACATATTTAATCTAGAAACCACAAAATAATTGACTAAATCCTGTCACTATTAGTTCAGCGGAAGCCAACATGGCCCATACAGTGTAAAAACACTTCACCGAACTCTACCACATACAGGTACTTTGCAAGTGGGAGGACCCCAACCTGAAACATGTTTTAGACAGAAGACAAAACTAGAGCTGGAGTTCTGGGTAGTTTTGTTATGGTCGAGATTTGTTTGTTTTGGTCCTACAAAATATGGGCTCACTCTTACAATCCTATAATAATATGGTGGAAAAAAATAATAAACATTTGGTCAATTACTACTGTACAAGTATTCACATGAGACAGTCACATATTCCATATGCTTTCAGGACTTTCTGGTCTGCTCAAATATGTCAACAGATTTTTTTGTGGTTTTATTAATCCGGCCAATTTTGATCTAAATGTTTATAGATTTTTGCACAGATACAGATCTAGAAAACAAGTGTCAGCTCACATATCTGTTCAGGTATGATTTGTCTGGCGTGTCTTTGAACTGTATATGCAGTTTGAGTTTGATGGTTCATTACTTTAAAATTAAATTAAAAAAGTAAATATAGATTGTTAGCTTGAGGTGCCATGTTTTTTTTTTTTCCATTCTTTTTTTTTTTCCATTAATTCTGCGGACACAAAAACACAACCTTCATTTCTAATTCAGGCTAAGCTGAAAGTTTACAGTACATTGCATTTAATAATTTATTATTATGTATTTAATAATTGTATCTAAATATTTTAAATATTACTGTTGCTTTTTGTTACAATATGTACAGTATTCGTGCCAATCTTATAGCCACGTGGTCTTTCATATGTGCTTCTGTATGTCTGCATTCTGCTTGAGATTTAACCTGGGTGATAATGGAGTGGATAACAGGCCACTTCAGAAGCTTATTATAGTTTCTTTTGAGTGGTTCAAGATTGAACTAGCTATTGTGTTCTTGTGTGTTGGATTGTCATCATGCTGCATAACACAATTGTGAAATCAATCACATCAGTCAGCAAAACACTAAATTATGGAGAGCATGTAGAACAGTGATGGGCCTGAAAAACACCTGGATGCACTGACATCTACTGGTAATATGAGATACTGCTGATCACTGGCTCATTGGGGAACAATAATGAGCTGCTTTATAGTAAAAGAAAAGATCACATAGATGTGTCCAATGCCTGTGGGGTTGAGATAAGAGGCATGGCAAATGAATAATATTATATACTACTGTGTTCCGTCATACTGTACAACCCTGTATTGCTATAACGACAAAAAAGTTGAATTAAATATTGTTCTTAAAAACTTGCTTCAGCTGAATGTTCAGGATTGTTACTACCCTGCAAGCAGCAGTGCCATCCACAGAGTTTAGACACACACACACACACACACACACACACACACACACACACACACACACACCAACCAAACTACCACCTGACACTATTAAAATAACAAATTAGGGCCTTTTCTATTAAAACTACATTCAGTTCTACATTCAGTCTTCATTAAGACCTTACATGCGTCCTCTCTTTTGGCTTTGGTTTGAGATATTCACTTTTCCCACCAATTTCTTGGGGAATTGGGCATTTCAGAATTTAGACTTACAAATATGCTTAGCTATGAAGTACTGCATTAACCAATTTGCATTAATTACCCAACTGCATTAACCAATTTGCAGCACCACCCAGTAGCAGGCCAGTGTAGTATTGTCTTTAAGTTAAGAATACCAAAAGACAGGATCTTGCAGACTGTGGGTGAAGTAGGCAAAATTAGATTGAACTTTCTGAATTTGGATCTGAACAATTTCCCCCCCCTAAGAGACAGAATAATGCCACAATAAGTTTGTTTGTTCAGGGAATGTCAATTCTGAGAGAGTCATGGGGTCCAAGAGGTTCCTGGACTCCCAGGGTCCCATGTGCTTTACCTTGATTCCCACCAATATCATTTCCTTCCCAGATTCTCACTGACAGATGCAGAAGATTTAGTTCAGTCAGTAGACAAACAATACAGGTTCTGTCAAGTCCTTCAGAGAAAGGAAGGAAATAGAAATTCAAAATTTTGTTTTGGATCCCAGAGTGATTAAGCACACAGGTGGAGAAATCCATAGAAAGTTCTCTTTATTATTCGTCTATTTTAATTTTTTTTTCCATAATGACTGTTGCATTTGGATCATCATGTACTGCAAGCCTATATTGAGAGGACATCCTTGCTCTTTGAGTAATTCAGTGACAGTATAAATGATGACAGTAAAATCATGAATCGCCACAGTAAGAAAAGTGTCTTTTGGGGACGTGAGTGTTTATGAACATTGAAGTGACTCAGTGAGCCATCACAGCAACGGTGAAGGCTAATTGTGTTAGCAGTCCAAACAAGGGCATTGCTAACACTAGCTATATACCTGTGCTGCTATTTAGCTTTGATGTCCCACTGCTAACAATCCCGCACCTGTACCTAGCTAGCCTAGCATTGCAATTGGTAGTTAGCAAAAATAAAATCTAATTCACACTGCAAAAATAAATAAATAAATAAATAAATAAATAAATAAATAAATAAATAAATAATAATTTGGTAAAATGTCTATGAATCATGTATTGATGACGCAGTACAAGGGCAGTCATCTACATTTGACAAACCTTTCTAACTGTAGAGAAATGTTGTTAATCACAGATGTTTTTTGTAATAATTTAAAATGTAATAATTTTTATTCGCATTTAACATTTATAAAAAAATAAACCCAAAATGTCACCTGAAACCTTTGATTGATTCTAATGTCAGCAAAATGCATCAAGACCTTATCCACTGTTCTGTTCTTGGAATGTGATATTGTATTTACATGCAATAAAAATAAATAAATAAATAAATAAAATAATGGTGTTATATGCAAATAAATCAATTGGGGAGGTTTGCTGCAGAACATCCTCTTAACACCACCCATGGTTAGGGCTGTCTGGCATCTTGCATCTACATACAATATGGGATTCAGGAGGCAGATTCGGATTTCAAAATAAAGAATTGATTGTTGATAGTTGTGTAAATGCACTTTGTTTGGAGTTTGTGTTGAACTGCTGGACAGAGCTAGGTTCTAGTTAATGGAAACTGTTCTCCTTCAGTGTTCTATGATAATGATATGATAATTTGAACAGACAGTGTCAGACCAATTAATGAGCTTCTATTAACTACTGGTGGACTGAGAGACACTAGAGTCTCTTCACCTACACTGAACTGATTAAGAGTCTTGTTCCAGAAATGATAACAGGACATTAGAGTTATAATAGATCATGCCACCCACTAAATAAAGGTGGAAAAGAAACTCCAGTGCAAACGCACCAGATTTTAGGAAAAGCAGAAAAGAAAGGATGCCAGGGGAAACTGGCTACCTCCCAAATTACCCAAAGTTTATACTTGTGGAACTCCCACAAAAACAACAGAAGAAGATAATACAAATAAGATTAATTAGGGGAGGAAGAAAGGAGGGGGAACAACTGCTCTTCCCTTTCACTAGAGACACTGTCCCCTACATAAATGGAGCAAGCCAGAAAAGCAGAAAGAGGAACGGATGCTAGAACCCTTAGTCCCTCTTCGGATTAACACAGAGACAAGGGAGAGCGTGAGATGGCTCAGGCCTAAAAAAAAAGTTATTTTATTTATTTATTTATTTATTTATTTAGATGTGCCAACACTCCAACCTTTAGTAGGGAAGAAAAAATATGCAAGGGGCAGCACCAACACTCTCAGCCAAACTCTCACACACTGGGTGTATCAAAGAACCAGCAACCCAGACTGCTTCTTGAGACATATGTATACCCCGTTCCCCAGGTGTAGGGTGTTAGGACTGATTGCTAGTATGTTGCTGACCCCTAGTGGCGGGTTAAGGACTGGCCTGGATTTCCTTGTTTGTTTTACTAGGGATCTCTCTAACTGGCTACACTCACTTACTCACTAGCTATAAACTATGAAACCCTCAACACATTTAAAATTGCCTTGTATAAGATGAGTTCTTTGCTTGCAGGTGCTCGGGAGATTTTCTGCCCAGATTCAGCAGCTCAAGAAAGAGAAGACACAGGCACTGGGCAACTTATCGAAAACACAGACCTGCATGTGGTACCCTGCTCTTTCCCTTCACAGAGAGTCCAGGTAGAACCTCACAGAAAAAATAATTGTCCATCTTTCAGGTACATGTTTGTCAGAGATACAGGCTTACACAGGTATATGTGAACCTGTAGGTTCCTTGTCTTACACCGGGATCTGCTTATCATGACAGTGATTAATGTTCGCAAATGATTAATTTTACGATCCTGGGGCTATGTAGTGATTTTTCACCCTTGCTCCATATTTCATTCAGTCCTGTTTGTGTGCAGGAGGGGGCACTCTAGCTATTTAAAAGACAGAGGTGACAGCAGAGGAGGGCTGTTCCAGTGGCCGCACCTGTGCCATCAGCCTCCCGCTGTCATATTTCATATATATCTATATATATCCATATGTCATATTATATGCAAAGTCATATTTTCATCAGTAAGATCAACTAATGCACTTGACTAGCTTAAGGCTAGATGACAAGATGATGCCCTGTAACTAAAATAAGCCAAAAGAAATAAATGCTGGTACCTTTATGCCCAGTATTGCCCAGCAGCTGGTTGTCGGGGCAGCATTGGCCTTTTATTTTTATGTATGGCCTTCTTACCCCTAAACATCTGAGGTCATAAAAATTAGCCATAGTCACATTTAGTGGTACTATATAGTGAGGGTAGGTGATCTGATAGTAATTAAATGCCTTTACTAAAGAGGAATTTAAGCAGAGAGCAATTAAAATTACAAGCACTAACGAATCAGGAACTAATGCATAAGTCATATACAGTATTATCATCAACCAGCAGATTCATTATTAGCTAATGCATTTACTAATGACTGAAGGTAAAAGGTAATAAAGGCATTCCTTAGTTGGTAAAATGATGCATACATCCTCCCAGAGGTATATACACAGTTTACATATCACAATGAATGCCTACATGTGGTATTCTCTAGTTACAGTGTATTACTGGAATCTGCTGAAGCAATGGATTGTTAGATGTTATTACTGATTTTGCTGTAAAGTGTTTTAGGTGTTTAGTTTAGTGCCTGCTTGTTTTGCAGTAAACATTTTTAAGACTTTGATCATTTTACTGAAGGGTTTTTTGTTTCTTATGGACATAGTGTGACAGAGTCTAGAAATGATAATAGGACATGAGTCATGAAATCATGCTACCCACTAAATATAGGTGGAAAAGAAACACCTGTTGAAGCAGGAAACAAAGGGAACAAAGAACGCCGGAGGAGACTGGATACATCCCAAATTAGCCAAGGTTTGTATTTGTGGAACTCCCAAGAAAAACAACGAGACACCAAGGAAGATGATACCAGCATAAATTAGAGGAGAAACAATAAAGGGGGAACAACTGCTCGGCCCTTTTACCTGAGACACTCTTCCCTGTGTAAAAGGGAAGAGCTAGCGGAGCAGAAGGAGGGATTTGTTTTTGTTTATTTGATGAAGGAGAGCACCAACACTCAGTACAGAAAAAGAAAGAAAGAAAGAAAGAAAGAAGCAAGGGGGCGCACCAACACTCTCTTAGCCCTCTACCATAACCAGCCAGACTCTCACACACTGGGTGTAGCAAAGAACCAGCAACCCAGACTGCTTCCTGAGGGATATATAGCCTGTTCACCACGTTTTTGAATCCTGATTTACACAACCAATTTGGTTATAACCCTAAAGTCATACTCTGTATTTTTGTGTGTGCACTCTCTCACCACTAGGGGGTGAGCTGTCCCTTGACTAGTGCCTGCAAAGCACTTAAAGCGCTAATGTTAATTCTGTGTAAGAACCTGAAGATAACTAATGGTGTTCCTCAAGCGTTTTCAATGAGGTATACCTTTAATGTTGAGCTAATGTGGAGACAGAGACTTAACTTTGGTAAGTTAGACCCAGTTTTAACAATTTAATGTTTATTATTCATGCAGTTTGGTGACGGTAGGCTAATCAAATAATATGAAAGAGGAATGGAGGAAAAAGGACAAACAGATGAGTGTGGGTCAAACCAACATTAAATTTGTGTTTTTGGTGACTGCCCTGAGAAACGGTATCCCTCGGTTAAGCAAAAGTACAGTAGATGCAGTTTTCCATCCTATTCTTTATTGGGGAAAAAATCAAGAATAACCAGCTGCTGCGTGGAAACCATACATCCCACCAAAAAAAAAAAACTGTATACAAGGACACCATTCCCAAACAGACCAAGCAATTTGGAGTTGGAATGGTGTCAATATCTCAGTGTGGCTATTACATCCTGCCACTATTTAAGGTTGAATAGGAAATTCAAGTTAGAAGCCAATTTCAGCTTATCAAGGTGGATGCTGTTAAGTAAAACAGATATTTCACCCCTCAACTGGGTTACTGACTGATGCCCCTTCATTAAAAACCAAGCACTAAGACCAAAAGATTCCTGTTCCACCTTAAATAGTCCCACATTATGCCGCTTTTGTTACATTACAGAGTACCTGTAACTGCTGCACCATTTAAGGTGGAGTGGAGCATTTAAATAAGAAGCCAGTGTTAGCCTCAATCACAGCAGGTTCGACAAGGAAAACATGATTAATCCACCAAAATGAATGAAAATTGATGTTTGAAAAACCAACCCTGCAGCTCTTTCACTATAAAGCAGCATCTGCTTCACACAAATGACAACTAGTCAGTTAAAACAGACAGCTGAGCTGCACAAAGTCAGGAAACACCGCAAACCTAAAAAACCCGAGCCTGTCCACGCCATGGTGGGCAGACAAGATCTGTTCAGGTCTTACTTGTAATGTACTGATGAAATAATAGCTCTTTTTCATTTCTTCTAGTTATTAAACAACAGCACACTCTTGTCCCAGGCCACATGCTAATGTTTCTTGAAATTCAAATTCAAACACTGGCTGACAGACTGCAGCAGAGTGCAATGGCTGAGATGAATATAAAAACATTTGGTTTGTTTTTTGCCCTTCAGGTACAGGCTGTAGAGGGAGGAAATAAATCCAGTCAGAGGCTCTAAATTACCCAGGGCCCTTAGCCTTCAGCCCAGGTAAGCCTGTGCATTGTATTGCCCCTGTGTTTGCATTTCTGGAGCCCTATATGGTGTTTGTGGTGACATGTGGAATACCCCTTTTCCTTATGGAGGCAGCTATGGGACAGTATACACAACAAGGGGGCATCACATTTGCCCACTGGCAGAAGATCAGTGACATTTAGGGTTATTTGTCAAAATACTTCTAGATATATTAATTGGATATTTCAATTGTTGGGCAACATGAAAGATTGGTAGGATGCACTTGATGTAATAGCTTAAATTTATTTTCACCATAGAATTTTGGAGGGATTATGTACCTGACGAAATAGTTTTCACTATTGATTTGGGGGGGCTTGTGAGCTGTGTAAAGATAAATATGTTCTATTGTTTGAGGGGGGTTTGGAGTTTTAGAATATATTAAATTCTCTATAACAAAGATTAACATTGTACAAACTACATTGGTTTGAATATGGTAAAGGTTCCCTTTGGCAGTCTTCATATTTGCCCTCCATTACCCAAAGGCACAGACATTTTCACATATGTAAAGAAGTTGAATTAAAAGGTGCAAAAAAAAACACAGTAATGAAACTGCACAGCTTCTTGATGGGTAAAGCTGTAAAAAGGCTGTGACCAGGATGGCCTAGACCTTGATGAGCAAAGATGGGTCAAGGCACAACACAGGCTAAAAGTGCATAACCACAAATTTCACTGTTCAAGAGCAAAAATGATCAGAAGGTAATTAACTGAAATTGTTTTGTCCTTGGATAAAAACAGAGAGGGTTTGTGTGTTTTGCCTGTAAAAGGAATTTTGATAACACTTTTGATCTGTCTCCGATCTGTCTGCTAGGTATTGGCTATTTATAGTGTTTTGCAGGAGTTACATAATGATCCTAGCCTGGGCGCTGTTCTTTTCCTTTTGTTCTCAGCTACCATGGGCCAGCTGTGACAATGCATGGAACTAAAATAGGAACTTACATTACATGACTGAGTAAGGAAATGAGCAGAAGTCAGAACCAGGCAAAACAATCAGACCAGCAACATTATCCAAAGGGAAATGACCAAAGAGTAAACCAGAAAGTCAAAACAGAGTCAAACCAGGTAAGCAAACAAGAAGAACAGGTGGCGCTTAGTGCGCACAAGTTGGCAGTGCAAAGAGTCAGTGGGAGAGAGGAGTATTTATACAAACAGACTAATCAGCTACAGGTGACATCAATATTCTGGAGACTTGGACCTGAGAAACTGAATGGGATTGGGAGATGGTGGACATGTGACAGTGACGTCCTGGTGGTGGGTTATGGGAAACATCTGGGAGATTGGGGATGAGAGGAGAGCCAGCAGGTGTGACTCAGCATCACGTGCCACTGAATTCTGTGAGTGAGTGTTGAACTTTACTTCACTTGGTTTGTGTATGTGATGTTCACGGTAAGAGACAGAGCTTCAACTGTTCACACTGAGAAACACATCGGTTACACAGCAACTCTTTCCATTGTACAGGCGTAGAGTGCTCGCTATCTCTAGGGGAATTGATCATGTGGGCAAAGTCAACTGGGAGGTTCTCCTGTGTCTGATTGCTGTGTGGATCTACATTGCTTTATCTTTGATTCACAAATCCAGTTGGAGCCATTGGAGAAGCCCTAAAGACACTCAGTGGTGGATGGAGATCCAGTGGCACAGGGAGACTTTCGAAATGTAACTGTGCCTGTTAAGATGAACATTGGGGCTTCATCATTTTGGGTTTGCCATGGTTTAAAAAGCATGACCCCCTTATCTCCTTGTCTGAACCTCAAATCCTGTCTTGATGAGAATTCTGTTTTGGTAATTGTCTATCTTTACCCTCCCTGAAATTAAGTTCTGCTTCTGTCAGGTACCCAGAGATGAACACCCTCTGAAGAACAACTCTTGCTACTGCGGGTTGCTTGCTAAGGAGGGAGGTCTGAGAGCCTGCATGGATTGCAAATCAACAGTTTTGAGGGCCTACTGTATTTTCCAGACTTGATTGACATACTGCTTATAACATGTTGAGTATCAGAGAAGGTGATGAAAGGAAGACAGTCTCACCACTAGCGGTCACTATAAATGTCTTGTAATGTCTTTCGGGCTTTGTGATGCTTCCTCAGTTTTCCAAACATTCACTGACAATGTTATTTATGACATACTTGGTTTTGTCATGTCCTACATAGACGATACTCTGATTTACGCACCGAATCCAACCTCTCACATTGCCAGGTCAGGTCTTATCTTGTCTGTTTGCCAAACATGTATGAAAGTTTTTGAGTTTTTGAACTTTGTTGGGTTCAGTGGACACCTCAGGCAGAAACTGCTAACAACAAGTTAAAGCATTTGTTAACATCTGCACCCCTGTTAAAGCATCCTGACACCCCAGAACCCTTCGTGGTCTATGTGTCTATGGTCCTGGGACCATCCTCTCTCAGTACAGTGGTTCACTCTGTAAACTGTTTCTGGTCAGCTACTATTCTTTTTTGTATTGTTTGAAATCATGGCGGTACACAAGGAGTAGCCAGGGTTGCAGGCCAGTAGTAACAAGTGAAGTCAGGGACGTGGACGGGCATAAGCTCCTTCACCACACAGCAACCTTCAAGCAGTATGCTAGCATATGATGGGAGTGGCAAATTTGGAGCTTTTAACTGACTTCACCTTATGATGTACCTGAAACAATCAATTATACTAAATTTGCAACAGATCTCATCCTCTGTATCACCACTTACCCATTGCTAAAGGCAGACTCCAGTTCCTCAGGCCTGAGTGTTCGATATGCAGTTGTACACGCATTCTCCTGTTCTAATTTTCCTATATTTTGAATATTTGCTCCTACCTAAGAGATTCACACCTACACTGGCACCCCAGGCTCCTGGATATGTAGCAGATCATTTGAATGTTTATTGCAGAGACTCCCTATCCAAATTTAATACTGATGACTTTGTTTTCAAGATTTGCCCCACTGGCTTGCACTTGTCAAGCCATGAGGTTTTAATGCTTGGGAATAATAAAGCTGGCTACAGTGATGAACAGCAATGCTATAAATCACAGTGAACGTCTTTACATCAGGTAAGCAAAACTTTAAGCCTTTCCTCCACCTCTCTCCATGATCACCTTACCATATAGGAGCACTTTGTAGTTCTACACTTACAGACTGTAGTCCATCTGACTCTCTGTATACTTAGTCACCCCGTTCTGCAGATTATGGTCTGTAAACATACAGGACCAACATGAGGCCCGCATTATGTGGGTGGAGCAGCATTCTCTGCAGTGACACTGAATGTGGTGGTGGTGTGGTGTGTCAGTGTGTGTGTTGTGCCGAGTGGATAAGACACAGCAGAGCTACTGGACACCTCGGTGGCACTGCTGGACTGAGAATAGTTCAACAAACAAAACTGCCCAGCCAATAGGGTCTTGTGGGCAATGATGTCCTCTGACAAGGGACTACAGGATCACCACCAAAAAGGCTTTAGCAGCAGATGAGCTATATATATATATATATATATATATATAATATATATATATATATATATATATATATATATATATATGAAATGTATTTCTTCTTGTTTTCCGATTTTGACTTTCATATTTTTCCTATTAACTGAAACTGAAATATCTCTCCCTGGCTTTTTATGATTTATTATAAGGCTACAGAAGAATCACACTCAAAGGGACTACCATAATAACCACCTCAGTCTGAGAGGCTACAGCAGCATGGAGTGAGCTGAGAGCTCTGTCTAAACTCCCCTAAAGTAGACTGATCCACTGCTGATAACCAATCAGCCCTGATTACTAAAGGGGGTCTTTGTCTCCCTCAGGTGACCAGATGAGGCCTTGCAGATGGCATAACATGCTCTTGACTTAATCAAACATAATCATGTGACTTTCGACCATATAATTATGTCTTAGAATTCCTATTTGTTTCCTACTA